>SMJT01000022.1:0-381167 GCA_004349715.1 Crucihimalaya himalaica | reverse complement strand
TACAATAAATCGAGATCTCATGGATTAGTCCTGTAACGCCCGTGTTCTGAGCTCGGGAAACAATGAGATCAGATGTTAACATGCTCAGGAAATGTTAACAAAGCTCGAGATTGTAATGAGCTCGGGTTCGAGAATATTGGAGAGCAAGGGAAAGTTAGTGAGGTTGGTGGAGTTGGTGAGAATGTGATTAGTGGGATTGTGGTGGAATCCTTAATCACCTTTTCCTTTTAAAACTCATCTCTTTTCCCTCTGAACAATCATTTTCGAGCTGTAAGGGAAGGAGAAAGTGAGAGGACAGAGAGAGAGAGAACTCACACCTTAAGGAGAAGAAGAAGGGGCAAAACGTCCAGCAGACAGCGTGTGGGAGAAAGAGGTTCCGAACCTAGCAAATCGTGTTGAAAGGTAAAGATTTTTGGTGGAGTTGTAGCTAAGCCATAGATCTAGATGCGCCTTTTTGCGGTTTTGGATTTGAGTCTGTAGTCTGAAAGTTATTCACAATTTCGTAGAGGTGTTCTGTTTACGTCGAAGGCAGGACCAGCGGAGACTCGGGGTTAGATCGCTGCCGCGTCCGTGGTCGGATCCTCACGAAATTTGGTGAGTAGTTTCAGGACTCATAGGGATTTAACTCCACCGATTGGTTTTGAAAGTGGACGGTTAGATCGAAAGTTATGGTTCGATCTTTCCGGCGGACGTTTCTGGGTTTTGCCCTGTTTTTGCCCAGTTTTGGTAACTTGGGTGTTTGTTGTTGTGGTTGGCTGTAGGTTTTTCTAGCTGCTTTGAGTTCGTGTGTAAGGTCCTCCTGAGTGTGTGGAGTATACCTTGGCCGAATTCCCGTTGTGTTATTAAGGTGAGTGCGTGACCATGGGCTTATCTAAGCTATGGTAATGGTTTTGGTGTTTGTGTGTTGTTGTTGATTGTGTAGGATGCAAATGGAAGTCATAATCGATTATGTGTGGTGTTATGTCAATGACTTGGTGGTCATTGGTTAGTCATTTGCATTGTGTGTTGATTGTTATATCATTATGCTTGTGTGTATAGCTCGTAGATGGGAGGATCGCCTCACTAAGATATTTGTGATAATACTTACGCATCTCTATGTGTGTGATGCAGGTAAGGATAAATTGTGATCGTGGAATCATGGCGAAGAGAGGAGGATGATCTAATTCTCGGTTTGTGTGTTGTTTTATTACGGTTTTTAGTAGTACGTTTTAAATCTCGGTTTGGGTATATTATTTATGGGAAATAATATTACTGTAAGTGTTTATGGTTTAATGTGTGTTTTTGGGTAATATTATCTTATGGGGGATAATATTACTATGTGAATTCGATTATGGTTTAAATTGAATTCGGTTTGTGTGGTTGCGAATATTATTTACGGAAATAATATTTGCTTGTTAGAAAAAAAAAAAAAAAAAATAGACACTCGGGTTCTGGTCGTTTCAAGTCCACTCATTTAGTATGTATCTGAAGGTTAATTATATTAAATTAAGAAAAATGTCTTATGACCATCAAAACAAGTTTAGTGAACATTAATATAGATCTAGGATGTGGTTTGTGATTTTTAAAATAGATGAAAGATGACAAAAATAATAGTTTAATAAACTTATTGAGTAAAATCAAGGTTTTCGAAGGGGTTAGCCTACATATTTTGGGATAAATTTGAAAAATTTCATGTTCTTGTTTCAATGTATAGTTGTATCAACCTTGGGTATAGGAACATGATGGAATATAATTTGGTCCTTAAGTAATCCTGATTATTAAAATATTGGAAATTTCAGAGGGGCTAGCACGCCGATTTAAGGCGTATTTAGAATTTTATTAGATTACTTGTTATCAAATGAAAAAACATATTTGATGACCATCAAAACTAGCTTAGATAACATTAATATAGATCTTGGATACGATTTTCTATTCTAAAATGGATTAAAGGTATAAAATTAATAGTTTACTATATTTAACAAGGAAAATCTAAATTTTCCTAGGGGTTAGCCCACATATTCTAGGATAATTTTGAAAAGGTTCAATTCTTGGTTCAATGTATAGTTGTAGCCACCTAGGGTATGAAAATAAAATAGAAGATAATTTGGTCCCTACATAACACCGATTTACAATAAATCGAGATCTCATAGGGATTAGTCCACTCATTTAGGATGTATGTGAAGTTTAGTTATATTACTTGTTAAAAATTAAGAAACATGTTTCATGACCATCAAAACAAGTTTAGTGAAAATTAATATAGATCTAGGATGTGGTTTGCTATTTTTAAAATGGATAAAAGGTGATAAAAATAATTGTTTAGTAAATTTACTAAGGAAAATCGAGCCTTTGGAAGGAGTTAGCCTACATATTTTGGGAAACTTTAAAAAATTTTATGTTCTTGTTTTAATGTATAGCCGTATCCACCTTGAGTATAGGAACATGATAGAATATAATTTGGTCCCTAATTAACCTCGATTATTAAAATATTCGAGATCTCATAGGGGCTAGCCCGCCGATTTAAGGTGTATTTAGAGTTTTATTAGATTACTTGTTAACAAATGAAGAAACGTACCTAATGACTATGAAAACTAGCTTAGGTAAAATTAGTCTAGATCTTGAATGTGATTTTTTTATTCTTAAATGGATTAAAGGTATAAAATTAATAGTTTACTAGTTTTACCAAGAAAATCGAAATATTCGTAGGGGTTAACCCACCGATTCTAGGATAACTTTGAAAAATTTTACGTTCTTGTTTTAATGTATAGTCGTAGCAACCTAGGGTATAAAAATACGATAGAAGATAATTTGGTCCCTACATAACCCCGATTTACAATAAATCGAGATCTCATAGGGATTAGACCACTCATTTAGGACGTATCTGGAGTTTTATTATATTAGTTGGTAAAAAATTAAGTAACATGTTTCATGACCATCAAAACTAATTTAGTGAACATTAATATGGTTTGTAATTTTCAAAATGGATTAAAGGTGATATAATTATTTGTTTACTAGATTTAGAGAGGAAAATCAAGTTTTCTCTAGAGGTTAACCCACATATTTTGCGATAATTTTGAAAACATTTCACGTTCTTTCTTAATGAATAGGTTTATCCACCATTGGTACGAGAACGTGATGGAAAATAATTTGGTCTCAAAATAATATAGATTATAAATAAAATAGAAATGTCAAAGGTGTGTTAGTCCACCGATTTAAGGCGTATATGATGTTTTATTAGATTACTTGTTAAAAAATTAAGAAACGTACCTCATGACCATAAAAAAACTGATCATTTAGATTTATAATATAAAAAAAGCAACAACAATTCTGGTTGAAGATAACATAACAATTTCTTTCAAAGGGAAATAGATTTGAAGACAGTCTAATATCCTTACATACCTACTTCAACATGTTTATCATATAGAGAGATTAAACTGAACCTACCTAGATAGCGACAAGAGCATCACGTAACATCATCCTATTCCTCCTCTTGCTTGATTTTCAGACCTCCGAGCTTTGATTCCAGTTCGTTGTCTTCTTCGCCTTCCTCTTCTTCGATTTCATCTTCAAAATCTTCTCCTTCAGGGTCATTATCGTCCAAAGGACCTAGCTTGTCCAGAGAATCCTTAAACATATCATTTACCTCGTCAATACCTTCCTCAGATATGAAGTTTCCATTAATGTTCAGAAGCTTGAAATTATGTTTCTTCACAACAGTTTGTGCCAAGGCTCTTGCCCCAGCTCTTCTGATCATATTGGTGCTCAGGTCAACTTCAACCAACTGATCATGGCCTTCTACAGCCTTAGCGATTAAGATAGACCCTTCGTCTTTGAGTTCATTCTCAGATAGATTCAGCTTTGAAAGAGACTGTTTTGAGGCAATGCAAGCTGCCAACTTTCCAGTGGATTTGACAGAAATATCATTCCCAGCCAATTCTAGAACTTCAAGAGAAGGGGCAGACTTAAGCAGAGCTTCAGAAAGTGCCTCTGTTGCCTCATCTTCCAAGTTCAGGTAACTCATATAGATCTCAGTTAAATGAGTCAACACTGATAAAGTCTTGGCCAGCGCAATTCCACCTTCGACTCCAAACATGTTGTCACGAAGATCAAGTTTCTTCAAGTGGCTACAGTGCTCAAGTGCTTCAGCTAGCGCAACACCACCTTCTGAACCAATCCTTGTAGATGAACACCGGAAGTCTTCCAAAGATGGACACTGCCTGACTATCTCTGCAATGGCAATAGCTCCTTCATCTCCTGTCATGTTGTTATGAAACTGAAGCACCCTGATTTTGCCAGTAGAAGGAAGTAGCTCACGAACTGCTCGTGCAGCATCCTCTGAAATGCCATCGTTCATCAGATATAGCTCCTCTAAGTCATTCTGAGACTTGATGAGAGAACCAAAAGCTCTAATACCTTTTTCTCCCAAAGCATTGTCTGAGAGATTCAAACACCTTAGCTTACAACCCTCCAAAGCAGATGAAAACATACTCATGACTTCAAGTGCTTCAGCCTCTGGTCGTCCTGCAACAACATCCGAGAGATCCACTTCCGTGAGCTGATCCTTGAGAGAAGACAAAACGGTGGCAGCAAATTTGGCTGCTTCGGAGCCAAAACTCCTGTTGCTAAAACGGATTTTGGTAAAGGAGTTATGTGGCTCGGTCAAAGGCCTCAAAAGCTCACGTGCCTCGTCTTCATCAATAAATGCTCTACGCCCACAGGATATATCAAACAAGATATCCCCAGTGTCCTTCACCACAGCCTCAGAATCTTCCAGCGGACCTCGTTTGATAACTTCAAGCATGAGCTTACTGGATTCTTTAGCATAGACCCGAACAGCAGAAGTTCCATCACCATCAGGCTCATTCTGGAAGTGTTTGTTGGCAGTAGCAAAAGCGAGATCTTCAATACGCTTGGCATCTTGCTCAGCCTCTTGGAGACTCAAGAGACCGTACTTTCTGGAGAAGATGGAAGGGGTGGTAATGTTCTTGGTCATCCGCTCGACAAGCATCAGGCGGGTACTCTTACTGGGAGGCCACATCTTGACAGACAAAACACGGTTCTGTGTGGTTTCCACTGAATGATCCATTCTGCTTGGTTCTGTGATTCAAGACAAGGGAAACATTACTCAATCTGACATATTGAAAAACAAAAGAAAGATCCAATCGAAAACGAAGATGGCGTTGAAGAATCTAACAACATTTCTATTGTAAATACAGAAGAGCCTTCCTAATACGGAGGTGTAAACCCTAAAAATCCAAATGGACACTGCAAGGGAGAAGTAGAGGTTTCAAAACCTAATACCAAGTGGAGAGATAAGGATTACAAAAATGAGGCGAAACATAAGAGAATGATGAAGGTACCTTCCTTGCGGATCGAAATGGGTCTCTCTACGAACGAACGACTAACTTGTTGCCAATAACGGAGAACCGAAGAAAAGAGAAAATAAAAAAGGAGATTTTCAGAGAAGCGTGATTAAGAAGCAGAGTGAGAGAGAATCATTGATCCGCGTGAGTGACGATACTGGAGAGTGGAGACCCAAATGATGCTTTTTTTTTTTTTTTTATTAAAGGAAAAAAATCAAATTTCAAAACGCAAAACCGTGAAGATTAGGGTTTATTCTATTCTATGTATGAAATGACAATAAAGCCCCTGCATCTGAGAATTCAAAATGTTACCCGGCCATAGAAAAGCCCAAAAGCCTAGTAGTAATTAATACCTGTTTCTATTCTAGAAAGCCCACTCTTACTTCACTCACTTCAATTATTTATGCCTAATGTATAAAAAAATGCATTTTTGATTAAATTAGGTAAATGAAAAAGACAGGCAGAGGGCGCCAGCTGGACTCGCTGACGGTGAACTGGTGTCGGCACTCCTCCTGTCCTTTTTTAAAAATAAAAAAAATAAACACAAGGCAATAATGGAAACTTTCCTTCTTCCTCACAATTCTTCGCGGTTTCTTTTAGCTTAGCTTCACAGCAAACAAAACAATGGAGAAGCGCCGGAGATAGAGATAGAGAGATCTGTCTTCTTCCAATGTCCGGAGCTTCTTCATTCTCCGCCATTCTCTAGCTCCGGCGTTCAAGAATCAACTTCGTAAGTAGTTCTTGATTGACCTTTTTTACACTCAAGATTGTTGGTAGGTCTGACTGATAGAGAAGATTTAGTTTATTAGAGTTTGTTCACCAACTTCAATGCTGTCAATGTCTATGTCTATTGCAAAACCCTAACCCAAGATTGGAATATTTGTAATTGCAGAGATATGGACTCTCTCGCAACCGATCCAGGTTTCATTGCTTCGGATGTATACCTCAGATTAGGACTTTTAGTTGAGGGCAAACGATTGAAAAAGTCACCCACTGTTCTGTCACGTCTCTCTTCTTCTCTTGAGAGATCTCTGTTTCTCCATGATGATGACAAGATCTTGATTGAATCGCCTGATATGGAAGACTCTGTCACCGTCTTTGATGGCAGATCTCGCCCTGAGATCAGCATTTCACACTACTTGGATCGCATTTTCAAGTACTCTTGCTGCAGCCCTTCCTGCTTTGTCATTGCACATATCTACATTCATCAATTTCTCCAGAGGACCCGAGCCCTTCTCAAACCCCTTAATGTCCACCGCCTTATCATTACAAGTGTCATGTTAGCTGCTAAAGTCTTCGATGACAGGTATGTTACTTGCCTCATTTACTCCTTTCCTTCTGTTGTTTGTACCAAATACGATGATATTGCCACTGTGGAACACGAGCAACATATAAGGATTCTTTCATTTGACTAGGCACTGGAGTTCTTTACTTTTTCATTTCAGTTGCTTAACCTGTTAAGTTCGTTTTAGAAGACTAGTAGCACTAGCACTAGTACTTGACAGGCGGAAGCCAATGCAACTTTTCCATTTTGCAACTTTAAGATGTGTGTAGTTGCTGCCACAACATAGATTCATACAACTCTGGTGCTTTGCAGGTATTTCAACAATGCATACTACGCAAGAGTTGGAGGTGTGAGCACGAGAGAGTTAAACAGATTGGAGATGAAGCTGTTGTTCACCCTTGACTTCAAGCTTCAGGTAGATCCTCAGACGTTTCACACACACTGTTGTCAACTAGAAAAACAGAAT
The DNA here is from genome assembly GCA_004349715.1 of Crucihimalaya himalaica. Taxonomy (NCBI): domain Eukaryota; kingdom Viridiplantae; phylum Streptophyta; class Magnoliopsida; order Brassicales; family Brassicaceae; genus Crucihimalaya; species Crucihimalaya himalaica. Next base: position 374,077 of record SMJT01000022.1, on the reverse strand, counting down.
AGTGACGGGTTCCAAATCGAGTGGCCGATAAAAGAAGCATGTCGAGCCAACAAAGAGGCTTGGCAGAAGAGGACACCCGACTCAGTCTGCTCTCAAACGACAGCACGCTGATCAATAATTGGTAGATAGGTTTTTGTGTTTTGGATTGGTAGTAATGATTCATTTGCAAGATTGATTGTTTGTGACAATTTGTGTAGTAGAAAATCTTGTTAATTTCTACGAACTCAATTTTTTAAGAGGTTGATACATATATAGTTTCTCTGTCGATACTGGTTGAACTAAATAGATCTTCATTTTACATCAAACGGCAACTATTCCCTCTGCTGCTGCAATTCACATTAGCAACCGGAGGTTCTGCTGGTTTGCTGTGTTACATGGAGCATCGTTGATCTTGGGCTGTGGTTCAGCAGCAGTAGCAGGAGGCGCAACCGCCTCAACATTACCACGATCACCTGAACCACTGGCTCCTCCATCACCGCCGTTGCTACTCTTAGAGTCCCGTGAGTGGTCGCTACTAGGATCATCATGCGAGTCCTTGAACGTTATATTAATGACCCTCTTGTCAATGATCTCCATATGTTTGATCCCACGTGCGTTTCTATCAACCAAGTCCTGTAGATGTAATGTCTGGTCAAAGTTGCTGACATGGACCTGACGTTGGCAGGTTGATGGCGTGGCGAGCGGAGGAGTTGTCGTCAAAATGTCTTCAGGAGGTTCCCACAAAAGCTCGGCTCTTTTGCCGGCTTTAGCTGCCATTGCGATAAGCTCTTGTGGGTCGATCTCACTATTCACTTCTATCGTTCCTTCGTTTGCATTAACTTTTATGGAATGCACTCCTATTCATAAATCCACGTACCATTGCTAATTAGAATCAAATCGACTAAACTAGTTACTGCATATATCAGAAACGGTAAATATACATATATATATATATATATATATGCATAATCACCTTCAACTTTTAGCATTGCTCGTTTAACCTTCCTCGCACATTCGGTACAACATTTGGGTTCCAGTTTCAGAACACGAGTCTGCTGTATACAACAACAAAAAAATGATTTGCCATATCTATAACAATTATATGATCGATGTTCAAACAACTCTTGGTCATCGTAAAAAGTAAAAATAAGGAACGAACCCGAAGAAGTGGGGGATGATTTGAAGGAGGATGGCCATCCATTGTTAGAAATAATTTGTATTAAGATGACACAAACGAAATAATGATTCTTATATTGTTTTTATTATAAGATAAAAATAAATAAATGAATGTGCTCTGAGATAGATATGAATTTTACGTGTGCTTAAATCTTAAAAGCGCGCATATTTGATCAATGATTACGCGAAGTGATAATTTCTTGGAATTTTATCAGAAATGTTAATTATCAAGCGTGCAGGCTTGATTTATATATTGTTTATGTTGATTATGACATGAAAAAAATTGTTATGAGTGGACTAAACCGTTAAAGTTTATCCCAAATTTGGTGGATAGCTACGCTAATTTTCCATATGCATATTATTCTTTTTTACTTGCACTACAGTTTCCACATTTGGAGCAATAATATAAAAACACCAACAAAATCGCAGGTTGTATTTATCTCTTTTACAATGAATGGGCAAATGATTACTGAAAGAGAGAGATAGCCACAAAAAAAAAGTTAATGCGCAAGGAAGGCGTGACAGCCTTATTGGTAGTATTATTCACCTTTTTTTCATGATGGATTAATATATATAAATATTATTGCTCCAAACGTGGGTGATGGGTTAACATCAATCAATCATTAAGCTTCTTATCCCAATTTGTTTTGTCTTTGTATCTATCATGATCATTATATAAATTAAAGAAGTGAAAAAAGTTGGTGCCACGAGTTCAAGCGAACGAGCTAGCACGCACATATGAATTCTGTAACCAACCTACAAATAAACCTTTTGACTTAACATTTCAACACCGTAACCAATTCTATTGTTAGATGGAAACAAACGACGGGATATATCTAAGATCTTATCTTTATTTAGCACGTGAAAAACTACATTAAAAAGTGAACAAGTATAAGAAATAGCGATTATATTAATTTTATCTTCGATTAAGTGGTACCGTTTGATTGATTTTAGGTTGATGTATCCATCTTTTGTTTGGAGCTGTGTGCATGATGTAAATTGAGTGATCGAATGACACTTTACTAAAATATAAATAAAATTTCTGAAGTGTATTAAATCAACTGATAAGACAACAAAAAGCTAGGATTTTAAAAGAAACGCACAACTTGGCCGGTTTATTAATCCACCAATTTGATTAAAACTTATATCGATTAAATAATTTAGCATATAAAATCAGAAGAGTAGATTAGTGAACTAGTCTGCTCAGAAAAAAATATACTGGCATTGAAGTACGTTCCATAAGGGATATATATATATATATGTATGTATGTTATTCCATTTTTTTTGGGTATATATATAGGACTGGAGGAATCAGATACGTACATGGACGTGTAGGAGCATGCACACAATACCAAGCTCAAGCAAAATTACATCCCAATAGCTACGACTTGTCGCTGTAAGAATAATCTTTTTAAAGGCCCTTTCTCATGCCATTATATCTCTTATCTCATGTGAAAAAATTATAATGTAAAAAATAAAAATAAAAAGGTTCTCTTTAGGTTTTGCCGTCTTAAGATTATACGTAAGTGGGAAGAGTAATAAAGAGACGTTCCCGGGGATCTTTGGCCATTGCAGGTCGACAAACAATTTTGCCTCTCCGTTTCATTAATGGACGGTCCAATAGAACCTTTTTATATTATTCTACAAGAAATAAAAGACTATGATAATATCAAAATATAAGACATAGAATCACATCTCCATGACTTTTTCTTATGAAATTTCATAAAACTAGCTAGGGCATATAGAATATCTATATACATATAATATTTACTAGACCGATCATGAGGAATCATCATAACCTAATTTATTAAGTGTTTTTAGTTTAATATTCTTAAAGGTTTTTCATTGCGTCTGCTCTAGTAACATGCAAAAAAACTATAACAAAAACAAAACTGAGCTTTGACAACCCGTATTTTCAATTTTTCATATAAACATATATAGTTCTTTTTTATCAAATAAGGGAAATGCTTCTCAAAAATTTCTGTCTCGCATATAATCATTACTTTCCTTAAGAAAAAAAAAATCGTATCTCAACTTCACATCAAACGTAATAGAAGTTTACATTTGATTGAGACATTATCAATATATATCATCTGCACTGCATGCGTATCAAATATTTGGCTAGCCTAAATGAAAATAGAGGAGAATAAAGTAAAGAGAAAAACTAACAGGTTTGACCAATTAAAAAAGCGAGACAACTTGTCCTATATCATTCGTAGAGTGTCCATTTCCTAAGTGTGTGACCCTATATATATATAAACCATATCATTCATGCAAAGTCACCTGAACATTTCATAAGTAGATACACAAGCCTACTAAACATTTCAAACTATATAAAAACATCTGAGGTTTTATATTGCAAAGCTTTAATATATCATCATGATCATGCAGATATCTATGGCTATGTGCAAACAGCCATTGCCTCCTTCGCCGGCGTTAGACTTTCCTCCGGCAAGATTTGGTCCCAATATGCTATCTCTTAACCCATACGGTCCAAAGGACAAAGTAGTGGTCATCATGGGTGCTACGGGAACAGGCAAGTCACGACTCTCCGTTGATTTAGCCACACGTTTTCGGGCTGAGATCATAAACTCCGACAAGATCCAAGTCCATCAAGGCCTAGACATTGTCACCAACAAGATCACGAGCGAGGAGAGCTGCGGGGTGCCGCACCATCTCCTTGGCGTCTTGCCGCCTGAAGCCGACTTGACCGCCGCAAATTACCGTCACATGGCGAATCTCTCCATTGAATCCATCCTAAACCGTGGAAAGCTTCCAATCGTCGTTGGAGGTTCCAACTCTTACGTGGAGGCTCTAGTGGATGACGAAGACAACAAGTTCAGGTCCAGATACGACTGTTGTTTTCTATGGGTCGACGTGGCACTTCCCGTTTTGCACGGGTTCGTGTATGAGAGAGTTGACAAGATGGTGGAAAATGGAATGGTTGAGGAAGTTAGAGATTTTTTCGACTTTTCGGATTCTAATTACTCGAGAGGGATCAAGAAAGCAATAGGAGTTCCAGAGTTTGACAGGTTTTTTAGGAATGAGCAGTTCTTGAATGTGGGAGACAGAGAAGAGCTGTTAAGTAAAGTGGTCGAAGAGATAAAGAGGAACACCTTTGGGTTAGCTTGTAGGCAGAGAGAGAAGATCGAACGGTTGAGAAAGGTGAAGAAGTGGTGCATTCAGAGATTGGATGCGACTCCGGTATTCACAAACCGAAGGTCCAAGACGGATGCTGACGTGGCGTGGGAGAGGCTCGTGGCTGGACCAAGCTCCGTTGCTGTGTCACGGTTTCTGCTGGACATTACCAGCCGTCGACCGCTCGTGGAAGCTTCGACAGCGGTTGCGGCGGCCAGGGAACGCGAGATGTCGCGGTGTTTAGTGGCGTGATCAGTACTAACCACGTAAAGATAAGGCTGGATTGGGAAACGTGGTTAAATTAATTTTACGCCAATGGTTTTTGGGGACGTGGCACTGATCAGAAAATCTACAAGACTACGATGAGTGGGGGAAATATATATATATATATAATAAGCTAGAAAAATAAAGTTATATCTAGATACATTATATATATATGCATATCGTATATAGTATTGTCAGATACTGAAAATTTTGGCATAACTGTTATTCAGTATTATCAGCTACTTTTTTGGATGTAAGAGGGAATGCTATATTTGGAAAGTGAAGACTTACCCGCCTTGTAACGATTTGATTTTAATAATATAACGACTAAGCTGAGTGGGGCTTCTTATAGTTGGTACAGTTTGTAGTTTATAACTCATATTATTGACAATACAAATTTGTTATTTCTAAAAAGGGAAATCTAACCCAATAGTATTAAAAAGATAAACAGGGAAACCTTGACTGCAGACACACGTAAATGCATACTCCGGAGTATAAGTTTATAGCGATAAGCCTATAAATTATGAGCGAGTTGCTCTGGAAAAAAAAAACTTTTAGCAGCTAAAAAAAAATGATAAGGTCTAGACGAGATTTTAAAAAATAAAAATTAAATTAGTAGCAAGGACAAAAAGTTCAAAGCCAAATAATATTAGTGTTGCAATAAAAAATGTTAATCAGAAAACTTGAAACTTGAAATGATATGATCAACACTTAAAAATGTAAAAATAGGTATATTGCAGCAGCTTTTTATTTATTTATTTATTTGGTAAGGAATGGAATCCTTTAAAAATATAAACAAGCTCGAGTCGGGAGAAAAGGAAGAAATTAAAGATCATATACTAGAACATAGTAACGAAGGAAGTCGTAGTAGCATTCAGCAATGACCGTACAGTAATAAACAGAAGCACGCGCCTGAAAGCCGTACGTACAGAGAAGGCGTTGACAAATATGTGCAATTATTCGATTCGATTCATGTGAGTGCCCACACTCACACACACATATCATCAATCTTACTTGTTGTTTTTAATGCGTTCTTCATTGGAACCCATCCATTTTGCAAATAAAGTATTCTCTCTTAAGTCAAGCCCGTGTGCATTTGGCTTCTCTCGTTGCTTGTCTAGTGGCTCCCTCCATTTTCTTGCCTTGCTGTTGTCTTAATTATACATAAATGTTTCGCAAACAAAATTGTATGGATCGTATTATTATTTTATTTTGGTATATTAGAAACATATGTAGATGTGAATAACCCCATATATATATTTGTGGTTTTCACGTAGAATTTGAAGCTATAGTATATATGGAATAAAGTGCAAGAAGACAAATAACAACTTGCAGAAAGATAAAAAGTTCCAGTAAAAGAATCACATCCTTTCGAGCATAACTCAAAAATATACATTATTTATATTGGTTTGGTCCCATCAATGCGACTTTTTTTTTTTATATTAACAAAAAGTAAGATTCCATGAATCTATATCATCCTTTGTTTAATATATCATCTCTTAGTTTTCTTTTGTTTTGTTTTTTTGTTAGTGTACTATATATATTCTTTTCTGACAATCGAAATTGCACTATATAGAAGGATGGATTCGATTAATTACGTCAACGTAGAGTTTTATCTGTGTATAGTAATATACTTATTAGTCCCACCCACTGGCCAATAAACGGGCCTGAAACAGATTTAGAAAACTACGATGTATAATAATAATGGGCCTACAATATATCAATGTCCTGCGAATTTAGGCCCATATGGAATGGGAATACGAAGCGCGCACAGAGCCAGTGCCAAGTGATGTTCACTTGAATGGTATGGTCGACTATTGACTGGTGTAAGGTGGTGAACGTACAACAATTAAACTAAACGGCGTGAATAAAAAACTTAATGACAACTAAGATAAGAAGATGAAACAAAGGGGTCTTTGATTTTCTCAAAGAAGACATGGCAGTATATAGAGTTTTAGAAAGGAAAGAGAATCAGCTAATGAGTCTGCCTCCACAGACGAAAGTGACGATGCAGGACTCATCCACAAAGACTGTATAGTTATGAATAGGTTTGGCTAGCAATGGCGGAAGCCGAACCAGAAGGTCGCACACGCACTCGTTGTCCATTTGCTTCAACCACTTGCAGCACTCTTGTTGCGCAAAAGTCTCTGCTCTGTGTCGATGATGGTGGTGGTGGTGATGGCGGCGGTGCCGGCGGCGGTGGCGATCGTGGCTGTTGTCGTCATTGTTGTGATGGTCGCCATCATGATCATGGTCGTGATCGTGGTCATTGTGATCACGGTCATGGTCACGGTCACGGTTACGGTCACGGTCACGGTCGTGATCACGGTCATGGTCGTGGTCATCGTCATGGTCGTGATCGTGGTCATCGTCATGATCGTGATCGCGGTCATCGTCGTGGTCGTGGTCATGGTCATCGTGGTCATCGTCATGGTCGTGGTCGTGGTCATGGTCAGGAGGTGGGGGAGCGATGGGAGGAGGAGGTGGGGTAATGGGGGCAGGTGGTGGGACCGTGTTCATAGGGAGACGCGAGCAGGCGTAGTTAGCCAGCGCGTATTGAGATGCGCATAGGGGACGTGGTGGTGGGATCTGTATGACTCTCTGGCCTCGTGTGAGAGAGGAGAGAGCCAGAGCCAGAGTAGCTGCAAGAAAAAGTGTATCCATGGAGAGAGTGTGTGAAGAGAGATCTTAGGTGAGTCTCTTTATATAGTCCAAAGTCGAGGAGGGCACAAAGATGGTTGCAGAAGGATTTTAGGTGATATTGAGTTATCCATTTCATTTGCGTGACCTTGGTGTTAGGTTGCTTGTAGAGCTTTCTTTTAGGAGAGTGTTTCACTTTGGTACAACAACAGGACCTGTTCCAAATTCCACTACTAATTAAATTACTAGACTACAATTAATAGCTGCAACTCCAAATGCGTGACGAAGGAAATGTGATATAAAACTTGGATTGATCAAAAGAAAACACATGTAAAAATTTAACTGTTGATGAATGCTGATAGATCCTAATCTCTAAAATGACTCTTGATTAAGATCCGAAAAGATGATATACTCAAAACAAGTCTATACACCAATCCCTGAAAACGAAGAACGGTCTGTGAATATGTATCATTTGGTCACTGAAACCGTTCTAACTGAGATCCACTCCTTGAGACGGAGGAAACAAGTGAATTCAAGATTGCGATTGAGACAGATGAATAACATATGGTAAGCTAATCACAGAGACGCTCTTTCGGTTCATTGCATTTCGGAGCTAACATGAACTCCCTATCTCTCTGAAGTTGGTCCCTCTGTTGTTTCAGTCTATCTTTCCTTTCTTGCCATCCATCCTCTAATAACCTCAGGAACTTGTCCTTGATAGCAAGCAAAGGATCTCTATCAACAAGCTCATCGTCTTTATAAGCTTCTCTCAACACTGCAGTCTTGATCCCTCCTTTGAGTGACAAGTAGAATATACCTGAATGGCGAGTGAAAGCACTCGAGAAGGCGTTTGAAAACCTGAATTCATCGCAGAACTTGCCAAGTGTAGGCACAGGGACCCTTTTCAACAGAGACAGAGACAGCAATTCGTGCAAAACACCAACAGTTCGTTTCTCCATTTCCTTGGAAGATTGGTCTAAATGAGACACATCTTCATATGGTGATATGTAGTCCTGCTCTAACCAATCCCTAGTCCACTCTCTCATCTCCTTCCTTAGGAAAAACCCAGACGGCAATTTCACATTGAAATTGGGTCGGACCCGAACACCTGTTTTAAGGGTTTCATCTTCTGCTCTCTGCTCAATGGTCGATTTGGCGAAATCAGGGTTCCAAGAGACGAGCTCAAGAAAGGACTTACCTTGTTCAGGTAAACCAGTTAGCCTGAAATAATTTGGGTATTTCTGAACCAAATTCACCAGAAAATCATTCGGGAATCCAAAATCTCTCTTCACATGAACCAGTTTATCGGCACTGATGACCTTATCCTTGGCCATCATCAGTAATTTGCAGAGCTTCGAAACAATCAGGGGCTCATTCTCAGTGTAAATCCTCAGTTCTTCGTCGAGGAAAGCCCTGAGACGAGGCGTGGGGCGGATGAATTGAACGAGGTCCGACTTGGGTTTGATCCGATCGTAGTAGATCTCGAAGAGAGAAGGGTTCATATCAACAAAGCTCTTAGCTTTGAAAGTGAGGCGTAACCTCTGGCGGCGTTTCTCAAGGTATCGAAGAGGAATGACTTGACCTGGTTCGTTCAGCACTTCTTTCACCACACGAGCACACTGCTTGTAACGCTTGTCCTGCTCTAAGGCTTCGTCTAGCCTCGTGTCTTTCTTCCATACCACTTTCAAGCTCGAGATCCATCTGATTTGACTAGTTTCCTTGGCATTTTTCAGAGATTTGATGATTTCATAAGAAATGGTTAAGTTTCTGAGGAACACCATACCATTCCTCAGCCAATAATAAATCTAGGGTTTTTCAGGAATTGCCCAAAAATATTTAAACCCTGGAAGACCCCTGAGAACTACAAGATCAAGAACACTTAAACGCGCGATAGAAGCAAGTTCTAACCACGCGCTGTTAGTAACACCAACTGAAACAAAATCCATGTACTTATAAATAATTCTAAAAAGACAACACCTTATTTTACACAACTTAACTTTTGCTCTTTTGTTCTTACAACATTTTAATTTACAAAAACACAACTACCGAAGAAAGTTGCAAATCAACAACTATTTCTTTCTTCTATATATAATCAAATGATGGTACGTAGATTATCAAAATACATTAGTAGTGTACGTTTCAATATATAGTTAGTTTGGTGGAACTGAAGTAATACATAACCCAAGAAGGGAAAGCGATTGTATTGATCAGTCATAGGACGAGAGAAGAAAGACGGCACATTTCCAGATGATGTAAAGGCGAGCCCTTTGCTCCTTCATCTGCTTCGAACATCTTTTCCATGTCCTATCCTTCGTTACACTTCTCCATCTCAACACAACTGTCCCTGCCATTGAAGAAACCTTCAAAGTATACTATTCGTTTTTGTGGGTTTTGGCTGCTGGAGTCATAGATTGCTTATATACTTGCTGACTCGAACTCGATTCAAATAATTTGGCAGATCGTGTGTAGAGCTAGTTTGGTAGATAATGTATAATGCATATATTAGGATAAAAAGATTGCATTATTGGGTTTAATAATATCGAGAGGACCTACATGCATGTTTCTATGTGTGCTTTAACCTACATGTTTCCATAGTTTAGTTTCTATCATTGATTAAATGTTCAAAACAATTCGGTATAAACTTTTTCGTTTTTTTTAATTGATTTATTCTTATCGGTTTTCAAATTTGATTTTTCGGTGAGTATATTGTTTGAACAGAAAACTTCTGTTCATGCACACATGAGGCTTAATGATGGAGCTGTGCATTGTGGGGTTTCATGTCTTGCTGTGTTGGTTGGGAATGTGATGATTAGCTATCTAATTTGGTAGTTACGAGATGTGTTTAGTATGAAAGTTCATCACACCACATCACTCGTTTAATTTCCTTCACTATAAGCTTTCCAATTGACCCGAATTAAGGGTATTAATTATACTATAAAAAGGGTTTTGTATCTAATTTCAATGTGTTGTAGAGTAACCCTTACTTTCCCCGTCCGAAATTTCTCACTATGCCTCAACTAAAAGATCGAAATGGCTACATATATCAATGCTCATGAAGCTATCACAAGTACATCTAGATATGTTCAATTCGGATAAACCAAATTAATTGGAGAAAACAATATGCAACTTAGCACTTTAAAAAAATTATATATTTAGATAGAATAGAAATTGAGAGGCTACAAAACCGAACCGAAATTGAGTTGCTACAAAACCTGAAAATTAATTGTTTGCAGAAAAGAAAGGGAAAGTAAAATGTTGAGAACTTTCATTATTGATTATGGGATAGGTAGAGTCGTTTGTTAACAAAATAAACCCATCAAAATTATAAATGTTAGTGATGTATATATATGTTGACTAATCAAACAAAAGGAAAAGAGTACAGCTGATTTGACAAGTAAGAAGAAGGATGAAAGCATCAAAGAGTGGTCAAGCTCTCCCTCACGTACTCCTTTTTTCTATATCGTACTCTCTCTTTCTTTAATTGTGTGCCACGTCTCCCTCTATCGTTGTTCACAAACAGAGCACGTGCAAATGATATGCCAATTATAATTGATACATTACCAATGGCAAAAGTTCTCATTGAACACATGAGACAGATTTAAGTACTATCGTAACTGTAGTCTGTACCATAAAAAAAGTAAATGACGAGAGATCCAACAAACTTTTACTTAAAAGTGCCTTTTGGATTAACAATTTATATTTGGGACATTTTTACACTTACTGATACTTGTATACAGACAGTTCATTAATGAACAAGTACTGTATTATTTTTATAACAAACGTGTACTCATAGTTGGAATATACTAAAACGAAGCTATTGACGTGCTTTTGAGTGAAAAATCATAAACTTGCTGGTTGTTGACAGTTTCGACTAATCTTGTTTATCTGGTGGTTTATATATTAGTACGTCCTTTGATCAAATTTAACGTAAGAAATGACTAGTTACGTTACAGATAGATAATAAGACGAGGACTAGGCCCATATGGAAATGCATCAACCATCGAGAGGTTCTTCCAAAGCTGTCCAAAGTCTTTGTGTGTTCAAGGGTTCATAATTCTTGTGCAAGGGCTTTCTCGATGTCATTCTGTTTTGCAGAAAGAAATGAAGTAAGCGGTGAAAAGGAGATGATATAATGGATAAGGATGTAAAAGAGGTAGAGACCTGGATGCATAGAGGTGAAACAGTAGGGCCATAACGATCAATGACTTGACCATCTTTGGAGATCAAGAACTTGGTGAAGTTCCATTTGATCCGAGTTCCCAGAAAAGTGGGTTTCTTTGATTTGAGGAATTTGTAGACCGGTGCAGCGTTTTGTCCATTAACACGCACCTACATCATAAATACGGTCACGAAACCATACTGTACGTATAGAGGCATGAGTATTACAGATGAAGAAGACTGTCTGGTTATTAATCACAAAAAAAAAAAAAGAGTATAATAAGACCTTTTGGAAAACGGGGTATTCGGCCTTAAACCTAGTACAAGCAAATTGATGAGCCTCTTGGCTGGTCCCAGGCTCTTGGTATAGAAACTGGTTGCAAGGAAACGCCAAGATCACAAACCCTGCATGCCCATTCAACATTCTTCATTTTTCTTTTTCTTTTTCTAAACGATGCATCGATCAAGGGAAACAAAAGAGTCAAGAATGTGACCTTGATCTTTATATTTCCGGTAAAGTTCCGTGAGCTGGGTGTAATTGGTTTCGGTGAATCCGCTGTTCCCAAATAATAACAAAAATTAGAAACAAAAAAAAAAAAGAAAACATTGGATGAGATCTCCAAGACGGACCATTTGGAAGCCACATTGACGACGAGAAGCACTTTCCCTTGATAAACGCTTAGGTCCGCGTCCTTGCCGGAGCTATCCTAATTTCCGACCAACCAACCAAAATCAAGAAACCCTTTACACCTTCTCGATAAACAATTGGAGAAAAGAGATTCATACGTAAATAAATAAATGAAAACCTTGACCGTGAATTGATGGATGGATTTCTCGGACACTGATGATAGAGAAGCACCCATTTAATATCTATCTCGCACAGGATGATGTAAGAATTGATCAATGCTATTTTTCTCTATTCTTCACTCACTCGTTCATTCTTTTTTTTTTCTTCCTATATATATATCATTATTAGCTGGGCTTAGCTGTTAAAGCGTTACAACCAATCCCACAGCCACACACCTTTTATTTGTTTTTCCTTCCTGTATCCCAAACAACCATTTGCTATTTTATTTTATTCATCGTGTCTTGATTTTGTTTGCACTCCTCATTGCACTTTTTAGAGACAAATCTCTGCAGGTATCCTCCATTAACGCATATTACCACTCAAACAAAAATTTGTTTACACAATTAAATGCCTAAATCAGTGTCAGCGTACTACTAACTCATTTTTCTTCTTCTCACGACTGTTTTTGCATTCCTCATGCTGTTTTGCTCATATGTACACTACTCTTGCCTTTTTGTATATTAACATCTCTCTCCAAGTGCCCAACTATTATTCGAGACACACACACACCTAAACTTGTTGCTCTCTCTTTCTTCCATTCCATGACTAGCCCCAATGTCTTTAACTTAAGAGTAGACAACACCTCCCCGGTTTCTGTATTCTCCATTTTCACCTTTGATGCCACGTCCCTGGATCTGCAAATCCACAAACACACTCAACTTTATTTTTTTATATTCAAATAAAACAGCTCATCATACGGCTGCTTTAGTACTTCATCAAGAACTAACCAAGGATCAGATTTCCTAAACCTAGGACACAATTCCAGTTTCCAATATGGCTTGATTCAGTTTGTGGGTGAGTAAAGAATGAGTCCACTTAACAAGCATGAGTTTCCATATTACCTCTCATTCCTACTGGAACCGGACCTTCCGAGTGCGGCTTATAGTGAAAAGAATGTCTATTGTTATATGCACGTGGAGAATGGCTCCACCTATTGTTCTGAAACCTTCCAGAGTCACGGTGATGGCCACTGTATGAGCTCGACTGATAAGGGCCTTTGTATCTGTCATGATATCGTGGGCCTGCAGTATCAAAAACCATCCACGGCTATTAGCATGCATGAGCAAGTGCTTGTGTGCGCTAATATTCATTATATATGCCTATGCATGCATAAGAAAATTAAGAAAAAAGGTAGAAGGAGTCCACCATTGGAAGAGGGTGGATGATATCTCCAATTGTCTCGATTCTCACATGCTGCAGGCCTCATTCTCTCATGGCTATCATGATAATTCCTTTCATCAAATTCCGGTGTGTAATGAGATCTGTGAGGGTATGATGGACCTTCTCTCCGCGACTTTATATGGTGATCCGGCTCCATATATGAATAATGATGTGATGGCGGAGGTGGAAGATGAGAAGATGGATAAGGCCTATGCTGAAAGTTAGAACCCTCCCCACGTGGCATGCTTTCTGACAAAGATAAGCGGGTACTATAAGATGATTCAGGACTTCCGAAATGCATTGGTGGATTCATCCTTGGAGGACCGGCCTGATAATTTCCCTGGGATATTTACCAGAAAAGAAGTTAGTGATCATGTCTCAATCATCACTATGTTTACCGCAAAAGATTCTAAAAGAAGAAAAAGGACGCACATGCATGCTGGGATTTCTGTGGCAATCAAAGCCATTTGAGTAGGAATCAGACATTGCACACTGAGCATTCTGCAAAGGAGGAGCTGGTGGAGATGACGAGGTAACATTCTGATGTGAAGTGCCAGAGACAGGCTGGCAATTTCCAGTCTCTGTATTATCAGCTTGATCTGCGATTGCACAGCTTCCAGCTTCCCATGGTGGAGCCACGTCTTCCATTTCAAGCTCGCCATCAACATCTTCCAGTATACGGGTATGCCTTTCAGTAATGGAGGGTGTAATATGTTCTTCAAGGCTTCTGGACTGATGTTCAGGGGTGACAGACTCAAAATCGCCCCCATCCGAGTCACTTCCTTCGTCTTCATCCTTAAGCATTGCAGGCATGCAGAATCCATGAAGCTGGAGAGTTGAATTACTGAAACACAAAGATAAATTATGACACTAGAGATAAAAAAAATCAAGATCGCAAGAAATAGACCCAACTCTCACCTTCCATATTCATCCACCAGCATACCCTCCATATCTCTAACAGGGTCATCCAGCGCCCTTTCTGTTCGAGCAGAGCGCCGAGAATAGAGGCATGCAGGAACATTACTAAGTGAATCAAGTTCTCGTATATGGTGACGAACTATAGATTCAGGAAGGATCCGTCTTTCGAGCCAGACCCTCAAAACCTATATTAATGCAGAAAGGGTGAGAGTTAATATACGAAAACGAAGATCTAAGTAAAATTATTGCATACCTTCAAGCACAGTTTCCGGTTTTCTTGCGTGGTAGCTCCAGCTGGGACAGCAGCAGCCAATAGGCGAGGCAGCATAGCTTGAATGGATGAAAGATAAACACCACCAGCATCACCTGAATAAAGGTAGTATTCACAAAGTTAACTCGCCATTGAGAACCTCAATGATGCAACTAAGCAAAAACATAACATACGTAACTCACCATTCAGACCTTTGGAGCACTGAGCAATAGAATCCACAAGGAAAAATAAGTCTACCCTCCTTTGTAAATTTGACTCGCTTTCCAAAGTATGAGCCAGAATTTCCATGGCCTAATTCAAGACAAAGAAATTCTTAGAGCCTCATTAACAACATAAGCCAAAAGTCTGCAAAATATATTGTTTTATAAATCGCACAAAAGCACAGTGCAAACAAGTTCCTTTTCTCATTAAAAAGGTAAGATAATAAGGATTTCCCTAGTCCTATGCTTGTCAAGAGTTGCTGGATGCCTACAGCATCCTAAAATCAGCACACAAAACAATATACATAAGGGGATTCTCTAATTCGTAGTAATACATAAAGTTGGTTTGATTAATATGGTCTCAATTTGATTGAAGCAATTAACTATTTGGATAATGCAGATAGAATTTTACTATGGGACAGATGCAGGTACTATATTTGATAATCTGTAAGAAGAAAGTTGTCTTCAACTGAATTCCACCTCTACATAACATGTGGCATCAACAAACAGATAAGACAAGATCACAAGCAGGGAGAAGGTCACATACCTTTGTCGACACACCAAATTTCGCCAAGTCCATAGCCAAGCGAGTTGCTCGGCCAATGGTCTCCTTTGTCCTCACCAATGAGCCAAGTGCGGTCTCAAAGGATTCAACAGTGCATTGCACATCAGAACTAATAACTTTCTTCACCTGAGTTGCACATGTTTCAACTTTGCTTTCTTCTTTGACAGTATCATCATTCAATGATTTCTTCTCACCAAACTGAGCATTTGTCCTGCGATTACAGTTGTTCTGCATAGCACTTGCACTTTCTGAGGAAGAAATACGGCACACTGAGTTGCAATGCGGAGTACCCCTTGCAAGAGAGTCTGCAACATTAGCAGGAGATGAACTCAATTTTTCAAGTGAAAGGTTCTCAGATACTGAGATAGAATTAGTGCCTTGCATCTTCTTCTGCTCATCAACCTCACAACTGCCAATGCACACGGACATACCATATTGTTAGTCAACCAGTTCTAATATGCCTATCCTCTACATAGACTTCCAAAGCAAGAGAATATTAAATAGGTAGTAGGAACTGAGAATCTTAAATTGTAAAAGGGAAATGCAAATTACAGAGGAAGAAAGGAATTATAAATAAATGGATTCTTATGTCAAAATCTGAATAGATAGATTCCTATTCATGTTCTACATCAATCAGACTATGAGGACTCCATAAATAAAATATTCCAATGTGTTTAGATATTGAACACCTGATTCTAATTTCAAAAGTTCTTCTATTGAGGAAAAGCAATAAGAGAAACAACATAGTATCGGACATTAGTATAGGAGTAGAGACAAAATCAGTAGACTCACCTCTTCTCCAGCTCTCTGTAATCCAAAGCATCCTCACAGTGACTATACACAGTTTCATACCGAGGTTCCGCTTCTTCAACAATCATTTCACTCTCAGTAGCAGAGAGTGCTGGATTCTGTATCACGTGAGCTTGTTTCTCACTATCAAGGTCTTTACCCGGACTTCCTTGGGTTTCTTTCAGTAGATTGTTTTCAGTCTCCTGCATGTTCTCAGTCTCCTGCGCATTTTCCGCCTCCTTATTATTAACCACTGAACAGAACAATGAAGGAGGTTCTACAGCT
The DNA here is from genome assembly GCA_004349715.1 of Crucihimalaya himalaica. Lineage (NCBI taxonomy): Eukaryota > Viridiplantae > Streptophyta > Magnoliopsida > Brassicales > Brassicaceae > Crucihimalaya > Crucihimalaya himalaica. Next base: position 357,686 of record SMJT01000022.1, on the reverse strand, counting down.
TGGGACTTAACAACCTGAGTCATACAGCAAACAATTTTCTCACATTTTTCATTAAGAGAATCTCCAACAATGACCAATGTATGGTCAGAAGAATCATACTCCCGGCTTTGGTGTTGGTGAGGAGATTGAGCAGGTGCCCCTGTTGTTGTCATATCTAAACTCGAGCATAAACCAGGGGACTTATTTGCAGATGAATCAATGGTATCAGGATTCAAAGGGGTTTCGTTTTTCTCACTTTGACGTGAGCATTGCACGTCAATAAGATCGGTCTCACTATTAAGACAATTCCCTGTTTGTAATTCCTCAGAACATCCCTGATCTACTTCAGGAACATGAGCTTTTCCTTCTGCCAAACTGTTAAGTTGATTGGATTGTGCTCGAGTTACTTCATCATCTAGTATCATGGTAAACTCATTCTCATGGAACTTCACAGCAGTTTTTCTATATCCTACAGTCAGAACACCAGCCCTAGATGGAGACATTCTGTCAGAAGGTTTCTCTATATGAGAAGGCACTATATCAACCATAACACATGGGATCTTAGCAGACAACTCAAAGCTGTTAAATTCTTCGGCTGCAGAAGTATCATGACCAGAAACAATATCATTTTCATGATTCACCGAAGGGCTTGTCTGCATAGCTGCACTTATTAGAGTGTCTTTTGATGATCTCTCTTCGAACCTTGATGAGGCATTGACCTTTTCATCAGCATAAAAAGCTCTACTCATTCGGACTCTGGCACGCTTTACCAGAGGCAAATGTTCATCACCATTATCTTCACAGGGCCTTTCATTCAGCCTTTCATGAGAATTTTGAGATCTTTGGCAGCTATCACAAGCATTGGCCCCAAGACCTTCTGCTTCAACTTTAGCAGGAGGGTCAATCAGGTCACTAGTTTCACGTTTTCTGGTGGACTTTCTCTTCTTCCTCTTAACGATGGTGCTAATTTGGAAATCAAGCCCTTTGTTGAGCTCATGACCTCCGTCACAACCCTCACCAACAGCATCAGAATGTTCGACTTTGGAACCAGAATCCACACCATTGCCTTCATGCCTACTATTATTGTCAGATTCAACTGTAGCAATTTCAGATGCGTTCTCCTCATCAGATCCATGCAAATTTAGAGCTGATGAAACCACATCATCTGATTCAGAATGACCTGACCGTCGGATCCTCTTTCTCCTTCTTATAGCTCTTTCATCTATACCATCGACACTCTGGCCACCGTCACTGCATTGAAGCATTGACCTTTCTAGTATATCCAATTCCAACCTTGATGAGAATTTTGAGTGCTGAACAGGTAATATTATATTCTGCGGAGCACACTTTAGAGCCCGCACCCTTTCATTTCTTCTCCTTGAAGAATATGTAGCTATCTCACATAGATCTTTAGCTGCTGCACTATCACAGGTACCATTATGAGCTAGAGTGTTATGACGCAGGGCTAGCATTTGTTCAGCAGCTGAAGCATCCTCACTGAGAAGAGTCAATTCATCTCTATCATGACAAGATTTTGAATTTATTTGAGGGTCAAGTCTTGAATCAATTAGATTTTCACAGGCATGAGGCTGCTGTACAGTGTTCTCAGAACTTCCAACAGTTGATTCTTCAGCAGATTTAGGATCACTAGCTTGGTCCTGCTGCTTCAGCTTCTCGTAACTCTCTGTGATCTCCTTGACGGCACGAACAAAATCTGAACCTTTGGCATGCCGTTTTGTCAAAAGCGATTGCTTCTTCTCCTCAGTAAATGATTCAACATCAGCAGGATTGCAGAAAGCTCTGCACATACCCAAAAAATATTACTGACTGCATACGCTGGCATAAAGAACATTTAACTGATCTAGATGAAAAAGACAATAGGCACATTTTACAACCTTGGATTGGTTCACTAATCAATTAAATTTGAAAAGCAGGCAGTTGTGCTAAAATGCTCTCTTCATATTAATTATACATAAGTATTCACTTAACCGTGGGACTGGAAGATGCAACAAAAAGAACATTCACTAAATGTTGATGCTAATCTGCAAAGTAATGATTAAACAGTTTTCAGAGACTTCAGTATACAAACTAAAGAAAAGGCTAGAGCAAGGGAAATGATAACAAAAATCACCATCCAGTAGATGTGAAAACTCAACACAAAATTGCTAAATATATTTTCAACAAGGACTGTTGCCAACTATTTGGAAAGAAGAAAATCCATTCAATTATCATTTAGTCAAGTAAACCCAGAAATCCGGACCAGGAATGATTCTGATTCTAAACCAAGTAATATTAAGAGTAAAGTGTCGATGAAGAACATAGTACATCACATCAAATTTATCCTGCCCGAACAAGACAAGTTTAAAATTTATGGCCATAACCAAGGTACCAGCTTCTACGCCCTAATCTAGTGAGGCAAAAACCAAAGTTCATCACTTCATATGAGAATCATAATAAAACTATTAATCTACTCAAATGGGGACAAAAAAATTTAATGACCTAAAATAAGTGTAGGATGACAAATAGGAACTCGGACTGAAAATGTTAGCATTGGCCAAAATAAGGGAAGTATAACCAGAAAGCGAAACAATATATACGAGGGTGATAGTAAAGGCCTGATAACTTACATCTGCTGTGTGCCAAAAAAGTGAACCAATACTTTCTTCCAGTCGGCTGAATAGCCCCATTTTTCTGGTTCGCTAACCTGAAATTACTTCCACGAATAAGCAGACGAGCCAGTGATCCAAAAAATAAAGTCAAACATGACTGGAAAGTGGCGAATGGGATTACACTCGCAATAATCATCATATAACAAGAGCTTAAGAAGATGTAAGATTTATAACATATAAACTTGCTAAAAGAAAGTCTCAAATCGGTGGCACCTACTAACAACTACGATGATTGAACACGGTAAAAACTAGCCAACCTCCCTGGAACATAACCATATCCTAGAAAAGATTTTTCAACTTAAATATATGCAGAAAAGGGCGGGGGGCGAGATGCACAGACATTCAACTTCAAAACCTAAATTTACAGCGATTTCTACCGCCATCTGGAAAAGAATCATGAAACTAAAGAGCAATTATTGCGGAACTAAATACAAACAAAGAAGAAACAAGAGAAAATGCAAAAGCAGATGTGCACATACCGCAGCAGGCCAAGCAGGAAATCCTTTGACTTTGGCAAGCACGAGATCGCCTACCTTCCAGTCCCGGCGAGCGGATGCAGCGGCCGCAGCCTTACCACCGCCTTTCTTGCGGCTCGGAGCCATCGGATTTCAGAAAAACAACGAAAATCAAATAAGGAAAAAAAAAAATGTAAGGATTCTAACTCTCGAAGTTAAGCCAGAATCGCAGGCGAAAATTAGCAGCTCGGCAGTGCCTAGGGTTCTCGGTGACAGATTCCGCTAAAGGATTCGCAGGCATCGAAAAATCCCCAACCCAATCGACGGATGAGATGCAAGAAAAGTGGTGTCGTAAACCCTAATTGAGACGAGCGAAAGAGAGAAGAGAAGATTGATGTAGATTATATCGCATTTGTGGAAGAGAAACATTCACACACGAAATCACAAGGGAGAACAAAAACAATAAGCTGTATGATTGGCACGGGTATGTTTTGTTAATCGTTCGGTCGGTGTAGGGTTTGCAAGTTTACATAGGCGATGTCTAACGTGCGCCATACACGCGTAGGTTAACTTTATTTCCTTGTTTTCACAAAAGTTCTGCTAAATGGTCAAATGAATCTGGTTTGTACGTCGATCTCAGAGTAAAAGAAAAACAAAAAACGTGATCCAACCACTCTTCTAAGCCCATTCTATTTGAAAAGGAATGTATAGGCTTCATGAAGGCCCACTTAATGGCTCAACTTCGTTTTTTTAAAAATCTCAAAGCTTATTTATTAATTAAAAGCAGAATAGTCTAAAATCTGAATACAATATGTCTACAATACAAATAGGAATAGAGTGGTGAAAATTAAACACAGAGGTTTCACTTCGTTATCAGATCTATTGTAAGAATTTCTGAGAAGTTGTCCTGTGCTAATTAGATTGGAAAAAGCATAAGAAACTCGTTTGACCATTTAGAAAAAGAAAAAAAGTCTTCCTGTTGGACGGATCTTGGGTGTTCTTGCTTTCATGCGACTGCTTTGTGTCTCTAACTGTAGTAGTATAGAAGATTACTAGGTTGTGTAGGAGTATTTGGTTTAAAACTGCCACGTTTCTCCACGGCAAATAAAATGCGGTCTCGCGACACGTGTCTTGAAAGATTTTTATTTTTTGGGTTCCAGAAAAGGACGTTTCGGATTCGCGTATGCGGCTCGACACGTGGCACTCTCATCCCTTTTTTTTTTTTTACAAAACCATGACGTCAGTTATATCTCCCGATTCTCTGTTGCAAGCGTATACGCAATCACCAAAGGACACGCGTCGCATTAACCAATCAGATCTCGACACCTTTTGGTGGAGTAGGAGCGCCATGGAACTCTATTCTGGCATAAAGCCACGTGTGTCATTCTCGAGCACCGGACCAACTGATATAAATAAGTAAGATCACGACGCGCGCGGTAGACCGCAAAAACTCAATGCTTCTAGAGGGAAGATTCTCCGTGGTCCAGATGAACACGAATGGACGGTTCAGATTTAAACAACCGAGTCGATTGCACAGCTCGGGTGAGTCAGGTATAGAGAACGAGCGAGTCTTGGTTCTCGTCTTCGAGTCCATTAGCTGGGACATCCACACGCTCTGCACAATCGCCTCGCTCAGCCGCAGATTTTGCGCAATCGCCAGACGAATTCTGTGGCGGCAGCTCTGCTTCAACCGTGCGCCGGGGATGGTGGCGGCATTGTCCGGCGCAGATCCCAACGGGCGAATCGACGGCGGATGGCACGCATTAGCGAAACTCATGTTCTTCTGCGGCGGTGGTGAGTCGACTCGGTATTTCAATCTGAGTGAACCGTCGCGGGGTCACTTCGCCTGTGAGTCCAGATTCTCCAAGACCTCCGGTAGATTCTTCCTGCCGAAGAATTGCCGTTGTGATCTCTTATACATAAGCGATCCGTGCGAGCATCAAGCGGTGGGTGGAGATGAGCATTTAGGGGTTTACAGAGGAGTATTTCGGGAATTTATGAGGTCAAAGACGAGAGAGTGTCTCGTGAGAAGACAAGCGGCGCTCGAGGAGAAAGTTAGGTGTCCTTATTGCGGAGGGCGCGTGTGGAGCATGACGGCGGCGCGTCTCGTCCCGAAGAGCGCAGCGCGGCGGCTGGGATCACGCGAAGGTGGGTTAGAGTTTTTCGTATGCGTCAACGGTCACTTGCACGGCACCTGCTGGCTCATTTCGCTTTCATCGGACGAAGAAGACAATGGTGAAGACGACGACAACAGTGACGGTAGTGTGATCTAATCCAGTGATGGTGGCGTTGTCCACGTGGAATTAGGTCCCCTGGTGCGTATGCAAACCACAAGAGGGGATCTCAGTTAGATTCTCTCCTATGTAGGCATGTGGAGCTCACTAGTTGTAGGCCATGATATGAGAAGATCTTTTAGCATATTAGATAGATACCTACTAAGTACCAACAATTTAAGCCGATTACCGATTCGGTTGGTTTTAGGTTTAGATTCTTTTGGTACACTACACATTGCTACAATAATTTTGTATTGTATCTGATTTTTTTTCTTGTAACATTCACTGCCAAATGCTGGCCACTATTCGTTTGGTCAAGTTTCTAAAAATTTCGAAACAATAACATTGGCTCCTTAGATCTACCCCTCTGTTTCTATGACCAAGAATGGCGACATGTTCAAACAACAAAAACATGGGTCCTTGCTAGATCTACCCCTCTGTTTCTCTCGAAACTCTGTTTCTAATTAACTGTTTTACATTGTCTTGTTACTTGCTTTTGTTCTTCTTGATCACTTCCAGTAAAAGGCTAAAAGTAAAACAATGGCTTGGCAAAACAAACAAGAAAAAGTTGGAAGATGATCGTTAGGTTCATTAGTTGACAGGAGGATATATAGCCTCTTCCCTTGTGTGAATTTTGCAGACTAAAGTCGGTATAAACTGTTGTGCCGGTTTGCAAGATAAGAAGCTAATATGAAGTTGCAGAGTATTCCTGCCTGGTGGAAAGTCCAAATTATAAGTGCGATAGTCATACTTTTAAAAAACCATGTATAATACATTGTTTCCAATGGATGCAGGTGTGTAACTGTGTAAGTGTGATAAAGAAAAAGGGCTCATGACACTTTCATAAAATAATCTCATGGAGCAAAAAAAAAAAAAACACAGAGCTTGATAATGATACTCTATAATCTCAAGTAATCACAGAAGATATTGTTTTTGAATCACCAGAGTTTGCATTATAAAAAAACCCATTAAATATGAACCTCTTCTTACTAAACTTCAATTATCACCAGCTCTTCTTGATATACATACATATACGATCAAGGCAAACAAAAAACACAGACACAAAATATAAAGACCATAAGAAGAAGCAAAGGCGGAGCTGTGACTGTGAGGTGTCCTTTCCGAACTTGTTTTCGCCGCATCTCTTAGCCTTCCTAAAAGGGCGACGGTACTGTTGGAATAGAGGTTGTTTTATTGTCCCACATCGCTTAGGTGGATAGACAGAGAACAACGTTGCGAACTATAAATACGTTCATTTTTCACACTATAACTCATATAAAAATCCCACATCGGACTTAAGAATAATAGCACGTCATTACATATACATCTGCAAATTATGGCGGTTCACATCTGTCATTAAACGAAGTGAATGGGTTATATGGGCTTGTCTAAGTTCCGACCCAGGAAAGTCCCCGGGTCACTTAACCGCAGAGATGCGGCCTCGGTAACGAGTGAATCATGCGGCGGAGAGACAATCCGCTGAGACACGTGTGTGGAGCTTTCTGTGCTCTCTCCTCCGATGATATCATGGCCGTTCGTAACACGACAGTTATTCACCTGGTCCTTTCCGGACTAACTGAACGGGGCTTACGTTTCAATGACAAACATCTTTTTATTTTCTCTCCCTTTTTATTAATAGTTAGTCAATAGCATCATCACCACGTGATTCACGCGATATGAAACGTGACAATAACAAAAGTCGAACATGGTGAGAAGTACTTTAATAGATCAACAAGTCTAAGTGTATAAAGAATCTTTTCAAGTTTTCGTCCACTAAACCAGAAATTCCAGTGATAAGGGAGCTTCATCTTTCAATAAAGAAGCGAATCTCCAGCTCCAATGGAAGAAAAACTTGCACAAAAGCAGATTGCTTTTTAGTTAAAGCAAAACCAATAAAAGAGTATGAAGAAGAAACTAGATAAATTCTGTTTCTTTTGACAATCACATTTTCCAAAGCGTAGAATCAAAGCAAACCAATTGGAAAAAAAACTCCATAATCCCAGTAATTTTTTCATATAAACCAACACCATAATCAAACATTCATATAAACGAAGAGATGATGAAGAGAGGGAAAGATGATGACAAGAGAGGCTTTTGTCGCTGGTTTTTCAGGTTGGTGATCGTTAAACTCATGGCGGGTCACAAGGAAGGTAACTCTGTGGCAAAGAAAATGATCAAGAAGGAATCAAAATCTGATATCACAATCTATTTCAAGCAACGAGAAGACTCGGATGACAACGCTAATCCCATCAATATCTCGAGCTCCGAGAAAGAGAGGGTGATCATGCTGGTTAATGGTAATAACGGCCCAATGAAGAGCATATCGAGTGAGCCGAGCATTAGGCCATCTCAGAATGGAGCTGATAAGTCACAGCCGAAGCTTTTTTTGAATGATATAAATAGGAAATCACATGCTTTCATTGAGAGTAGACTCGAGAAGATGCGAAAAGGCTTATAGCCTAGAACCATATACATGATGACCTCTCTTCTTTCTTCACCTCATTTCATATGTAGAAGGAATCCTATCTAAGCTTTTCACCAATTCATTTATATTGCCCGCATTCTCATAAATTACAGCTATTTATACTTGCTTTTTGAAACATATTTATTGCATTCTATCAGATATATAAGAACTTTCTTCAAAGGTTCGCGATGTATGTACCTACCATGATTAACAGCTTTCATTCTCCATACTGATAAGCAGGTTGGGGAATCAAAATCATAATAAAGAAAATGTAGCAATCTGATTATTCCTATCAATTCATTGTCCATGACATGATAAGTTTATTCCTGCCTAATTAGAGAGGTTTTCAAGAAAAAGAAGAAAAAGACATTTCCCTTAAACCCTCTTAATTTCAATGCAAGGATCACTTGAAATCGTTGGAACTTGTATCGTCTATCTTTAGTTTACTTTTTCTTTTGAGATTTTCTTATGTTGGATTTGGACACGACTATGTACAGGCTAAAGCATGATGTACAAGTGGATGGCAGGAAAAATCTTGACCTACACGTACCCCATAACACCCGTAGAATCTTGCATGTCACAAACCCCTCTATATAGTCTAACACAAGGATTTATCATCATAACCCATTATCTTATTATAACCATGAGTAGATGCATGGGACCAACAAAAGCAATGTTAGTAGTCATTGCACTGATTTGGACTATTCTAGTGTCGGAAAGTACAACAGTGTCAAGTGTAGTAGAAGAACTGGCGGTGGAAGAGTGTAAGCACCACTGCAAACATGAAATCAACAAGAAAGAGTGTGAAGAAGATCCCTTTTGCGAGGCATTTTGCAAACCCTTTGAAGGACTCTATCAACATTGCATGAGCGTTTGCCCTCGCACCAAGTCCATACCAGAGATTATGGCCATAGGAGGAGATGGTGTTGCTAATGGGGATTTGCAGACAAAGTGTAACAGAAAATGCCCTTCGTACACCGGATCAGAGGCCCACAAAAGATGCATGTCCGGATGCTACATGTCCAACGAGCAAGTCTGCGAGACATCGTGCAGCATTCTTCAAGAGGAACCGCTTACTATAAGGTGCATGAGGGTTTGCCACGAGACAATTCCCGGAGCTGATACGAGGGGGATTTCTAAGGAATAATAAGTGTTTTGTTGTGTAATAATCCAAATTTAAAATAATATTAACATATTAGTTTGAAATCGAGATCCCAGTTAAAGCAGTCACAAGAGATCATCCCCAGCTTAGCGATGTTTCATAACAATTTTAGAAAACATCAAATCTACATAAACTCCGAAAGCTTTGTTTAGGGATCAGAAGAAACGTAGAAAAAAAACTGAACGAATTGGATACCCGCAGAACATGTTATTTAGTCTTGAATCTGCTTGAAACTGCTCTTCCCTGTAGTAGCAGGAGAGGCAAGCTTAAGATCAGGAGGAAGAGTGTCTTCCATCACCTTTGGGACAGTGAAATTGAAGTCTCCGAGTGGTGCGTTATTGAATTCCGGATTGGCTTCAACGAAGGCAGCAATTTCATTGCGACTCCTCAGCTTCTTGCCGGTTGGAGTGATGTAGTAGGTGTCCATCTTAGAGTAATCTTTTCTGAGAACTAAGCTCCTCTTGAAACCTTTAGGAGTTTTAGGGACACCAGGCTTGTCAATGACCCAAGTCCGTGAGGAATCGTAGTCAAGATCTGCAGGCTCTTCACAGGACATGCCCTGTTTCTTCTGACAGTGGAAAGGGTCCTCCAGCATTTTACTTCTAATATCCTCATACTCGTCTTGGCTATCAATCACCCTCCACTTGTGACACTTTTCGCATTGTGCAGCATAAGTATCAATCAACCTCCCTGGAGCAACGTCTTTCTGCAATTTAAGTCTCAGTGAAACAATAACAACAAGACTTGTGAGAGTAGAATAGAGGAGGCAAAGCAAAGAACAAGGGTTCTTAAAGGAATAATTGAAAGCTACGACACATCACTCAAAGGCTTAAGAGAATTAAGAAACAAGACTGGCCAAAGATTTCGTGTAAACTACCAAAACGTTACTGCCCAAGACGACATCGATGATGCTAAGAGCAGTAATTAGAAATTGGAGCACAAATCGAAATTGAAAACCTAGAAATATCTTATGGCTTGTAAAACTTTCTCCATCATAACAAACTACAATAAGAGATCTGAGATCCCAGAGACAGTAAAAAACATGAAAATGCAGGCACTTGGGCATCTGACAAGAAGAAACAGAAGAAAAACGCAAATAAGAGAAGCAGAGGAAGATGGCCGTCTCGAATATTTAAGTATCAATCAATCTATCTATCTATGTGGCTCACACTACCTTCACTTTTGGTTTCGCTGTTTTCCCGATCTCCTCCTCCATCTGATTTATTTAGCAAGACCAAAAAGTGAAGCTTCTCTAACTCTCAACTAGTGCTCCTGCGAACAGTGATAATCGCACAGCCTGTGCCAAACAACAAATCAAAAATTAACAGCGATTGACTTTTGGGCTTCAGGTCCATGTTTTTTTTCTTCCGATTCTGAGTCTACTACAAACTCTCTATAATGATACGCGCAAGAGCAAGCGTAGCGAATGATGTTGGGCGTTTAGCAAAAATGTATTTATATGGGCCTATTGTTCATAAGAAAGCCCATTCCATTTCTCCCTGTTTTTTTTACCGGCTCAGACTACAATCTCGTTTTTCCCGGAAAATTAGCAGCACAAATTTAAAAAGGAAAAAAAAAAAATCAAGAGGAAGATCAGTGATTCTGTTGTTTATCATCTTCAACATCTTTCTTTTGTTGATTAATTATCACAGTTCCGATTCTGAGTCCTTCTCTTCCACGAAGACTAACGATCTCCGGTGAATCTACTGCCACGCTGGCGTGGCAATCTCAAGCCGTCCTTCGCTTCTCACTCTCCGGTGATGAAATCTTGGCCGTCCGTTACAATCCAGTGTGGTCAAAAATGGTGGCAGATCTGGCTTCCTCGTCACGCTTCTTGCTCTCCTCTCTTCTCCACGCGCGTTTGATCTCGACTCAGTGAGTAGCGGCGGTCCACTAGATCCCCACGGCGATATCTTGCCTCCTAAATAGAAACTGTAACTGTTAAATTCCGAGTCAAGATTATGAACTCCAGACACACCTCTATGTTCCAGAGATTTGCTGACAGAGAAGCTTCGTAGAGAATCATCGGCGGGATCCTCAACCGGAGTGCAAGAGAGCCGTCGTGGAGGCGTGCGGTGATCTTCTTCGGATGACGTCATGAACAACATAACCGCTCTACCTTGTTATCTCTACTGCAAACTCTTTTTTTTTTTTTTTCTTTAAAGTCAAAGTTTGGGCCTCTACATTTATAGTATTTGGTGGGCCCTGTGCGATAGGATCGTTTCAGGATTTTACTCATAAACGGTCGTTTGTAAACGTTAACGCCGTTTTAAAAGTAAGTAGTAACTTGGTTCGCAAGGTTGTGCGTACCCTTGCCTTGATTGTATAAGCTGATGATAGAAGACCCTTGGCGATGAAGGATTGGTACAGGCTCCGAGTTTGTTACGCTCCAAGAATATAAGAACAAACATATCCATTTTCTTTTTAGAATTCAGTATATGTAATTTTTGTATAACTTCATCTTCTTAATCTATGTGAGATTTGTTCATCTCACATAGATTACTGAACAATGATTCAGTTGAATGTTATTCACAAATCCTCTTCATATGATTTTTGGGGAAACACAGCATACTAAATGATCTTTAATGCTATAGTATGAGATTTCTCTACAAAATTTTGAAACTAGCTTCGAACATTAACTAATGGCTGCAGTACCAATTGAGAGGGTGATAACATTGAATTGGGTCCTTGGCCTTCGGGTTTGGAAAAACCAAAAATATTAATTGAAATGGGTCCTCATCGCATAAAATGCTACTAGAAAATAACAATTACTTATCTCATTACTTTGATAGGCTTATAAATCTATACACAAAAGCCCATTTCTACGGCCCACGAGGATCTTTCTGAGCATGCTGTGTTGTTTATGAGAAAACACGTACTACAAATACAAATTGTCTGCCGTTTAAAAGGCATGCAGTCTACTACCCTGGACTGGTGAATGAAGAGTTGTGATGATGAATGCAAAGTGATATGAGAGATTCAGAGTTTGAGGTTTTCAAGGGGATGAAAAGGTCTCGACGTGTCTTATTCTTTGAAACTCTCTAAGGTTTAGGTTTGTAGGCTAAGCTAATAAAGACAAACGAGTCGTTGTTCAATGCTTTTGTCTCTTCTTTCCTTTCTTCTCTTACGTTTTTTTTCTATTTTTCTTCCATTTCTATGAAATCTCTGCACAATCTATTACACTTTCCATTCAGAGTAGCTCTACTCTTTAACTTCTCCCCAAATTATTATTATCTGATTATTTATTTCCCTTTACCTCGTTTCTCTTCTTTTACCTTTTTCTTTTATGATCAGGTTACTTTGTTGTCAAAGTGTATAAGTCGGATAATTTTTTTCATTTTGGTTAATATTTTGTCATTTTTATGTTCTCTTGTTTATTATGATGTACAGAAAGAAAAATATCAATAAAATACTATTGTATTCGATGTGAGCCTATAACTTAATGAAAGATGGTGTTCTTAAAAAGTAAAAATACTGGTTTAGTTTCTAGATTGGTTTGATCGAAATTGATATACTAGAATATAATATATGAACATCATTGTTAATATTCTTGTATCAACTCTTAAGATCTCTTTTTTTTTTAAAAAAGTTTTTAGTTGTAAACGTTCATCAATAAATATACCACTAAATTCAAAGTTTTTTTTTCTTCCCAAATACAAGATGGACACCTCATTCAACATCTGATATGTTAGTCGAACAGCCACTACCAAACGCACCGCAGTCTATAACTTCTAATGTGAACTAGAGAAGAAAAGTAATACCCAAAAGCTATTGATACCCTTTTGAAGGAAAATTAAAGATTCCTCAAGCCAAACCTTTCAGCTCAAAGTTAGTTGATTGATGAATATAATAAATTTGTAATTTTGGATCTAAAGCATTGAATATATAGTCTACAAACGACAAAACCAATCTATTGACAAAAGAAAGAATCTTAGTGTAAACGACAAATTAATGAATTATGGAGATATCAGAAGATGTTGATAAATCACCAAACATATTTAAGATTTTTTTTGTCAGAAAACTAAATGGGAGCGATCCTTTGTTGCAATAATGAAAAATGAAAAATTATTTTCCAAATACAAAACAAATACTCAACTATTGATTTGGCATAATCAAATATTCACACTAATAAATGAAAGTAGAGACACTCTACCCAAGTAAATTGCCAAGACAATTTCATTACAAGACAAACGAGAGTCTTTGTCACGCACGCATCAATGAGCCAAAAGTTTGGTCATAAGTACTTTTACAAGATAAAAACATTAAAAAGTATTACAAAATTAATTTTGAAAGATACTAAGACTAAAAAAAGTCAATGTTAATCGGGAAAATGTTATATATACCCTCCTCTGTCATTATGTAAATTTTAAAAAGATGACAACCAACTAAACAAAAGAGAAAATAAATCGCTTTTTCCTTTTTTTCCCCAAGGTTCGATGTCCCTACCACTTGGCATCCACAAGAATAAGAATATTAAAAAAAAAACATCACACATACGCCTGTTTATAAATAGTATATTATAAAGAAACGTAGAAATATATAGAAACAAACATATGTAGACAAAAGAGATTGTTTTCTCTAAAAGGGGGTCCATGTTGATCCCCCCAAAGTTCATAACCACTACAAGGAAACTCCAAAAATACTAAATAAAATACATGCACATAAAAGAGGCAATAAGGCAAAAGATGCCAAGGAAAAACTAAAACTATTAAAAAGGGAATATAAAAGAAAAAAAAAAGGATAGATGGTTTTGACATTTTTGTCCAATCATTATTTAATATATAAAATTTTTGGTTGTGTAAACTTTTTTCTCATTTGGGTGGATGGGGGGATTGGTTTTGGCATTGTGTAGCTTTTGCCTCAAATGCACACACAACACTTGTCTTTTCTCTTCTCTCACACTTATTTCCTCTTCTTTCTTTCTTTATACTTCACTCCAACGCCATTGCCACATGTCTCCCTAGGGTTTTCACTTAGACCTTTGGATCTTTCTTTCTATGTTTTCTTATTTTTTATTTTTTACACAATTGTAGCAAAGATAGAGCAATTGCTTGGAGAGTTCGAAGTTGAGAGACTTGCCAGGAAAAAAGGACTTTAAAAAGATTTGTCTCTTGTAAGCAAAAAGCTTTTTAATGCATGAACAAAAACAAGATGAAGATGAGAAATTACAACCATAAACGACATGCTCTTTCTATTAATAGCATGAAACACAAAAGGTAATATATAGACATACAAATCCACACCAAGGATAAGTTTTTTTCACAACATGTTGAAGACAAATTAGTTGTCTTGTAATTTACCCTCTGTACTCGAGAACCAATTAAAGTCTACCCATACTAGTACGCAAACAAAGTACCATGTCCCGGTATAGCCCTAAACCGGTAGATGCTGATAACCGAATTGGCCTTCAGGCGAACACAAGATCTCACAATAAGCCAGACTTATTATGCTTCAGGAGACCAAGGAACACAAAAAACGCTATTGAAAACTAGACAGTACTTGTAAAAACTGTACAAAAACCCATCATAGACAGGCAAAACAAACCGATCCTCCAATCTCTTTATGTATAGATCAGCAACACGACCAGACCGTGTTGTTGCTAGGGAGTAAGAAGCAAAGGACTTGGCTTGCTTTGAGAATCCTCAATGGAGTGCACAAACTTATTCAACTCTTCCATAAGACAGTGAAAGTGATCATTGTTAGGCAAGAAGTAAAACCCAATGGTAGCTTGCTTCAAATACAAAAGATTGACTTCGAGACCAGTATTCTTAAGCCCATCCACATAAGCCAATTGCCAATCCTGAACAAGATCTAAACCAGCCACAACGACAAGACTCTTGGGAAAGTTGACTCCTTTAAGGCTTTGACCTCTCGGGCCAAAGGGATTACAAGCTGGATGATCTCTATCTTCACCTTCGGGTAAATAAGCCCTCCAATACCAATCACGATCTTGTATAGTGACAAAGTATTTGCCATCAAGGTTCTTCTCAGACTCAGTCCTCTCTTGTCCACCAAACATTGGATGAAGAAGAATGTTCCCCAAGACTTTGACTCCTTCTTTGGTAGCCCTGACAGCAACATTGTGAGCTATGTTGCCTCCAGAGCTATCTCCAGCCAAGTAAACATAAACATTGGAGTCTTGACCACTCTGAAGCCAGGTTCTGGACTTGACCCATTTGAGAGCATTCCATCCATCGTCGTAAGCACAAGGGTAGCGATGCTCCGGGGATCGCCGGTAATCAACAGAGACAACAACAACACCGCAAAAGGTGACAAGGCGTCGGCAGAAAGTGTCGTAGATGGCGCTATTGGCAGAGGAATGAGTGAAGCTACCTCCATGAAAGAAAATAAGAACAGGGACGATCTCTGTAGTGCTGAGAGGTTTGGTAAGCTCGACGGTTCCATGACGGTTCTGATCAGAGAGTGAAGCTGGTTGGTAGATTCTGGTGAGAAGATTTGTAGTAGAGTCGACGTGGTCAAAGGAGAAGACGCCGTCGACGGGGAAAGAGTTGGGAGGAACTTTACGGTCAAGGAACTCGGCGAGATCGCGGTTGAAGGAACCGTCAGGGCGACGGAGGACTTTGTAAGCAAGCTTAAAATTGGAAATGAGGACCCATGTGTTGAGTGGGACAATTCTCTACAGATGCAAAAAAAAACCAAATATAAAGATTAGATGATGGGACGTCTTAGATTTGATTAATATATACCCAATTTCCTTTAATAAGAAAAACCAAAATTCGTTCGTACGGGTGAGAATCTATATGATCTTCAATTAAAGAAACCAAAAAGGAAGAAGCAAATATAGGAAAGGGAGAGTTTTGAACAAAGGAGATCAAGAGAGGAAAGTAAGCACCTTGCATTCGTTAAGGTTGACTTCGTTTCCACCAGCCATAGTCACAAGCCAAAAAAACTTAATAAGGGATCTTTGTAGTGTATCAGTCAGTGAAACGAGAACCTCATGACCAATAAGGGATCCCTGAATTCAGATGATGATGAACCCTGAAAAGAAAAGAGAAAAGAGACGCAGGGAAGACGAAGTGCAGAGAGAGAGAGAGAGAGCTGATGGTTCGTTCGGAGAGAGTCAAAGGTGTGAGAGAGGTTGAAAGATTTTGCAGTTAACAAAAAGGAAAATGAATGAAGAAGCCATCGCATCGGACCCTCTTCCTTTTTTACTGTTTCCGTTTCTGAAAAAAAGAAAAAAGGAGCCACGGTGGCATGTGTGAGAGAGAGAAGATTGGCTATTGGGCACGCCAGTCCTGACACGCTCTCTCCTTTTGACCACCAAATAATTTAACAATTTTCGTTTTTGTTTTTTCTTCCTCTTATTATACTCCCTATATATTGTTTCCCGTTTAATTGTTCATAATTGATTACTTTTGATTTATCATACGTACGTACTTCCTATGAGTTGTCACAAAAAAATAAAAAATTATATACAATCAATTGATACCATGTGATGGAAAACGAATGTAAAGAGCATTCATAAGCTAGTTAAGAGAGAAACAAAACTTGCTTCAAAAGATCATTCATCATCTAATGATATATAATACCAACAAAAAAAAACAAAATTATGGTTAAGGCAGCTTTAAACTATTTCAAAGATAAAGAGCAAAAATCATAAAGGTTTGAATCTTGTTTTATAAATGATGGTTGTGACTTATTACGATGGGTTGAGAGAGGATTTTGTTTTGTTTTATACTATTATATAAATGTGAAATCAAAAATTAGTTAAAGGAAGGTGACAAACCAAAGAAAAAAGATATACAGCGTGCGACCAACGCCATGGCATGTGGCGACAAAAGGGTTGTGTTGTTTTCTTTTGGTTAAAATAAAACATATGGGAAGATTCCCAAAGTACCCTCGTACCATCCGAACTATTTACGGGTATTGCCACTACTTCCTAAACGTGTTCTATTTTGGGATGACATCATTCATGCCTTCTCTCTCTTTCAACGTTGGCTTTTCACACATCCATTTTTATTTTTATGACTCTCTTTTATTTTATTTTTGTGTTTGAAAAGTGGAAAGAAACCCATAAATATCATTGAACGTACAACTTACTTATCATATGTCTTTTTTTCTTCTTTTTCTTAATTACGTTTATTGGGATATATGTTTGTGTGTGTAGAGAGATACTACTTAATTTTAGTATATGTTTAATCGTTTTCTTTCATTTACGCATTTTCAACCTGCTTTATACGAACTCAAATGTTGTCTCGTTATTTCTTTCTGTTGTTTTTTTAAATGAACCCCGAATATATATATGCTTCCCATTTGCAATGTGTCGTGTTATGTTTGACTTGTCGTTTTTTAAATCTTTTATTGGGAGAAAATATCGTTTGGAAAGAGGAAAATAAATAAATATATATAATCGGCCGCTCCAAATCCTTGACGGGCCCATTAGGTAGTATGTGGGATGGGCTTAGAATTTTGTCGTCTTGTGACGAGAAGAGCGTGGCCATCACACGCCAGTAACTCTGTCAAAAAGACAAAACCTTCTGACTTGTCCCAAGGGTCCTCCTTTCTCTCTACCTTAATAAATTACCCAGTAGTTTGAGCTCGGATTCAATGCATTTGGACTAATAACAACCGCAATATATATATATTGATATCCCTAAATTAAACATGGTACTACTATGAATTAATTTTAAAACTGGTCCAACGAGAGAGTTTTGCGGGTGTTTGAATCCGAAAATAATCATCATATAAATTATAAATCAAAGGTTAGTGTAATAAGCAATGACAATGAGAACGGGTCCTACTTTGATGGCTGCCAAAGGATCTTACCCAACCAAAGAAGTTAATTTACAAAATAGGTCCTCTAATGTTGCTTTTGGGTCTATCTTTCGGATTTGACAAATCAGAACCATGAATCTCTCCATCATAGGACCAAAACAGTAGATCTCAGCCGTTGTTTTATCCCGATACCGACACAACTCTTTGTTTTTTTCTTTTTACACTAGTAGTAGTATTTGTACAACTACAAACATGTATTACGGCTTTGATTAAGCTGTAGTTTTTTTTTTTCAAGCCTTTAAAATCTTGTTACCCAATCATATTTATATTCGGTGTTTCACATGTAAAATGTATACTGAAATAACTTTAAGTCGTTAATATTTAAAAAATAGCTAAGACATTTATAGAATTTTCTTTGTCGTAATGTCAATGAATATATGGTTAGGATAAAACAATACTTTCTATTCGGACCAAAACTGATAGATATGAACTGAATACTTGTTTTTAGTGTTCACACGTTTCTTGTTTTGTAATTTGTTCTCGCAATCAACAAAATAATAAGTATATAAATTAATACAATGCATTTTTTAATCTCTACCATAAAACACACACTTGCACAAAATCTTCTAGTTATTTTGAATTTTAATTCAATTTTAACAAACAATATTATAGTTTCTCAATTGCTCTGAGGTTTCGATGCAAGAAAACAAAACTATATACATACATCCGAACGACACCGCAAAGGTCCATTGTGAAAGCTAAAGTTGCATGATGACAAGTTATTGTTATGGTATAAAGAACAAAAATATTACTAAAGAAAAAGGAGAACACGCTAAGGTATATGATTCGCGTGTCTCTATGAGGCTTTCTTAATTTTGTCGTCATCTATTTTGTCCTTTTGCTACGTGTGCTCACATTTTCCACTCCTTACTTTTCCAAATCGATATTATAAATAAACCTTTCACTCATTAATTATTTTCTTCCACTATCGTTTCTAATTAATTTAGGATTACTCTGCAATATATGTAAATTTTGATTAATTTCCTTTATATATGAAGATTTTATTTTGTTTTTGTTATACTATATAAACAACTTTCATTGTACCCTACAAATCATATCTTACTATTTTCTTAATTCGATATAATTTATAATTTGAATCTGAAAATAAATAAACGGATCTGAGAAATAGATATAGAAACGATCAAAATACAAAGAACCAAAATAATGTACAAGTAAATCAGGTTTTTCAATTCTATCATAAGTTTTATATATATGAAAATATAATTCTCTAGCGCCCTTAATAATAATAAGAAAAATAAAATGACGTGGACCGACTAATGTGTTTGAACGAGCTTTAACGCTAGTCTTCCCCATTATGAGACTTTCATTTTTATACGTTTCCGATTAATTTTCAAAAGTTTGAAGAAGACGACAAGACGATTTTTGTTTGCTGTCCCCTCGGAATTTGTCGTCTTTTATCATGAAAAGCAAAGCAACCGTCCAAGTCCATCATCGAAAGTTTGGGCTTTAAAATAGAAGCTCAATACAAATAACAAAATTTAACGAGATGAAATCAAATTGGGGATGTAGCTCAAATGGTAGAGCGCTCGCTTTGCATGCGAGAGGCACGGGGTTCGATCCCCCGCATCTCCATTGCTTACTTTTATATTTTTTTTAACGACGTGAATTGTGTTATCTTGTTATATAAGCCAAGAATTTCAAAAATTTCAGAAGGGGATATAGCTCAATTGGTATAGAGGCACGGGGTTCGATTCCCCGCATCTCCAACACCTTTTTAGAATAGCACTTGTCTTGGAATTGAACAATAGTCACACTATATATTGTGTTTCATGGAACTTGAACAGAATAATCCAAAAGAAACTACCAAATCTTTCTCCTTTTAATTTTCATTTTACTTTGGGAATCAAAAGATAATTTAAAAGAAATAAGTAAAACTTGTACACAAATCTGAAGGATAGGATATGAACACACAGACTTGTAAAACTAAGAAGTATTGGCCATGGAGTCGATGAGCAACTCATAACCTTCAGGGACATGCGACTGAAGACGGACGCACTCAGCCAACGCAGGGACGTCTGATGACACGTCTAGAAACTGGGCCACAAAGAGAAGCAGATGAAAATCAGAGATCCTCTTCACGAATGGGAGGCTCCTTGCTCGCTCCATATGTAATTTCAAAGCCCGCATTGTTGTTTGAATATTCCGATTCTCTATCGGGAAGGTACACGACAGTGATCCCTGGCAATTAAGCAACCAAATACCCAATTATACGTCAACACATACAAAAAAAAACATGAATGATCTAAATCTATAACAGGCTAAAATACAAAACACTTGTGCTTTCAATCAACGACAACTTGAGCTTTTGGTTCATACGGAGAGGTGAACACAACAAATCGCAGAAACATAATAATAGTTTGCAATTTATCATTCTATTGCTACTTGCTCAATCAGATGCCAAGTTTAAATCTTTCAGAACGGTCCCCACCTAAAATGTATAAAGGCTATGATTTTATAGGATTAAGAGGGCACAGAAATGAACCTGATGATCCAAGATCTTGACAACAACGAGGAAGAAATCATTATCCACTTCTTTAAGATCCTTGACCCCAACTACAACCTCTTTCTTCATCTTGGAGAGCTTGGGATCATCCTCAGATCCAATCTCCGTCTCAAACCATCCTTCCCTGAACAACCTAACGCACATATCACTCATCTGAAACGCTTCGAAGTGAACATCCGCACCACCATCTTCATTGATCTCAAGCTTCACAACCGCCGTAACCCACTCCTTCAAATCGCTCTCAGCGTGAAGCTGCGCGGCAAGCAAGACCTCGACATTGGACAAAGTGTACTCCTTCTTGTCCTGCGTCACGGTCTGGTTGAATATAAACCCAACTCTCCTCATCCCTAACCCTAAAGCAATTGCATCCACACGTTTCTCTTCCTCAGCATCTCTCATCAGAATAAGATTATCCACCATACCTTGCTGCGGTGGCTCGTAGATGAAATTGACCTCAACCTGACCATCTTCAGAGACGTTCCCGTACATGAATCCACCGCGTTTGACAGCGAAGGCCAGAGACTCGTTGACGTAATGCTGAAACGCATTGGCGCAATCGCGATCGAAGGAGACAGAATCGCAGTGAGATTTCTCCTGGCGACCAACGCGCATCTGACGTGCAATAAGATCCTCGACGGTCATCTTCCTCCCGAAAGAACCGGCTGGAGTGACGGCGGGACCACCACGAATGGTACGCTCACCTTCGTAAGCAAGGTAGAGCATAGAGCCGTGGGCGATATTGAGAGAAGAGATAGGGAGGTTCGGATCGGTCATGTCGGTGAAGCCTAGGAAATCAGAAGGAGTCTTAGCGAGGAGAAGGTTTCGATTGGTGGATAAGGTCTGGTTATGGATAGGGATCTGAAGCTGATCTTGGATTAGGGTTTTGAGTTGGGAGACTGTGATATTAGGTCCATCTACGCTCACTCTCTCCAATCCATCTCTGCTTCGGATTCTCAGCATCGTCATCTTCTTCCTTCAAAACAGATCAAACCAACTTAATTCTGAGAAAATCTCGAAATCTGCTTCGAGTTTATCTATAAGAAATCAACGAGCTTCGATGGAACAAGAACAAACACTTCAAGAGTGGAGTTTTGGCAAGGTATAATATGTAGATGTGATCTTCTTCTTCCGATGGGAAACGAAAAGCTATCCCTGAGATTCGATTCGATTCGAAAGGTAAAGTTCCCAGTTTATGGAGTTGTTCCACTAGACCCCAAAACACAAATAGGGACGACGATGAACTTTAATGGGCTTTACTACTAAGCTAGCCCAATATGCTCGACAACAACTCATTTCTCGATTGCTTTTCCTCTCTCTTAAAATGTTAATACGATAAATATACAAAACAATGTTTTTTTTTTGGGGGGTTAAATTTACTATTATAAACATAGGGAGCACAAATTATTCTACGTAAGAGACACTATATAAACGAGAAAAAGGGATAATAAAAAATGTCGAGAAATCACGTATCACAAACGTATTTTAATCGATACATTCAAACACACAACTGAATAGTATACTTTAGTGAAATATCTTTTTTTTTTGTTCCAAAATTAGAACAGATGTATAGTACGATTAAGAAGCCAAACAAGCTTCCCAAAACATTCGATTTTTTTCAATCTCACTAATCAACCTCTCGTCATCAGTTCCCGTCGAAGGGGTCAGATTTTCAGGGTCCCCCCGATAACTATTCACCTCTCCGTCTCCATCGTCGTGATCTCTATTCTCTCCGTCGACTTCAGCTCCTTCTTCTACGGGGTCAAAATCCGAAGACCTACTCGTCCTTTGACTCGTTGACGTCTCGCACCTGCATGACTCAGCATCATCACCATGATCTTCACAAACTTTCACATCATCGCCTTCGTGGCCACGTTCTCGATGGGTCTCGGAATCTGCAGATGCTTCCAAGAGCAAAAGTGATGACACTTCAACGACGTTGTTCTTTGTGTTCATTCTTTATTTTTTTCTCTTTCTTGGAAAATGACAAAAACACATGCAGAAAACGTTAACAAATTTCTCTTCTACATATATGTATATATGAGAAAACTGTAGAAGAAGAGATATCGTTGCTTAATCAGATTTCTTATCGCTTTAATAAAGTTATTATATTTATATTATAAACCTAAAAGACAAAGAGATTGTATGCAACTTATGTGAGATTTGCTTCTAGAAGGGTATGAAATTCTAAATTGAAAACAGTCAAATAAAGTTAGTAATCATTTTATCAAACAAACAATTTAATATAATTCATATGAAAATAGAAAGTATTGATCCATATAATTATATACTGGAACAGTTATCTTAGCAACTCGAATATATATTTTTAATTTTTATATTACTAATATATCTCTAAAATTAGAATTATATTGTTGGATTATTATTCATTATACAAATAATTAGAAATTTTAAGATTGTTGTATCATTATACATATATATGTCTTAAAAGGATAATGGTCCAACAATCTTAAAATTTGGGTTTTTTTTTTCTTCCCTCTTTAAGTTTTTCAAGTCATCTAGAAAGAGTGAGAGACCAAACATAATTTACGTAAGTCCAAGTGTCAATGATATGAGTGTTAGCTTGTCTCATGCTATCATAATGTGGCACCATAATTCACATAATCGATCCATTCATTATTTAATAATAGAAACATACTTTACGTGCATGCACAAAATTTACAAGTGTGACATTGTGAGCCTATACACGAACCCGACACTCGTGATTTGGTAGTTAACGGCTGGCTATACGCAAAAAGTTGCAGAAAATATGAATTTTGATATTTTCTCCAATTTTGCTCTCAGGTTTTTTTAAGTCACTGCTGGACTTATATACTTTACGGGCATATGCTAATGGGCTTTCACGAGCCCGGTTTTAAAAATACATACGAAACTGTTATTGTATTACAAGATGAGGACACAAATCGATTAGAGCTTTTAGGTAATAAGTGAAGTGATATGAATCATACGAGACTAGAATAGATGGGGATAATACGAGACGAGTGGTCCAATTTACATGAAATTAAATGGTCCAAAAAGGAAAGGCTGAGAAAATTATATGGTGTGTCTCTTGGAGGACCACATTCCTCGATCACGCCATTTATTGAATCAAATCTATATTATTTGTTTCTTTACTCAGACAAATATATTTCCGAAATTAAATGCTCAAAGCTTATATATTTTCCAAACGATATTGATAGTTCAGTAGCAGCAAAAGTATTTTGTTTAAACAAAAAACATAAATAAGTGGTCCCATAAAACTTAACAATAATGGCAAATGTTATTGCTCTCTTGCTCCTCCTTGATCTTCCTAAGCATGCAATGTTAATTAGATGTATACGTTACACTCTTCTGCATATTTTTAAGGCTATTATAAATACATGTGAAGAAATGAGATTTGGGGAACCAATCAGGGGGGAATACCATAAACGAAAGTTTAAGTATACAATTATATATTTTGATAAATTACATTTAATAAATATTGTCGAAGTGTATATATAATCGGGTATGTATTAATTGTTTTATTTTGATTGGTTTGTTTTTTTAATGATCTGTCAGTTTTTTATAACACAAATTTATTGTTTGTTATAACTAGAGATACATATTTTGTTTTTATCGTATTTATTATGCTAGATTTTTTTTGTAATTTTGAAATAATGAAAATGATGATTTTGTTAATGTGTTATGAACAAAATCGTATTTAAGACCGATAATAAACCAAATTTGACTGTTTTAGTTGAATCAACAAAAAGAGTTCTAATACCATATCAAGTTTGTGTAATTCTTTAACTTAAAATCAATTGTTAATAAACGAATTCACTCATATCTCTATCTTTTTTTCTTGTTTTTTTCATAAAATTTTACTAATATCTCTTAGAAATTATTTTAGATCCCTTATAACTTTTAATGTGATATCGAAAATAAAACCTCATTGCAAAGGATTAGTGATTCAACATGTTTATTTGATTGATAAATAAGGTCCCTATGTGTTAATATGATATATTTCAATGTTTTCTAAATCTAATACTACAATAGATATATTATATTAAGAATCGGTTTATTTTTTCTTTAGTAAAAGGATTCGTAATTAATATTCAAAAGGAGATTGTGACCATGTAGCCCATCAGCATTTATAGTACCTAGATGATGAGAGGAGGACTCCTGCTTACAGATCACGATCAATAAAGCTTCAGTGATTTTGTGTGTGTGTGCGCT
The DNA here is from genome assembly GCA_004349715.1 of Crucihimalaya himalaica. NCBI lineage: Eukaryota > Viridiplantae > Streptophyta > Magnoliopsida > Brassicales > Brassicaceae > Crucihimalaya > Crucihimalaya himalaica. Next base: position 333,155 of record SMJT01000022.1, on the reverse strand, counting down.
TTAAGTTATTTATGTTATTCAAATTAATTTTAACAAGATGTTCGAATGAGAAATACCTAATATATGGTATGAAATGAATCACACTATTTTCTTGAATATGATCATAACTATATGCGGGATTCATATCAATTTTCCGCTATACTTGATTATACATATTGTGGCAAATTATAACGCTAAAATTTTGAGATGTCCACGTCGGCGGCAAACGCAAGCTGTACATTGTAGACGTTTTGCGTGCAAAGAAGCTCATTTTGTTATTCTAGCTCGTTTCATTAACAGGTTAATGTCAAAACTAGCATACCTAGAGTCTAGAGACAATTATTAAAATCATTCAACAAAAAAAACATATCATGAGTTCAAGTCTTAAGACATCCTTATTTGCTTTAATTCAACAAAAAAAAAAAAAAAACATAGCAAAGTTTTCACGATACTATATATATATATATATATATATATATATAATTTTGAGTTTATTCTTTATGTAATTTGGATTTAAATACATGTTGCCCAGTCTGTTTATTTTTTTCATAGTCCGTGTGAACATGAAAACATAAAAGAAATAAAAAAGATTAATTAAAATGAAAACTATGTATTTGGTCGCCAAACCTAATACATTTGTTATCTAGTGAAACCACCAAACATTTCATGGAACTTTACATCCCACCGAACCAAAACACTCTCTCCATGTTTTTTTTTTTCATATTTTCTTAATGAGTTAACAAAATCTGGGGCTGAATTTTTTCACTTTGTATACGTTCACAAATTTCTGTGCGCTGGACTAACTTACATAAATCATAGGGTAATAAAATTATGTTTTGTTCGTTGAATCATAGAAAAACATGTTTATCTCGTGGCCTGAAATCACACTAAGTTAATTTTTAATTATGAGACAAGAAACAATAATGTTTTCTTTAATGTCACAACCTCTTTTAAATCAATATAAAAAATTCTAAAGCTTACACTTTAACAACTCAAGTCTCTATTAATCAGCATTTAGATTTTTTTTTAAAAAGTACTGAAATGCGAAATCGAATAGGAGAAAACTGTAGATTCTGAGATAAGCCGGTGTGATGATAATTAAGAGATGCAGCTCTTTCTAGACACGTGTAATATAATGATTAGACATGCTTCTTATATTTGTTTAAAGAATTATGATTGCGAAAAGTGTCCGTCATCGTTAAAGGAACAGACCAATGAGTTTATAACACGCAGAAGACTCGACGTCCACCCCACCTACTCACCCCAACGCTACTTTATGGCCCCACTAGCTCGGCCCATTGGGCCTTTCTAACTAATTTGAAAATAATTACCGTAATTTTTTTTTTTAACGACTATTTTTATTAACTTGAATCAGATTTTACAAAAATAGCAAAAAACAATACAAATACAACTGATAGTTTTTTTATATAAGAGTTTGTCGTTATTTTTCGGCACCCATTCCATTTTTGAAAAGTTTTTTTTCTATTTATCGCTCCTTATTCTTTTGGGCATTCTAACTTGTAAATAGATGAATTAATACCCATAATGATTTATATAAACATCGGAAGTATATACTACTGTATAGTAACCGAAATGCGTTGACTAAAGTATAACCACTGTTTTCTCCTTATAATGATGTGGTTTTCATGCGTAACCATGAACCATCCAATATTTATTTATTTATTTTTAAAAAAAGTTAATAATGAAAAAGTATAGTTGCGTGACGTATTTTTGCATTATGGAGAATAAAATAACATAGAAAAAGGCGGAAAAAACAGTTCTAGTAAAATCGTGATTCCGAGTTAGAGAAATTAGAAAGCGAAAATATAAGAATTATAATTGGTCAGAATTTGACAAATCATGTAACGATATAGAGAAGAGAACAATAAAATAAAGGATGGCTTTCACTAGTGGGGAGGTCATTATAATCAACACATAATCCAACTTAGCTTTACAATCACGTGCCACTTTACTTGTACACCACCTCTTCATTAATCGCATTATCACTCATCATCTCTATCTTACATAAACAGTATTTGCGTATGTTATTCTTTTTAAATGTCCACACATATTTCTATCTTACATAATGTAATGTAGTCGTTTTCTCTTTATGCAATTTACATTTCATTCACAGTTGGCTCTGAGGAGATTTTCTTAAAAATTAATATAATTACGGAGATATATATATATATATAAAATTATGAGTATACAGCAAAGTGCAAGCTAGTTTCAGTACGAAACCCGAGGAGAAATAAGAGAGATTCGCGGGGGAGCCATGCGTGGGATTATTATTCTAATCATATCCTTAAAATTAATTATTAATTAATCAATGACCTCTACTAATCAGTTATTAAGTAGTAAATTAGTTTCCTTTTGTCTGACGACAATTTAAAGTAATTAAAATCTTCGTGCAAGACAACTCACTTCTCCAATCTGACTCTCCCTACTCTTTGTGTTTTTGCTTAATTATCTCTTTCTTCGTTATGTCCGAGCATTTATAAGTTAATTACACTGAAAAGATAAATTATTTACTATATTCTCGTAAAAAAAAAATATATATATATAGGAAGGTGCCAAATTTAGTAGAGTAGGTAAAGTGGATTAACGGTCAGAAATCATGTGTAAGATGAGATTGAATGAGGAGCATAGAACTGTTTGATTTGTGACATGTTTATTTAGAGAGGACAGACCTATCAACTCCATACTGTGACACTGCAAAGCCCATCATACACTGTTTCTCTTCTTTCTTTTTCTATTTTCTTATTTCAGAATTTAATTATACACTTACTTACTTCTAATTCATACCATACGCTATGTGAGAAGCTGGGCATATTCGTTTCCTTTTTAAGCGAATAAACCGAGGAACGTGCGACAATGCCCGAAATCATTTATTTTAAGACCGATTATACACTCGGACAGTCGAGGTAATTAAGTAACGATTGTGTGTGTCCGTACACTGTAAAAAAAGGGGTCCCCAGATCTGACGGTCGTGATTAAAATGCGACGCTGCACTTTTTATTCAAAATTTTCAGTATCCATTCTCTTTCTTTTGCTTTTTTATTTTCTACTCCTTTCCTACTCATAAAGTTACACACTTTAAATTATTGGATACTTCCATCACATACACACTTAACTCTTCTTGTATTTTCTAATCATGCAAAAATGTTTTATTTATCCCACAAATTATACAATACATCGATTTATGCTATGTTCATTTATCATTCAAAGGATATACTTTAATGGTCGAATTTGTTACATTTAAATAGAAAATAAAAATGGAATACATAAAAAAACAGTATATGCTCAGATTCTCACATGAAAGCATGATTGGACGGTTGTGATGTCATCAAAAAATAACAGTAAGTAGCTTTTTTTTGTTACCGTCAGATCAAATAATTAATTTAACATTCTGTTGTGGTCCCCGCTATTTACGGGGCTTCCCCTCATATCCAGCCGTGCATCGCGTATCATACCCTATCATTAGATTCCTTCTTCCCATACACCTTACCGCACCCTATCATTTCACTTTCTTCTCGCGATATATTGAGTGAGCCGCGATAAGCGACCCCTCACCCTCCCAATATCTCGTCCCGTTTTCTGCGGCTGCTCCTTCTCTGCACAGTCGATAAGATATAATCTCCCGCTTTCATTCAATCGGACGGCTGGTATTTGAAGTGTGAAAGGCACGTGGCATCATCACAATCGACAATCACAATCACCGAAAAGGCTCACATGGATATGTTTGACCATGGTTAACATTTAACCAAACCATGGTTTGCTTTTTAACTTGACCTCCTTCTTCCCCTATCCATCCTCTTCCCACTCTCCCTTTCTCTTCGTCTTTGTTTCTGCTTCTTCCTCTTCTTCGAAACTTGATTATCTCCGTTAATGGCGCCTCAGATCTAAACCTCGGATATAAATATATATATATATATACACTTGTTGAACTCTTCTTCAAACGCTTATTTGCCCTGGTTTGATCGGTTCGACCATCGAGATCTCGAGGTTATTTCGCCGCAATGCAGAAGCGATTAGCCTTGTCGTTTCCAGAAGAAGTGCTTGAGCATGTGTTTTCGTTCATATATCTGGATAAGGACAGGAACTCCGTCTCTCTGGTGTGCAAGTCATGGTACGAGATCGAGCGGTGGTGCCGGAGAAAAGTCTTCATCGGGAACTGTTACGCCGTCAGTCCAGCGACGGTGATTCGGAGGTTCCCGAAGGTGAGATCCGTGGAGCTTAAGGGGAAACCTCACTTTGCTGACTTTAATTTGGTGCCTGACGGATGGGGAGGTTACGTGTATCCATGGATTGAGGCGATGTCTTCGTCGTACACGTGGCTTGAAGAGATAAGGCTGAAGAGGATGGTGGTGACCGACGAGTGCTTGGAGCTCATAGCTAAGTCCTTTAAGAATTTTAAGGTTCTAGTGCTTTCCTCCTGCGAAGGCTTCTCCACCGATGGTCTCGCTGCTATAGCTGCCACTTGCAGGTATTCTATGCTGAAATGTTTCTTTCTTCTTGAGGATTCCCTTTTGTATTGTTTGAATCAAACTGTTCCATGTGATTTTTTGTAAATTGAAAATTCATTCATCTACGTGAGTCTCCATTAATAGCAAATTCATGTACTTGTCATTCGATATGGGCTTCGATTTAGCTGCTGCTTTATTCCTGCTCATGTTACTCTGGTCCTTGCGATTGTTTTTGGGCCAAGATTTTGCGTTTCTAAAAAAAAAATGTCTTTTTTTGAGGGTGGTATTTCTCTTTATTCCTGGATTATTCGCTCAATGAATCTCCTGAGGTGCGAAATCTAGTCAATTTTGCCATATGTAGTGTTCCTTTTCTTTTACTTTTCCTTTTGTGGGCAACTTTCAGTTTTTCTTTTTTACCTTGTTGGGAAACTTAGATCTATTTTCGGATTCCACTGTTTTCCTTGCTTTAGCTCTGTATTTGAGAATGCTTCCATGTGACAAATTTAGCTCTCTTCTATGCTTAGATAGTTTCCCCAATTGATCTACATTGCATCAAATACAACTGTGAACAACTAATAACTATTATGCACATGATACTTTTTATTTATTAGGTCCCTGTCGTGGCAATGTTGATGGTCGTCAAGTTCTATATGTGGGCAACTCAATTGTTTATATGATTCTTATGCAGGAATCTTAAAGAGCTTGATTTGCGCGAGAGTGATGTTGATGATGTTAGTGGGCACTGGCTTAGTCATTTCCCAGATACATATACATCTTTGGTATCGCTCAATATCTCATGCTTAGTGTCTGAGGTCAGTTTCTCTGCTCTCGAAAGGCTGGTGACTAGGTGTCCCAATCTTAAGTCTCTGAAGCTTAACCGAGCTGTTCCTCTTGAAAAATTGGCAACTTTACTTCAAAGAGCACCTCAGTTGGAGGAATTGGGCACTGGTGGGTACACTGCAGAAGTACGACCAGATGTTTACTCTGGTTTATCTGTAGCGCTCTCTGGCTGCAGGGGCTTAAAATGCTTATCTGGATTCTGGGATGCTGTTCCTACCTATCTTCCAGCAGTTTATTCTGTTTGCAGTCGGCTAACAACTTTGAATCTGAGTTATGCAACAGTCCAGAGCTATGATCTTGTCAAGCTTCTTAGCCAATGCCCAAAACTGCAGCGCCTCTGGGTGAGTCCATTTTTTAACATACATTATGAGTTTGGAAATTCAGGTCATTTTAGCTTATGCTCATAGTTTTTTAAATACCGTGTATGATTTAGTTTGTATTGTAACTGAAAAATATGCCTCAAAGCCTTTTTATAACTGTGGTATGACTTATTGACAACAGGTGCTTGACTACATTGAGGATGCTGGTCTGGAGGTGCTTGCTTCAACCTGTAAGGACCTACGTGAGTTGAGAGTGTTTCCATCCGAGCCTTTTGTCATGGATCCAAACGTGGCATTAACGGAACAGGGGCTTGTCTCCGTCTCCATGGGCTGTCCAAAACTCGAGTCAGTTCTCTACTTCTGCCGTCAAATGACCAATGCTGCATTGGTAACCATTGCTAGGAACCGTCCCAACATGACTCGCTTCCGTTTGTGCATCATTGAACCAAAAGCCCCTGACTATCTGACTCTAGAGCCACTGGATGTTGGATTCGGAGCCATAGTAGAGCACTGCAAAGATCTCCGTCGCCTCTCTCTATCAGGCCTCTTAACAGACAAGGTTTTTGAATACATTGGGACATATGCCAAGAAGATGGAAATGCTCTCGGTGGCATTTGCAGGAGACAGTGACTTGGGCATGCATCATGTTTTGTCAGGGTGCGATAGCTTGAGGAAACTAGAGATAAGGGACTGCCCGTTTGGAGACAAGGCGCTTTTGGCCAATGCTTCAAAGCTGGAGACAATGCGATCCCTTTGGATGTCTTCTTGTTCCGTGAGTTTTGGAGCCTGCAAGTTATTAGGACAGAAGATGCCAAAGCTCAATGTGGAAGTCATCGATGAACGGGGTCCACCACACTCAAGACCCGAGAGCTGCCCTGTTGAGAGAGTGTTTATATACCGAACAGTGGCTGGTCCTCGGTTCGACATGCCTGGCTTCGTTTGGAATATGGACCAAGACTCAACAACGAGGTTTTCCAGGGACATCATCACTACTAACGGATTATAAGACAAATAACGAGGTACATTTTTCATTAATCCTTGTTCACCATCCTGTATAATCGTTCCGGTTTAGGAACATGAGAGAGCTCGGTCGCAATAATATAATTCTCGGCTGCTTCATAATATAACTATCAAGCTCATGAGCAATGAATAAGTGGGGAGAGAGAAAGAGATCAAAGAGACCTTTGTTTTATTTATGTAAGAATTTTATATTGTCGTATCACTGTATGTTTGTTTGTCTACTTACTGAGAGATCCTGGTGGGGTATTTTTTTTTCTTAAGAGGATAATAGATTTTTAAAAGACAATGTCTAAAATGTAACTTCTCTACTTGTTTGGACTCTTTTATCCTTTTAAATGTTTTATATCTCTCTTGTCTATGCTATTTTCTTTGTCTGCTTTAGAGAACTGTGTGCAGGCTTTTCGGTTTTGGAGCAGCACCCACTTGTTACATCTCAGGTCCCTACCATAATTTCTAGAGTTGAGAAAAGTTATATAATTTTATTTACAGGAAAAAAAAGAGAATCCGAAAATATAAATAAGAGAATCTTTGCTCTGAGTTTAGATCTTATAGTTAATTTAATAACGTCGTCAATTGGCATCTACTTCTAACGCTCCAAAATCAATTATAGAATCGTATGTCACCAGTCTCACCAGAGTGATTGCGTAGTGCGTACAATCTAATGTAATTGTTGTCTTTCAATACTGAAGATAATATGGGCTTTAAACCTTTTAGTAGCCATGATGGAAGCCCAATACAGTAAATAACTAAATACCATTTGATTAACACGGTGATGATACATTGTAGTATATATTACTTAACACAAATACTGACCTCTAAATATAAATATTTGTCATTTCATAACCACGCAATATTCTCTTTTAATTTGTTTTACCCCAAAATTTTCAACCTCATTGAAGTCTAATGATTTGATTTCATTTGTCTCGTTTGTATAAATGACGTATTCAATTTCTTTTACGCTCCATAATTTTTAATTATAAAATGAACCGTGATTGGTTTTTAAACAACCGGCCCGTGGTCAAACGTAAAGCATTTGCAGACATTTAGGTGTGACCAGACCTGCAAACCAAACCCAATGGTTTGGCCGGATCACTTCACGTAACAGGCAGAACACCGATCAAGTAGAGTTTGCTATCCGGATTCAGAAAGTGATCACTCTGTTTCACATACTGGATCTTGTGGAGTTGAGATTCTACGAGTGTTGTATGAACCACAATGCTCGCACTTGTGTCCCAAAATGTGGAACATTGCTTTGCTCCCCTTGTTGCAGTCATTGCAAAGAATTGCAACCTACAGACAGTTTCTTGGTCGGATGTAAAACCATGAAAACAAGGTAATCAAACCAAGATGTGTCAAAATGTCGGATTTGTAGACATTACCTCAAAGTTATACTCAACGGGCATCTCTGTTGCGCTTATCTGTAAAGAGAATGTTGGTTGGTATTTACCTCATTGTATACATCAAATCCAAAATTTGATTGTTACCTCGAGATCTAATAATCGCCACGAAGAAGACATATCCACCATTGACTTGGAACAAATGGGGCATCTGTACCTGAAAGAGAGTATGCATTAAAAAATTAAATCCATATTGATACTGTGAGGAACAAATTGGATCGAAGGAGAAGTTTCACTGAGATTATTACTGATGATTACTGATCATTCGTGTGAAGCATTCCATATGCATTGTATGCCCACAACTCATCACATGTGCAGCTTTTACCGAATCAAATAGATACTGCCAGGTTGAGTAAATCATAAAGTTAAATACAATCTGATGTTTTGAATCTATTTAGTATTACCGATATGCAGCACGATACACCATCTAGGATTAATTCCATAAGGACAAACCTCGTAACAGACAGGACAAGAATTCTTTGTGGAGTTCTCAATGCACGAGTGTTTATCGCGCAAGCCTGTTGAATAACAAGCTCCTGCAATATAATTTCATAACAGCATACAAGATAACAAAAACAGGTGTAAAACAAATATCCACACAAGATTCTACATTTCTAGAAAAGAATTTTGTCACCATTAAACCTAGAATAGACTTATAGGCTATTAGACATCTGATACTAAGCTACAAGACAGCTCCATCCGGATCAAATCAGTATGTGCAACAAATTCAAAGATCCTACTTTACCAAGAAGTAGCCCTACACTACAATTGTCACTAGTCGAATAGATACTTATGTTCCTAGAGTACAGTTGATGAAGACAACTCATAATCTCACACACCAACAATGTATTCGGAACTTGCTTTAAAGAGGCAAAACAGAATCCAACAAATGCAAGTTGAAAAAAGGTACATAACTACATACCACAGTTCTGGCAATGAAAGAATTTGTCACGCCCACCAACTCTGAAAATTAATAATACCACGAGATTTAAGCTAGCAAGATGATTGTTATGTACCACACGAGTGATCAAGATATCAACACCTCACCTACAAATACCACAGTCATCACAATGAAATTGTTCTTTCGAGGTCTGTGAACATAACAAGGGCCAGATTAGTTTCAAAGTGAGTCATAGCATTTGAAAGAAAAAAAAACATATAGTGTAGAAAGAAAGGATACAAAGCTCACCTCGTCGTCAAAGAATTTGCAGACATCGCAAAAGTACTCCCCCATACAGACGCCACAATTCGAGCAGATTTGAGCAACCTGAAAATTGTATTTAGGATGATTAACCGTTCACAGATATAGAATTCGCAGATAAGGAATAAAAAACGAAGCTATACCTCTTGCTCAGTTTGACAAATTGAACAAACAACCTGAGAAAACCATAACACACAGTTCTTGTTTTAGAATAGAGAATCCAGTTTCCTGATCTACCTAAAGAGATGGAAACACAAGATGAGGATTCAAATTCAATCAAACCTGTTTGACGTTTTGGCGGACCAAATCATGTCGTTCTTTAGGATCAGATAAAGAGTTCTGAAACAACAAGAAAAACATGTTCGTTGAGAAAACCCAAAGAAAAAAAAAACGTAAGAAAAGAGAAATTATAGAACGAACCGCTGCTTCGTTATGGCAATGGCGGCATGGGAAGATGAGATTGCAGCAAGGAGCTCGGATTTTACATCGTCTCTTGTAGTGCTCGCATCTGATAGAAACAATGAAAAGATTAATCAGGAATCAGAGAGATTCCCAAGAAAATCAAAACAAATCGAATCTCGGAAATAACCCGAATTGGAGTTTGCCAAAGTCTTTGTCTCTGGGAATGGTCGTAGAATCACATGTTTCCATTGAGTCTGGGTGGAGAACACTGGCACTAGCACCCGCACCCATCAGAGACTCATTAGGGCTCACGATAAGCTAAGCACCAGACCTAACACTACCGAGTCGGACTAAAGTTATGACTATACACGTGTTCATTTCTTATTGGATCTTCCCGCCTTCTCCCATAACTTACTTAACCGGCGGTTTATAATGTTCCGATTAAGATTTTTTTTTTTTTTTTTAAAATCCGTAGGCCTAAGTACTGTATAGCTCCTTAGATTCGCTAGTTTGAGTGTTTTGTAATAAAAGTGAACGTTGAATCACTGAATTATCTGAGGTTAACTAGACCGTCGATAATTAAAGAAATGGGACGTTTTAGAAGATAGGTAAGTGAATTGGATCGTGGATGTTGAGATATGAAGAGAGAAGGGGTAGGCTTTTCCCACGCGCCAGTCTGAGAATATTAGGATCCGACAAAGACAGAAGTGAAGGTAGTTGTTACACGTCCACAGATACTTCCTTACCAATTAGATTCCCTCCCCAAAGATCCCAGAGAACTCGGAAGTTAAGTAAAGCTATTCCACACATCTTGCAAAGCCCTCTCTTTCTCTTTTTCTCTTTCCTTTTTTTGCCACCAATCATCCATCACATAAAAGCAAAGACTTTTATTTTTTTTGGTTTAATTCTACACATAATCTGGTTTTATTCATAATTCTACAATGAAAGAGAATTGTGTGCTTCGTTATCGTGATATAAAGCGACCATGGAGAATAAATGAATAATCGTTCTAAAAATAGCAATTGATTATTTGTAGATTCAGTTGTACATTTTCTCACGGCCGGGTTTTGTAGTATGGGAAAGATGAAAAAGATAAACATTGCAGATTCTGTTAAGATTTTGATATAGGACCGCTCAAGATCCTCTTCTATCGATCGAGTCATTGAACGAGATGAAAATACGTTATGGTCTCTGTGGTTTATTAGACTTATATATCATAATATTCACTAAGACACATTTCGTCAGCTCATCGGAGATAATACTAACAAAAATCAAACTTAATAACTGCAGTCTTTACTTTTAGACATTTCTTTTCTCTTATTTGGATATTTACATTCTCTCCGCAAGCTTTTTAAACAAATATCTTCAAACCAATACATCCTTCTTCTTCTTTTTTTCACTCACATCCTTCTTGAATATACTTATATCTTTATTTCTTGTTAGTAGTTGTTTTTAAAAGGTGATCTTCTTGTTTTTTTCATGTGATAAATGCTGATATCATTTTAAACGACCTCCAAATTAATGTTATAAAAATCATTCAAAGAATGTGATAATTAATATTATAAGAAAGGCAAAAATTAGAAGGAAAGACAGTATAATTTATCAACATATGATAAATAATTTTCCGATAAAATAGATAAACACATCAGTACATCCACTGATTAGTTGAGCTGGAAATACAAAGCTAGCAAATTAATTTCTTAGGCATATGCTAAACACGATATAAAAACTAGCTATAAATTATAAGAACCTGATACACATTTACGTGTGATCGTTCCATCATTATTTCACTATCTAGTCAACATATATATATCTTATGCATCGATTATTATTCTAGTTGTGAAATGACTGATACGGCTTGATCAAAGGAACGAGAGAGCCACTTAAGTGAAGCGACATGACATCGTTGGTTGAACCCACGAGCTTGCCACTTACAAAGACGGCAGGAACGGCGTTGGCGCAACCAAGACGGACTAAGGCCTTTTCGATCTCTCGGCAGTCAGGATCGTTGTCGATCTCGTGGATTGTTGGTTGAACCCTAAGGTCACGGAAAAGGATTTGCACGGCGTAGCAGAGACAGCATGAGCTTTTGGTGAAGATCACAACTCCTTTCTCTGACGACATTCTCATCACCTTGTCCATGATCAGATTCTGACCTGAGGGCTATGGACGATCGAAAAATTATATATCTTTAGGTATATATAGCTTTGGTGTATGTTGTTTTGTTCGTTAGAAACTCGATGATCTGCTTGGGCTATTTATAGGAAGGCAAAGTAGTGCAAGTCTTTGGACTGGACTTTTTTTCCGTAAACATGAAATAATATTTCTAAAAAAAATCAGATTCCCTCCGAAGAATTAAAGCCGCTTTGCGAGAAAAAAGACCATTTGTTAATGTTCTGTTTTGGCTGAACAAGTTGTAATAAATTATTTATTTTATTTATTTTGCATCTATAATATTGAAGAATTGGTACGATGACAGTAAATTAAGCATACGATTCCAGAGGTTATTTTATACATTGTAACGACTTCGAATCTTTGTGTCAGATAAATGAAGAGTATCGTATTACTGAATCTCATGGCAAGCGAGTGAACGTTACGCGTGTGTTTTCGTATATTATTATTGTATGTGTCCTGCACTTTTTATATGACGAATAATGAAATATTAAGATCACTAGTTAATCACGCAGCAAAGAAATTAGGTAAGTTTGTTTTGATCTTGTCGACTTTAAAATGTTGAAGAGACCGACGAAAAGCTTATAGCAAATAGCAGACACGACAATTAGGGGTGATTTTTATTTTATTCGCTGGATATATATTTGGTCACTACAAAATTTACACATTTCTTAGACTTTAATTTGTGATTTAACTTTAAACTAACAACATCAGATAAAAGGTCAAAATTGTATTTTTTTTCTCTTCATGAGAAAACAAGGCCAGTTCTTACAGAATTTTAATCCGTCAGAAATTACCAATAAAATTTTATATGATCCATTTGATATTTTATACAGAAACAACCACTTAAAAATTTTCGACGAATTTCCAACAGTTTTGTTTATTTAAAATAAATAAATAAGATTGTCCGTATGTAGGAAATATATTTCAACAGCTTCAAAATTTTGATAGCCAAACACTGAAATTTAACCACCAAAAATTGAAAGTATTTTTTTATATGTATCCGTCAGAAATCCGTAGTCCGTTGTGTTGGTGTTATCATGGTTTTCTTTCAAAAAGCTATCTCTCAACATTCGTATTTACATTACCACTTCGTTTCTGTAATTTTAATATACATAATATATAATCTTCTTGTGATTGTCGTTCAGTCTTTTTAAAATATGATTTGATTAGATATACCGACAAATAATAGACATGATTTGAAGCCAAATTACTGCGAAGCAATATGGGGTTAACAATTTATCAACGCTAGATTCCTCCGAGACCTCATTATATCTCAGTGGTTGAATCCTTAGGCGAAAAAGAAGAATGAATAACCAAAACAGGATTCGAGCTTTCGGTGATTGATCATATATATATCTATCAACTATAAATGTAATACGTACGTAGTTGAGTATTCCCTTAATAATTGTGCGCCCCCTACCACCAACTTGCGTAAGGACTAATATTCGTTGCTCATCTCACACATACACCCATGTTTGATTCTGCTCTTGCCGTCTCTCTACATACATGTATCTACACACGTCTACAACGGTCGGCCGATTGATTGTATGTATCGTTTTCATTACGGATCATTTTTGCAAAATGTTTTTTTCTCTCTCGATGATGTTTAATTTTACGTATATAACAGAATTAACTAACTGCAAAAGTTTGGTTTCTATGTTTCATATGTACTCACCAACCAAAATTTTACGATAATTTAAGTGGTAGAATCAAATTTAGGGGAGAGTTCTATCTATATATATTGCGTCACCAAATGATGGTTTAATATGTAAACTTTTTAAAAATCGATCTCACTCGATAAAATTTCGGAATGCAACGTGAATCTTGGCGCTGACCACATGTCTTAGTTAGCGTTGTAACGTACTACTGAAGCATTACTAGCCTTAAAATGGAAGCTCTGCAATTAGCGTTGTTCTAGTTGACCAAAAAATAAATTAACAAAAAAAAAAAAATAGCGTTGTTATATGTTCCGGTGACTTGTGGGTGAAGCTTTTGAAGTGTATGAGATTCTTCTTCTTCTTTTTTTTTCGATTCACCAAAGATAAGGGATCCTATAGTAATCACCTACGTGTATGATTCGTTCTTGATAATCATACTTTGTCTTGTCACGTCGTCATCTATCAAAATCATCATCCCGATACTTTGCTATTAAATTTATATTCATTCGTTCGTATAATAATAATAATAATCTCCATTCAGTAACGAATGACGATCTTACGATTTGAGTTTACTCTTTACGTGGAAATCTACACTAATGTTACACAATGCTTAAAGGTACACTTGTCTTTTCTTCCGTACAATGTAAGTCAACATACGTATATACATCTATACATGTATATAACTTATTATAAAATAGCATCCACGCGAAGGAAGCAAAGCATTTTAATACATCTATGCTCCCTCCCGATTATGTATATTATAAATGCGCTTTTAGCACATCGATTATTGACACAATACATGTGCATACATATTCATATATAGATAGATATATATATACATGTACGATGATCGGAAGCTATAACCATATGGCCTTAGCGTCTTTAAGCATCTGCTTGAGCGACCCGTCGACGTGGAACGAGATGATGTCTTTGGCTGATCCGATGTACCTTCCCCCAACAAAAACAGCTGGAACCGCCGGGTTTGATGAGCCGAGGGCACGTAAGGCGCGCTCCATTTCACGGCCTTCAGGGTCTTTGTCGAGCTCGTGGATCGCCGGACTAGCGCCTAGTTCGTAGAATAGCGTCTTAATGCTATGGCACATACAACATGAGCTCTTTGTGAATATCACCGCCGCTTTCTTCGACGATAAATCTCTTATCCTCTCCATTTGCGATGATCAAGAAAAGTTAGTGATCAAGTGTTGTTTTCTGTAATGAGAAAGGCTTTGGTTGTGTTGGACATATGCTTGGATCAGCCGTTATTTATAATGGTTATTGTGGAAGATTTTGGATTTTTTTATTTTGGGCTTTTCTTTCATAAAGATATAATGGATATATACATAAATTAATATACCCCACACACTAAATTTATATTGTAATTTTGAAGTACCCCACAAACAAAATTTCCTAGAAAGAGGCTAAGTTCTTTGTGATAAAATTTTGGATAAGAAAAAAAATGTTTACCCTTAATTATGATTTTGTTGATGGAGACACTTGTTCCTATTTAATTATATTTTGTTGATTTTAAATTAAATTATACTTAAAATGGACTTATAGTAAGATGGGACTAAAAGTTGTAATATTACAATATATATATCGAAAACTAATAGAGAGATGAGTTATATTACTTTCGGTCCGTGGCTGGCTTTGGCAGCAGCATCACATACCCAATTCATTACTTTTGTACATTTAAATTTTATTCCTTTTTTTTTATAGAGGAAAACGTGGAAGGTTGATAATTTGCTGTAATGTGTCATGAACAAAAAGGAGATAGTTGATGCGTTTTGCTGTTAATCAATGTAATAATGACATAATGTCATTAACATTATTAATTGTATATATACTATAAAGTCTAATTACAGGAAAAAGATAAAGCCATTTCTAGACAAAATCATCTCGTATATGTTGGCACTAAACGTGGACGACAAAATATATATACAATACTAATAATAGTAGATAGATGCTGAATTTCGTAATAGGATTAAATGTATATTATTATGATTATTAATGACTAAAATGTCTATACAATATATTTATTATATAGTTGTCACATTAAAAATAAAATTAAAACATAACAGCTTTTTAAGTGTATGCAAAGAGAAAAAAAGAGAGCAGAGATTTGGACATTTGGTGGTGCGTGGTGACTGTTGCGTCATCTTTGACATGGAGAAAAAATCTGAGATAAGTTTATCCATATCGACCCCGCTCCACAAAGCATACATGTATATATCAGTTCGTGCGTAGGAATAAATAATTTGGCAATATTGTATATAAAGTTATATATTCCATATATGATATATGTATAATGTGTGTGTGTGTGTAAATGAAGAATACTAACCATGTGTCGCCTAGTTGTTTTGTTTCACTGTAACCCATATAGATATATATATATATATATATATATATATATATATTCCTTCTTTCTGATACCAATATCGAAATCGAGATACCACTATTTTATTGAAGTTTTTGGGTTGACATTTATGAAAATTAAAGAACCTTTAGAGTTCATTATATTGTTGTAGACGTACAGTCAAGCCATCTAGATACCGGTTAAAATTTATGTTAAAATATGTTTAAAATGCAATGCAATCGTATTATTGGGTTTGACTTTGATAACCCATAATAATATGGCAAACACTTTGTTTTCAGGGGGATTTGCCCTTTCCAAGTATCTATGGCCAATATGCTTGGACAACCAAAACTACAGTTTAAGACACTCTCCACTAGGCCATACGAGAATCGATCTTCAGACAAAACATATGAACAATTTTCGTATTTTATTTTACTCGATTTATATTCTTATAAATATCCTCGTCCAATGTATATAGGTTAGGTTAGGGTTAGATAAATATTTCCTAACACGTGGCTCTCATGTAAGTTTTTGATATTTCTTATTTAGGTCACACTCACATCTCGACCGTCACTAGATTCTTTTTACCCTTTTAAATATAGCCCAAAGCGTTGACAGAATAATATATCGTCTCTACTTGCCAAGATTTAGGTTCCTCACTGATTCGATAAGCTTTTCTTCGAAAAGTCTAGAAACCTTTTAAGTTCTAACCGACAGAGAGGGTCATGTGGATTAAGAAAGCCCACGAGGTTCGCATTGATAGGCCTTTTGACCCAATAAGCATAATTTACGTCCATTATTGACATAAGCCCATTTTCCCTTTTTTTCTTTTCTCTTTTCAATTTTCTGCTTTTGTCGCCTGGGAACCATAAACCCTAATTCACTCTAATCTTCTATTCTTCACCTACGATCAAAAGGTATGAACTCGTAACCTTTCTCTCGCGTTTGATAGTCGAACCCTCTTTGTTCATTTGGAATTTGCGCGCTCTAGATTTCTCTAATAGATAGAATGACATAAAGTTTGGTTATTTCATAGAAAAAGATATCAACTTTTGATTCTGGATATCTTTTAGTGTTAGGTCTCAGTGAGTTTGGTGGAATACTTCTATTAGGGTTTGGTTTTGTTTCTAGAGTTATTGTGTCCTTTGGTTTTACGTCAAGTGTTATTGTCTAAAATTTGGCAAACTTCTTGAATGTTTCTGCAGTCTAAACCAAATTACGTGTTAGATAATTGGGTTTGTGGTTGTCTGTCACTTCACTTGCTGTTCTCTGCAGTTTTTTTGTTCTTGGTATTCCTTATCTTGACAATTTAGCTTATTTTTCTTTTTATAGGCTTCTTAAATGGCAGACAGTAAAGGACCTGGAGATAATGTATCCGAAGAAACCCCCTTAGATGCTTCTCAGGAGAAACATGAAACAGTTGATGAGATGCTTGCTCGGCACAGGTAGCATTGTTTGGATAAATGACAATGCTTCTTGCTTTGAAGTTTGTATTAACATGAGTGATGCTAAGTGTTGATACAGATGATGATGTTATCTATTTGTAGGCAAGAGATAAAACAACTACAGAACAAGGAAACAGAGATGAAAAAGGCAGCTGCAAAAGGAAGCAAAGCTGAACAAAAAGCTAAGAAGAAGCAAGTCGAAGAAGACATATCCAAACTCTCTACAAAGCTCAAGGAGAAACAGCTGAAAGAGCTCAGCTCACAAGGTTTTAGCAGCAGCAGCAATATTGCCAAGGACGAAACTAATGAGAAAAAAGGAGACATTGACACTTTAGTGAGAGCTATAGCCGGAGTCTCAGTCACTCCTCAGCAAGAGCACTCAAAGCCCAGCAAGAGCTTGAAGAGGCGCGAGAAACGGGCTAAGGAAGAAGCAGAGAGAGAGCAGAGAATCAAAGAGGAGCAAAGCCAAGTGACAAGTGATCGTATGGTCGAGAACGAAAAGCTTGAGAAGAAGCTTAAACCATTGGGATTAACGATCAGTGAGATAAAACCAGACGGGCATTGCCTTTACCGGGCTGTTGAGAATCAGCTTGCCAACCGTGCGGGCGGTGCATCTCCTTACTCATACCAGAAGCTAAGAGAAATGGCTGCTTCGTACATGAGAGAGCACAAAACCGATTTTCTCCCTTTTTTCTTGTCAGAAACTGAGTCTGAGTCCGAGGATCACTCCAACAATGGATCTGCGGAAGAGCGGTATGAGAAATACTGCAGAGAAGTCGAGTCAACCGCGGCTTGGGGCGGTCAATTGGAGCTTGGAGCGTTAACACATTGCTTGAGGAAACACATAATGGTGTTTTCTGGATCATTTCCGGATGTTGAAATGGGCAAAGAGTATAAATCCAGTGATGACTCGAGTCTCATGTTATCGTATCACCGGCATGCTTTTGGGCTCGGGGAGCATTATAACTCTGTCGTGCTCGTCCACAACATCAACGGATGATGGACACTATCTCAAGCTTTGAGAAAAGTACTTTTTTGTATCAAAACTTTCAACATTACTGAAATTCTTTCTTCTTTAATGTTTGTTGGATTTGAGAAAACCAATCTGTAACTCCAAATTTTCCTTTGGTATAAGGCGAAGCATAATCTATTTCTATACAGTTCCAGGTTTTTCATTATGTAGCATTGTACGGAGAAAATGACTGAAGAAACATATGACCTTTGAACAATTTTGCGGGCCAATTTTGGCAGACAATTCTAGAGATCTGACACAAGTTGTTCCTTCCGAATCTTGAAATTTTATTACCGGAAGAAGAAAATCAGAAAAAACAAAAGATAAAATGCTGACGAATCTATGCTTATTATCACCCATAAATTTGCTTAATTCAATTATGGTGAAAAAATCGACACATGGCCTTATCACGAATCTGCCAAAGATTCGTGATAACTGTAGATTTCTTAATCTGGTGTCAGAATCATGCTTTCCTGTTAAATTCTGCTAAATTTTGTATTTTCGGAAAGTTCTAAACGCAATGAACATGGATTCTCATCCTCGATTAGTCAATGCAACAACAACAGAGACTCTTAGTGGTAACCAAATCTCTCATTTAGATAAGTTGTGCTTGAAAAATGGTTATCACATTAGAGTAAAGCTAAAAGCAAGAACTGTGTTTGATATCACTTACTTGCTCTCTAGACTCCAGGTCACACTAGCACAAAAGTAGCTCAAAGACGATCCTCTTTTTTTTGTTTTTCTTGCTTTCCGTTTCTTTAGAGCCTGAAACTTGTGGGGAATCTATTGTTGCTTGAAAAGATAGGCATCTAACTGGATAAACAATAATCCAATCTCCACCTCAGTGGATGCATCAAAAGCAAAAGATATTGCAAAAAAAAAGCATTATAGATTATACATGATCACACTGCTGCATACCTCCCTGTATCCGTGGATCATTACAAACCATATGGCAAGGATTATTCCGTCATTGGGAAAAAAAAAGTTTACATGAACTGTATATACAACTTGGTTCTGACTCTGATATCAAATCGAAAGAATCTAAGTTCATGCAGTTTTTAGAGAACGCCAAAGGGCACATCCATCACTAGGAGGGAAGTAAAGTAGTGACAAAGATCTGATTTTTGCATTCTTACCATCCTCCACCTATCCAACTCTATAAATAAGCTTACTTTGTCATAGCATCAAAGCAAAAACAAACATCAAGATCCTTTAGTTCTCTCTCACACAGTCACACTAAGTCCTACATTTGTATCACATTTTTAAACATCAAAATGGAAAGCATTAGAAGTTTAGTTGCAGACAAACCAGTGGTGATTTTCAGTAAAAGCTCTTGCTGCATGAGCCACTCAATTCAAACACTGATCTCGGGTTTTGGGGCGAAGATGACAGTCTACGAGCTAGATCAATTCTCTAACGGTCAGGAAATCGAGAAGGCATTAGTACAGATGGGGTGTAAGCCCAGTGTACCAGCTGTGTTCATAGGGCAACAGTTAATTGGTGGTGCTAACCAGGTAATGACTCTCCAAGTCAAGAACCAACTAGCCGTGTTGCTAAGAAGAGCTGGAGCCATATGGGTGTAACGGAAGACAAGAGAGTCCAAATTCAAACTAGGATAGAATAAGATGAGAGTGATATATAGTTGTTTCGCTTCTTCTTTTTTTGTCGGGTTTCGAGTTTCTACCATGCACGGATATGTTTTCAACAAGTGCAACTCTGTAGTTACATAACCCTAGTACTAAGATCAATCAAGTTACCATACTTGTTATATGATATATCAATCTATGTCAGCTGAAAAGACTTATCAGCAATAAAATAGAAAGATTTGCTTTTTCATTGATCTTTAAAGATTGTTTAACAAGATGAAAGGCCTTAATTCATAAGCCATGAAAAAGAAGAAACAAACAAAAGTAGAGAATTTTTACTCACTTCTTCACTTATATATGTAATCTTTTAAAAGGCCATTTGCATGCTCTAGCTCAGAATGCCTTCGCCAATTATCAACTGCTATGGACACTGTAGCTTTTGCTTCCCGAATCTCTTGAGCTGAGAACTTGTGTTCTATAATTCCCAAAGGTCCAGGTTGAAGAACATTGATCACAGTTTCAGCTTCTTGCTCGAGCTGCCTGTAAAATGAAACCTTAGTAATTCAACATAAACACACAAAAAAACCAATCTTTTCTTGTACAATCTCTTGTTAAAGCATTACCCAACTTGAAAGTTGTAATCGAAACGAAAATAAACCAAAATTTGATAGATAGAAATTGAATATACATATCGTCAATTCGACGAGATAAGCAGATAGAAGAAATACAATAGCACAGAAGGAAGAGAAGGAAACAATGGAGGAAGAACCTGAAGATCCCGGAGAAGGGTAAAGCTCTAGCAATCCTGTATATCGACATCGTCGCCGGAAGGAGATGAAATTGAGGAACTGACCACCGATTTGATTGATTATTATATTTAACAAGAAAAAACTAAACTTGTTAGTGATTACCTCGGGATGTTTCAGAAGGTTTCAGTTTTGACTTCACTTGCGTTGTTGGGCCATGGACAGGTGAAACCGAGAATGATAATTAATATGGGCTTCAAGGCCGAATCCCGAATAAGTAAAAGGGTTTCTTCTCCCCATGGGGAGGATGGTTATGTTCTAACAACCAAACACGTCTCTCATCATCTAAACTCTTAAGGCTTTCTTTTTCTTATCCGGCAACTCCCGCGCCACTCGTCTTCTTCCAACTCTCTAGACATAGACAATGTATAGCTCGATGACGACGAGTCCTACGGCTCGAGCCTTCCTTCATCTTCACTCTTTACCATTCACTTTGCGTTCGAGCCAGTCACCGGCAGGAGTATGTCTAGCCTTGTGGCCGACTTCTCCGTCTCGCAGGACTCGGCGACTCGTCTGTATGGCCGTAAGTGATTCTTAGTCCCAATCTTCGTTTTTTTTTTCAAATTTTTCAGCTAATTGTTCGATGATTTTTCTGTTGGAAATTTTAGGAACCTTACCTCATTAGGAAAATGGAGTCTGTTGAGAAGACATGGAAGGAGTTATCGGTATGTTCTTACACTTCTTGCATTAATGGGTTTGTTTTAATTCATCATCTTATGTGTTTTCAATTATTTGTAGGTGAAACTAGCTGACCCAGATGTTGTTTCTAATCAATCTGAATACCAAAAACTGGCACAGTCCATGTCGGAGCTTGACGAGGTATTTGCACATTCTTTTAGTGTTCAAATTTGCAACTTTTTCTAGGGTTTCTTAAATTGACTTCAATTGTAGGTCGTATCAGTCTTCAGGAGATTCAAGGACTGTGAGAAGCAGTTACTAGAAAGCAAAGGTCTCTTCAAGTCTCCTCCTTCTTTTTTCCTTTGCTTTGATTTTGTCTTTTGATTGGTTTATCGCTCCAGTTTTGGCGAAAGAGGCTGGAGATGATGAAGATATGGCTGAAATGATAGGAAGTGAAATCAACTCTCTCTCTAAAGAAATTGAGGAGCTTGAAAAACAACTTAAGGTTTAGACCCTTTTCCTTCAGCATTTTAACTAGTCAATTTGGACTTGGTTCCATAGCTGAGTTATTTGGCAGCTAAAAGTTGAATGTTGCTGAATTTTTTTTTCTTTGAAGATTCCCGTTTTCCCTTTTGATTCGGAATCCTTACGTTGTATCATTGTGTTTGCTTGTTGCAGGTGTTACTTCTTCCTTCCGATCCTCTTGATGCCAGAAACATATTGCTCGAAGGTAACTGACTAACTCTATCTTGACAAGTAGTATCATTTGTCCAGCACTAGCCTCTTTTCTTGAAAAACTGCCTTTTGCTCGCACTTCCCTCCATTGTTATACTTATCTACTTCTGGACGAGTCTGAAATCCTAGTTCCTTCTGCAGTTAGAGCAGGAACTGGTGGCGATGAAGCTGCAATTTGGACTGGTGACCTTGTAGGTACATGCTTTCCTTTATTTCTTCTGCTCCTCTATCTGATTCTAATGTCTTCTGATCAGGAATGCTTAGAATTTATAAAATAAAACGCAATCTGATGGCAGTTCACCATTTTATTTTAACCCTATTTCATAAAAAAAACTTTCAAATATGATTGTTCCTATATTTCATGGCTAAGAGAAGCAAGTAAGTGCAATAAATGAAAACTTCGAGATTCTACAGTGAGTCAATCTACTGTGCATTATTGTTTTGCTTGCAGGTGCGGATGTATCAGAGGTACAGCGAGCGCAGCTCTTGGAAGTTTTCAATGGTTTCATGCTCAGAGGTGAGATGCTCTGTTTATTCTTTTGGCGTTTTAAAGAGTGTGTGATGAAAATTGCAGTAGAGCATAGCAACTTAGAGACATGTTGCTCACACATATAGCTTTTAATCTTTCCTACTTTTATAAGGCTGAACATGGAGGTTACAAGACGTGTGTGATGGAGATTAAAGGAAATCGTGTCTATAGCAAGCTCAAATATGAATCTGGTGTTCACCGAGTCCAGCGTGTTCCTCAAACAGAAACACAGGGTCGTGTACACACTTCTACAGCAACTGTAGCCATCATGCCAGAGGTAAACTAGCTTTCGCATGTTGTATTTTTTGATATTCTGATTGAAAAAGTAACCAGTCCGAAGCTGTCATCTCTGCTTTGTTACTGTTGTTATTATAGGCTGATGAAGTGGAAGTGGTGATTGACCCAAAGGACATTGAACTTACATCAGCAAGATCTGGCGGCGCTGGAGGTTATGCTAAAGAAGTTCACTTTCTGTTTCTCTCACATTTCACTTGCTAATAATACTGAAAAGATGTCTTGATACAGGGCAAAATGTGAACAAGGTGGAGACGGCTATAGATCTATTCCACAAACCATCAGGTATACGTATATTCTGTACTGAAGAAAGGACTCAGATTAGGAACAAGGCTCGTGCTTTCCAGCTTCTGCGAGCAAAACTGTAAGCAACATTCAAAAAGCAAACTCTCTGCTCTTCTTCTTTCTCTATCCACCTTGGTCTTTTCTTGATACATTATATTTCTATATACTAGGTACGAAATAAAAGTACGGGAACAACAAGAGAAGATAAGGAATGAAAGGAAATCTCAGGTCCACTTCATATTACTATTCCCAGAGTCTTTCTAAACTCATATTATTATCGAATATTCATCTTATTCTGCTCTATGTCAATTCTTGTGGAAACAGGTTGGGACTGGAGCTCGTTCAGAAAAGATAAGAACATACAATTATAAGGTAATACACGGATTCAGAGCCTTGCTTTAAAACATGATGAATTCTGTTTTGCTTATGATGTCTGAAAATTACAGGACAGTAGAGTGACTGATCATAGGCTAAAGATGAACTTTGCGCTTACAACATTTCTTGACGGTGGCTTAGAGGACGCAGTGCAGGTCCTGAACCCTAAACCTTAAACTTTTATGTTACCTTTATATTAGTTAATGTGAACCTTAAAGAATGTTTTGTATAATTCTTACTGCAGGCTTGTGCTGCTTTGGAGCAAAAGGAACTCATGGAAGAACTCTCCGAGTCTGTAGCTGCTTCGTCTGCTACTTCTGGATAAATCCTGAAACTATACTCAAATGAAAACTTTGTACACACATCATAATTAATATTTTTTATTAGCAGTATTGGTAGGCATACCTGAATATATGAATAATTAGCAGTATTGGTAGGCAAACCTGATTGGACCAAACCCAGACCGAGTTAGACAACTATTTCAAAATATTGTGATAGAATAAAGTTGTTCTGGGAAAAGGGGTCGAAAGGAGTAAACAGCTGAGAGTCAAAGCTAAAGCATAAACGAACTAAACAAGTCAACAAAGAAAACAGAGAAGAATCCTCTTTGCAGTTTCTCGAATTCAAAGTTTGGCATGCAAGTCTCGGAGCCTAATTGACATTAATCTAAAAACTGCAGAGAACTAGCTCTTTCGATAACTGTCTACAACAAATTGTCTTGAAAATTTTCGAAAGCATTGGTATCAATATAATCAAAATTTTTGACATGAGAAACATTATGATTTTGACAGCATCAATCAAAAACAGATGACAATGTAGTAAATGTCATAATTCACACAAACAAAAACTAAGAGAAACAAAATAGATATATGTTCTGTCAAGGGCATGGTTGGAGAGCAGAAGCCTGCTGAAATTTCAGAACATACTTATCCACGAACACACAATCTTTAATCTTAAGAATCTGGAAATAGTTCAAATCTTCTTTCTTCACAAACCCTTTAGACAGAAGCTCAGAGATCACCATGTTTCTTGGTTTGATTCTCTTCTCCAAGCTCAGACCCAAAACAAAAGGTTGCATAGCAATGGCACCAGGCGGGAGACCCACATTGTTTACAAGGTAATCCATGGTTCCCGTTATCTTCTCATCCGATATTTTCACACAATTTGGGAATCTCATGAATGCCACCACACAATCGTCTTTGGACCAACCAAATTGTTGGTACAGCCCAAACTTGTGTTCCACACTGAATTCACTAACATGAAAGAAGACTAACATAGCATGAATGAAATACATTTTTTTCGGGTCAAAACCAAAGTTGCGAACTCTGTTTAGGACCTCGTTGAACTTTCTTTCGGAGCAGAAGAATACGAGTGGACCATTTTGGACCAGTCTTTTGATGCTTTGCTCCCGGACTCCAATATCTCTACAGAGAGATAGCCGTGTAGCCAAGTACTTTGCAGTGTCCAATGTGAAAATCCAATATCCACGTCTCAGGCATTTGATGACATTTTCTTGCTCGCCGAGTATGCTCTTGAGGGAATCATAGCAAGGAATCAGCCTGTTGGTCAAGCTAAGGGACAGCGTTGTGGGACAATTTGAGATAAGTTTCGCGGTATCAGAGCTCGATAACCCGATTGAACGGAAAAACCTGAGCTTTGGTAAGAGTACAACCTCTGGGTTCACTATCAGAATAGTAGGGAATGAATTGACAACCTTAATGATCTGCTCATTGGTGAAGCCACTGTTCTTGAGCAGTGTGAGTACAGAGTCTGGTCTTTCGGAAGATGACAACTTTACGAATCTGGACTTTGACTTAGCAGATTCCAATGATAACCCACATGAGTTCACGAGATATGAGACGGTAAATGAATTCAACCATGGTGTCTTCTCTTTGGCAACCTGCGTTTTCCTTTCTGATACTGAACTCAGTGTTCTACTCAGCAGAAACCTTAGCTTATGAGTGAGAAATTGCGAAATGGACACAGAATCTCCGAAATTAGTTGGACGCGAAGATCTCAGACAAAACCGTCGGCAGTATAACAAGTTTGACATGATACATAAACACTAAATCCTAAGCCTCTCTTCCAAATCTCTATAAAATCGAATGTGAGAGCAACAAAAAACTCGCCAGGGAATTTAGGATACACCAAAACTAATGATGAATCCTAAAGTTTAGATCCCATTCTAGCCCAAATGCATTGGTTCTCGAAACAAGGAAAAGAAGAGGCTCACGGAGATGTTGATGCACCACTAGATATTGCTTACGTTAAATCATCCCTGACCTTAAAATTTCAAATCTAAGGTTCTTCTCGCTGGCGTTCGTAAGCCCAAGTCGTGGCCTCGTGCGGTGTTAAAATCTGTCGCTGGTGTTTGCAAGCTCAATCCCTTGGGAGGAGGAAGATGAATCAGATGATAAGCAAATTACCATTCTGCCCCTCATGTTATTGAGTGAAATAGAACGGACCATTATGAAGCTGTTCTCCTCTCACGGACATGAACAGATTGGGATGATATTAAATCATGTAATGTCGTTTGATGAGAATAGACCCCGGGAAAAAAGCCCATTTAATAATTCCTCAACAGATCAAACTCATATCTCTCGAAATCATAGTTCCAAAACCCATATAGCTTGGTTTTATCTTTTATCTTTTTTTTTTTTTTTTTCTGTCAACATAGCTTGGTTTATCTTAACAAACAACTATTAACTATCTAAATACGATACTAAACCGGATTTAAACCAATTACAACAAAAAAATCACCAAACCAAACCAATTTTCAAATTTGATATCTTTTCACCGTTGTTTTGTCCCAAACCAAGAAGAAGAAGTAACAACCTCTCTATTGTTTATGAAATTTATTTTCGGCAAGATATAACGGGACTCTAATTTGGACTGCATCTGGTAACATGTCATAATTTTTATAGATCATTTTTCTAATATGATATTGACATTGATTGCTTTTATGTTTTTTTTTGGTAGCAATGATTGATTTATGTTAATATAAATGAACAAATGAATTGGTTTATTTTGGTATTAGGCCATAAGTAATTTCGGTAAAAAAATTCTTTTTATTTATTTGATAAAAAAGTGTTAAATTGGAAAATAGTACTAAAAGACAGAAAAAGGGAAAAAAAAGAAGTGTTTAGTGAAGTTGGTGAACAATAAAAAGATGTGTTCGAGAGCACGCATTTAACGTGTTTGACTCTTAGGTAAAGATATCTCTTTGACTTTGGTATAAAAATTGTTGGCTGTGTGGACGAAAACTACCCATTTACGGTCGTCTGCTTTACTATTTTTGGTCCCTTATCCACACGAACGGCGGTGTAATTTCGTCGGTTTTGGTCCTCAATCTCGAGTCATCCCACTTGTTGTGTAACCTATGCTTTCTTCCAGTAAATACGAAAACTAAATATATTATTGTTTTGAAGCCAAAATTGCCTCATACAATTTACATTTTACAAATACTAAATAATATATTTTACTTAAAATATGTTAAGTCGTAGAGACGATCTTATTCTGTGCAGTTCCAACTTCATAGCACGTGACATTTCCAAATAGACCCAAGCTTCGCCGCATAGCAGTGCAACCACTTTCTTACGCGTCAAAGGAGAACCTGTTTTGTCTCTTTACGTTTTTTTTTTTGTTTGTTTGTTGGCAATGGTCTCTTTACGTTTAATTTTCTGTCTTCGGCTCTTCATTTTTATCGTTTTTCCTCTCTCTCGTAATCAATACTTATATATAAAACGAAGCTATCAGCCATCTTTAAAGAGTGTTATGATTTATCAAAGTACATTTTGTTCGTCATGTCTTATCATATTGGTGGTACATATCGAGATCCATAAGAATGTCCCGATAAGTCACCTCTCGTATCATCACCATAAGATGGAAATCGTCCTGTTTAATGGGTGCAGAAGAACCTAATGTTACGCGTTACTGAACGAGCATCAGTTGTATTGTAGGATATACGTGAGCTTGCTCAATTTCTCGAAGCCATACAGAAACCATCATTAGGCATTAATGTAACACAATTTAACAATTTCTTATGCAACTCATTTTCTATAAATAGAGTATGCTATATAACTATAAATGCTTGCATTCATTTTTATCTACAGAATCTGTATTGTATACAGTAATAATAAGTGTAGATCGACACGGATATATGCGTTACATAAATATATAGATATATGTACTATAATTATATGCGTTGATGTCGAAAAAAAGATATCAAATAAATGCAGTACATAAATATAGGATTCATACACTTTCAGTTATCATGAATACTTTGTTTTCTTTTCCAGCAATAAGCTAATAAATTAGTAATTTAAACATCTGAATCGAGGAAAGACCCTTACATCACCATTGCATAAGTTGCTGTACGTAAACAATACAATCTTTGAACCAGAATTATATCATTAGTTTTACATGTTTTTTTTTTGACAGCTAGTTTCAGAGTTTTATGAATCACAACTAATAGCGAAAAATGTGTAAGAAAAATATTAACAGTTTTTTTTTTTTTTGACATAAAATTTTAACATTTAAAAACACGCGCCTTTGTATATAGTTACATTTTAGACCACCGGGAAAAGCTAGCGGGACGTAAAGTGAAAAATCATTATTTGTTTTCTTCTATATATTCTTCTCACATTATTACTTTTTACACGTAGAGAAGAAAAAAATGGAAACATAGTAAAAAAAAAAAAAAAAAGGAAAAATAAACCGCGGCTGCCCTATACCAAAACCCGGGAGGGAGATTCTTACGTTTTTTTTTTCTTTTTCGGTTTGTTTGTTTGTATGTATGTTTGGTTGGGGTGCTTAATTGATTTGCCCAGCGAAAAGAGATCGAACACATTTTTGATCCTTGTGAGGAAATCGGAAACACACAATTCTGCTTTCGTTCGATCCGATTGTTTTCTTCAATTGAATCCGTCGATACTGCTTAATTGAAACTCCAAAATTCCACTTTCTGGGTTTCTCTACTTTGTTTCTTGTATTCGCTTTGATCGGATTTTCTATTTTGATCCTTAGGTGTATTCGGGTTGGGTTTTACTGATTCGTTGATCCGTTGGGTAGACTTTTGTGTTACCGTGTGGTTTTAGGGAGGATTTGTGTTTGATTTCACCCTTTGATTTTGGGGCTTTGGTGATATTGCAATGTTACAAAGGGGCTAGGGTTAACTCTAGGGTTTTGAGGTGAAGATAGAAGTATTAGATATGGAGGAGTCTGAGCTTGAAGAAGGAGAGGCTTGCTCTTACAATATTACTAACGAATACGGTGGAAGCATAGACCCTGATAACGATCTCTCTTACATTGTGAGACCACCTTCTCAGCTAATCTATCAGTTATCTTTTTTTTTTTTTTTTTTTTTGTATCTTATTGAGAACTAGATTATGAATTGCGCAAGTGTTAATGTTGCACTGTTGTCTGTCTTTCCTAGTCTCTTTGAATTATATTGCATCTCATTGGGTAGGGAGATATACTTGTGGACCTTAAGGGCTGTGTATGCAGTTTATATGGTATGTGTTTAAATGTTTTGGATATTTTGTGTGGTAGTTCCATTACAATTCAATCGCAACAAAACACCACCTTAATTGCGCATCGTAGATTGGTCAAGTGGTTAAACTATTGAAGGCTTATCTACCTTCCATTTGGAAGTCTTTAGTTTCCGAGTGCCGCGTGTACAGTTTTTATTCGATTTATTTCTTACAGTGTATGTATGGACAAGTTTCCATCCTATCGGTTACAATTTTACTGGAAAAGTGTTCATAGAGAGATTTTAAAAGCTTTTTTGATTACTTCAGTAGTATCGAAACAGAAGTTTCATTGAAGCACCCACATCTAAGAGTCTAGAATTTGTTATCAGGGAAGTAATCTATGTTTGGTTGTTGACTTTATTTTTCTATTGTTTAATTTGAAGGATGAGAAGCTTCAACACATCCTTGGACACTTCCAAAAAGACTTCGAGGGCGGTGTTTCAGCAGAGAATCTTGGTATGTTGATGCGTGGCAGCAACTGTTCTTATTGGTTGGTCCACAAAGTGTGAAACTAGTCCTTTGAATTTGATTACAGGGGCGAAATATGGTGGCTATGGCTCTTTCTTACCAACTTATCAACGTTCCCCTGTTTGGTCTCACTCGAAGACACCAGCAAAACCTCAGAGTTCTACAGGGACTAGATCTCCGAACAACTTACTAGGGGAGGTATATGTTTCTCTTTGTCTGCGGTTAGCTCTTTGTAAGTGCTGTAATGTTTAATCTATTACCTTTCTTCTTCTCTCAGTCCCAGAGTGGCAACGCAACTTCTTCTAGTGTTCCTAAAAAGGCAAAATCTGGGCTTACTTCCTCTGGAAACCCCAAAAAATCAATGAAATCCAAGAAACCCAATTCTAGTTCCAGACAGGAATCTGCAACCAAGAAACCTGGTGTCTTTAGTAAACAGAACTCTCTGAAGCTTCGGATAAAGATGGTACCAGATGGTTTATCTACCGAAAAGAATGCTGCTGCGATATACAGTGGCCTTGGACTTGATGTATCACCTTCTTTGTCATTAGATAATAA
The DNA here is from genome assembly GCA_004349715.1 of Crucihimalaya himalaica. Taxonomy (NCBI): domain Eukaryota; kingdom Viridiplantae; phylum Streptophyta; class Magnoliopsida; order Brassicales; family Brassicaceae; genus Crucihimalaya; species Crucihimalaya himalaica. The sequence goes on along the minus strand of SMJT01000022.1, from coordinate 303,105 downwards.
TAGTCTTTCAGGTAGTGAAGGGATGAATGGGGAACCTCAAGGTTATTCTCCAATGGAGTCTCCAACCAGTATTCTTAATGTGAGATTTTCCTTTGTTTTGTTTCCCAATACTGAAACAGTCTCCTTTGTATGCTTATCGTGTTGATATATTCTTATATGCAGGTTATGACTTCCCTACCTGTGGATCCTTGTCACTTGCTATCTCCTCTCTCCGATGATCTGATTCAATTCATTGAAAGGGAAAAATCAGAAAAGGGATATAAGTATACATCTCCATCCAGGCTTTTCACTGAGAGTTCTTATGCTATGGCGAACGGTTTGGAACCTCAGAAGGCTGGAGAGAAACCATCAGTGGAGAAGAAAAAAAAGGCGGTGGAGAGGAGCAGCTTTTCTGCGGAGATGAATGTTCGCAGTAAGAAGGGCCTGTTCGATGGAACTGATGCCACTGTCAAGGAGCCAATGGAAACAAACACATCATATCCTACTGCTGCAGAAAAAGAACCAGCCAGTAGTAAATTATTTGATGCATCCAAGGAAAACTACAATGGCACTGTCAGGGGCGAAATGGTGGGTGATGTCGACAGAAGATTGTGGGGTCTAACTCGTCATAAAGATCTTGGGGCGCATCATGAGAATCCAAAGACTAGTTCTACTGGAAGTGTTCGGGAAGACAAAAAGACTAAATTTGGTGAGGATGATGCTTCAGGATACCCAAGGAAAGTTGGCAAATACAAAGGAAGCAAAGCTTCTGATTCAGTCAAAAAGGAATCGAGTGCGTCAAAGGTGAAAAGTGGTCATAAGGTGGAGCTAGAACATCCTTTGAGAAAGCAAAAGTATGATAGGACAGAACAGGAGCCACAATCTTCATCAAAGTTCAAGGAACAGCAAAGCTCTGTTGTTTTTGAGACTAAGATGAATGGTCAAGCTGAGAAGAAGGAAGTGATAGCCTTGAAACCACCAAATGATGGCAAAAAAGCCGAGGACACTTACAAAGACTTTTTTGGAGACATAGGGGACTCTGAAGAAGAAGAGGAACAGAATTGTTCATTGGAAATAAAAGATTGTCGGATGTCAGAAAAGGGACTTCCGGCCTTAGAAGATATGCCTGAAAAATCGAGCTTTCCGTTGGCAGAGTCTCCAAATGTTGGTCCTGAGCCAATATTGAGAAAACTTGGTTCTGATGCTTCTCTTCCGAAAGCAAATCCCGTGATCATACAAGAACATTGGGTTGCTTGTGACAAATGTGGAAAGTGGAGGCTTCTTCCTTTTGGCGTTATCCCAGAAGACCTTCCTGAGAAATGGATGTGCACAATGCTTAATTGGCTGTGAGTTTTTTTTTTTCTCAATTCTTTGTCATTGGTCCTATTATTGTGTCGGTGTGATATATAAGGTGGTTGGCATAATGTGTTTGATTTTGTCTATTTTGGGACCTACTTTTTTCGGAATGAGGAACTAAGAGAAATTGATTCTCTTTGTGATAACGTGTCATTTAGGCCTGGAGTGAACTATTGCAATGTTCCTGAAGACGAAACAACGAAAGCTCTGTATGCAATGTATCAGATCCCCGTCCCCGAGAGCCAGGCTCCAATGCAGAGTAACCCCAGTGGCCCTAAGCCTCAGTTTAACCAGGATGACAACACAAAGAAGAAAAAAAAGGGTTTCAGAAAGATAGACAATGGAATGGATAAAGAAGGTTCTCGAACTGCAGAAACTAACAAGACCATCCATATATCGGCAAGAAATGGCATTCAAAATTCGCATGGACTTAGCGATTTGGTTGAGGATGAGAGGCAAATACATAAACAGAAAGAGAAAGGAAAAACAGTGGATCACCTCTCTGATGAGTCGAAGAGCTTGAAGGTGAATAACAAAAGAAAAACAGATCTAGAGAGTTCTATGCTGGCCAAAAAAATGAAGATTGAAAGTTTTCTGTTTCCTGATGAATCTGAACATGGTAATGGACGTCCTACCTTGAGTAGTGGTGTCCCTGTCACGTCAGCAGATATAAAGCCCAAGCCTCGGGTCTCCTCAAAAATGCCAAAAGAGGAAGGAGGAGCTTCAGACACGGGAAATAGCAATAGCGCAGGGGGAACTAAAAAGAGGAAACTGAGAGAAAGTCATGGTTCTAGGATTTACAGTGAGAACGAAAATCATGAACGAAAGAAAGCTCGAGTTCGTAATGAAGAAAGGGAGCCTAGTTATTCTCAAGGCAATGGGAAGTTGGAAAAGAAAAATAGAAGTCATTCGAAAAGAGAGTATGTACATGTTCAGAACTCAATCGCAGCCACCTCAAGTTCTTCTAAGATTTCTGATTCTCATAAACCCAGACAGAGCTCCCACGAAGCTAAATGTTCGCCTGTTGAGTCGGTGTCTTCATCACCTATGAGGATGTCCAACCCGGAGAAAAGCTTATCTGCGAGAAAGAAGAAAGAAAAATCTTATGATGCTAACGTCTTTGCAGCAGGTAGTTTGAGAAGATTCTCAGATGGTGAAGGTGAAGATGATGGTGGGAGTGATAGATCGCAAACGCGGATGAAGGACAAACATGGATCCCATGAGTCATCTGTGCTTGATGTTTGGGATGATAAAGGATCTTTGAAAGCCAAAGAGCGCGTTGATCCTTCTCTCGATGCAAATTATGAAAATGGTGGCCACAAGGATTTACCGCGAAAACTGGATCATATTGTTGGTGAAGGAAAACAGTCTAGTGATCATTATCGACGTAGCAATGATTCATTGGCAAAGAAGTCAGGGAAAGGTTCATCTTCTCGGTCTAAAGACAAGAACCAAAGCATCAAGTCTGATTTACGGCATGGTCCGAGACATATTGAAAAGAGAATATATGATGGTAGTCCTGACAGTAGAGTGGATATGGTGGTGAGACCAAACATTCCAAAACCTTACGATTCCGAAAGAATATCAGAAAAGAGTAATAGAGATAGAGCAGATTTAGCGTCTCCATCACGGCCACCATCTAGAGGTGTCCAAGGGGATTCATCTATGCTCTCTGTCCGTACGAAAGTCGATAAATGCAGCACATCAGCTGGAAATAATAATATTCAAGCTGATGATGTGACAAAGGCAACAGCCCAAATAAGAAGGAAAAGCGAGCCTTCTCCAAGCCCCTTACGAAAGGAAGTAACATCTGCACAGGCCTCCCATAATACTTTAAAAGAAGCTAAAGACTTGAAACATACAGCTGACCGTCTCAAGGTTTTTTACATAATTCAGTTGCAGTGTAATCTCTCTTTCTCTTTTGTATTCGCTTCTCATGGTCTTGCTTTTGTTGTTGCAGAATTCTATATCAAACCTTGAGTTCATTGAACTTTACTTCCAGGCTTGCCTTAAGTTTCTTCATGGTACTTTTCTCTTGGAGATGAGTAGCAACGATAGTGCTAGACAAGGAGAGACAATGGTCCAATCTATGAAGACTTATAGAAGCACAGCAAATCTTTTCGGGTAATTTACATTTGTGAGGAAAAAGGAAAAACATCGTTCATTCCTTCTTTCCCATTTGTAAGCATTGACCTTTTTTTCGTGATAGATTTTGTGCCCAGGAGTATGAGAAGTCTAAAGATATGGGAGCCGCTGCTCTGGCTTACAAATGCATGGAGGTCGCATATATGAGAGTGGTTAATTCGTCCTACATAAGTGCTAATAGATATCGAAATGAATTGCAGACTTCTCTGCAAATGGTTCCGCCAGGTAAGCTAAGTTGGAGATAGCCAAATTCCTTATTAGCCATGTCTTGAAATTCTTTCCCGTTGTAATGCTCTTGTCACTGGCTTTTAGGTGAGTCTCCTTCATCTTCTGCCTCGGATGTCGATAACGTGAACCATCCAGCAGCTGCAGACAGAGTAGGCACCTCAAGGGGCATTAGTTCTCCTTTAGTTGCTGGGAACCATGTCATTTCTGCGCAAAACCGCTCTAATATTTTACGTCTGCTTCAATTTGTAAGTGTATTAATGCCTCTTTCAAGTTCATTCCCCACAGCTATACTTAGATATAGAGTTTGTTAATTGAATGGAAGATGAAGTGATGTAGTTAACGTGGAAAGTCAAAAACATAGGCCAGTGTGATTAATCTCGGCTACTCTCTACTGTTTGTAGTCTCATGACATAAATCTGGCAATGGATGCCTCGAGGAAATCACGTGTGGCATTAGCAGCTTGTATTGAAAACTTGGGGGAGGCCCAACAACAAGGAGAGGGTATTCAATCCATTAAAAGCGCCCTTGATTATAACTTTCAAGACATGGAGGGACTGCTACGTTTAGTGAGGCTTGCAATGAAGGCCAATAACCGGTGAAAGAGAGAAAAAATGAAGCAACTTATTTGCAAAAACTGAGAAGAGGCAAAGTTCTGAATTCTGATAATGAGAAGTTCACTGTTGCCTTGCTGCTCTGGGTCCATTTCCATTCACAAACAGCATTTCAGGATTTTCTTTGGATCTGGTAGTCATTTGTACAAACAAAGAAGAGTTTAGTTGACAGAGTCTGCTTTGAAGACGTTTCTGGTAGACCAAGGAAAGAGCTTGGCATTTGACTTATTCATATGCTTCTCTTACTCTACCGAGGAAAAATTCACAAAGGCAACATAACATCATAACAAGCTTCCTTCCCAACTAATTATCCAAGAACCATGTATGGATTATACAGAGCAACCAAGATGTAACTTCTGTATTTTCTATTTCCGTGACAGTGAAAGATAGTTCTCCCAATATCAGGTCAGTCATCGATACTTCGAGTGCAATATCTTTTTGATTCAACAAGCTCTTCCTTCGTCTGAGCTAATCTAATTTGAATGTGTTTCTGCAGATATCAAACTGTTCTCATTTAGGGTATTACAAAGAAAGGATATAATAAGATTACAAGATTTGGAGTTATAGTAGCTTTTCCTGTACTGGTGATAGGCTTTCTAAGTTTTAGGAGGTAAGAAAGAGTTGCATCTATTCTTTTGCAATTCTTAATGTTATCTTATATATACTCAAACTCAACTCTGATGTCCGTTTGTTGCTCTTTCTCTTGGCAGTGTTGTCCTTTTTTTTTTGTAGATAAGAAAGTATAAGTTACAAATAGAGTTTTGCCGTCTTGCTCTACCGGAGGAGCTTTCTTAGTCACTGGTGACTTCCCGATCTGATTTTGAAAGTGCAGTTTTCTGGGAGAGTTCTGAAATAAGCTTTGTTTCTTGTAGCTAAAACAAGATGTTTGGTTTGGACTGGAAATTCTCGACTGAGTGTATATGTATGTATGCCTCCTCTGATTTCTATGGCGTTAATGTATAAATTGTACATTGTTCATCAAAGATGATGGATATTACCTTAATACAAAGAACGTATATGAGTGGGAATTTTACTGTCCTCTGATCATATACACGAATTTTCGTCTTTAATTTCAAAACGTCCAAAATTCAGTAATGCGTTAAATCCAACACAAACATTGGTGCCGCTGTATCACCAAAAATCTCTGCAAGAGCAAGACCCGTCATTAAAATTGTGAAATCTGTTACAATCTCTCACAACAATTTCTCTACTAAAAAGCTTCGAGATCATCTTCATCACAAGATGACAATCACCACAGATTCTGAGGTTCTTAATGATTCTCACTGGAGTTCCAAGCCTTGTCTTCATCAAACAGAACGCAATCGCCAGTTTCTCACTGTGGTAAGACAAAGCCATCTCTTTACCTTCCTCGTCAAGATCAAGTAAAACCTCTTTGATGTCTGAAACATATCCAGCTTCTCTCAGCCTCTGCATTATCTCATTGAGCATAACGTAGATCTTTTCGCTCTCTTCGTGAGACTCGTCTCCTACAACAAACTCGTGAATCACTCCCTCTACTTCAACAGAGCTGCATCCTGGAGCTTTCTTAATGCCCTTTATCTGTAGAGAGAATCTGTAATTACTTCAGAAAATGTTTAACAGTTTTTTTTACAAAGAGTTAAGAGGGAAATAGTTTTGTATTGCCTCCATTTCGTGTCTGATACGCTTAACTTCTATCCACCTCCCTGTTTTGGCATAGACGTTAGAGAGAAGCACATAGGCTCCACTGTTCATAGGATCTAGCTCGATGAGTCGCTTGAGGGCACCTTCACAAGTCTTGATATCCCCAAGCATTCTTGATCCGCTTAAGAGAGACCCCCAAATGAGTACATCAGGCTCCATAGGCATAGATGCTATAAAGCTCTTTGCTTCTTCGATCAAACCAGATCTTCCGTAGAGATCAACCATACAACCATAATGCTGGATTGATGGAGTGATACCGAATTTCTCAATCATCATTGCAAAGTAAGATTCTCCTTCATTTATTAGACCTTGATGTACACAAGCACCGAGAATGCCCACAAATGTCACTGAGTTTGGGTTTATGTTGTTACCCGTGGTCATCTCAGAGAACAGTTGGAAGCACTCATGTGTGAGACCGTACACTGCTAAGCAACATATCATAGCACTGTAAGCTTGGACGTCTTTCTTGGATCCCAAGGCATTGAAAACCCCTTTTGCTCTCTCGAGGCTCCCACATTTGGCGTACATATCAATGAGAGCTGTGCCTAAGACAATGTCAATCTCCACTTGGTATTTATCGATATAAGCGTGAACCCATTTCCCTTGCTCGAGCGCACCCAATCGCCCACAAGCCGAAAGCACAGTCGACAATGTAAACTCGTTGGGCTTGACGAAAGCTTCGTTTGGTTTAGGTAATTGCATCTCTCGGAACAAATCAAGCGCTTCTTTGTATTTCCCACACATAACGTACCCGTTAATCAAGCAGCTCCAGGAAATAACGTTTCTTTCAGGCATTTCATCGAACAGCTTCCGCGCATCATCTATCAACCCGGCTTTGGCATAGGAATAGACCACCGAGTTCCACGCCGGTAAATCCCTGGAGACTGACTCATCGAAAACTCGGTGAGCTGAAGTCAAGTCGCCACAAGAAGAATACATATTGAGCAGAGAAGTTCGGACAAAGGGGTCTTTGTCAAGTCCAAAAAGAAGAATCTGAGCATGAGTTCGTTGTCCAAGAGGAAGATGAATGGGATTGTCAAAGGAAGGGAGAAGAAACGGAAAAGTATGAAAATCAGGTCTGACGCAATGGTGGCGCATGCGGAGGTAGACTGAGATCGGAGAATGTCGTGGCGCCAGCGAAACATTCTGAACAGTGGCACGAATGATGATGTTCCAGACGAAAGATTCAAGCTTTAGATAGCGAATATGAAAAATGGGATTTGTATAAGCTATTATTGCCTTGCTCATTGTCTCAAATCAATCAAACGAGAGTATCAGAAATCGATTTTAAATATCAATACGGTTCTTTAAAAAACCGAACTAAACCGGTATTTAATTCAATATTTTGGTTTCTCAATATACGGAAACATTCAGGGTTTTGTTCTAATTTGGAGAGTCGAGTTGAGATGGAGGAAGAGTTGCTCTCCGCCGTGCCGTGCTCTTCCCTCGCCGTCGAATCAGTTCTCCGTGTCGCGACGGTAATAATTTATATCCATTTGGAGTCATGTTCGCGTGTGTGTATACATATCTGAGATATTCAGATTTTTTTTCTAAGCTCAGGCTGGTGGATTATATGGGTTTTGCGCCGGACCTCGTGATGCTCGTAGAATAGGTATTGAAATTAGCTTTACATCGATTCAATATTTTACTTTTCAGTTCATTCATCTCATCTGTGCTCTGTGCTGATTTACTTGGCCAGGTTTGAGGGGCGTATCTCAGGCTTCCTATGTGGTAAACCAATCTTTTTATTTTTCTCCCGGTTGCTAAGAACTTGAGACTGAGCAAGTATCTCCAAGATTAATCTAGCTTGGGTTCTGACTTTTGCAGGCGAAATCCATTGGCAGATTCGGATTTCAATGCGGTAATTTGCTTATTTAGGTGTTTTCACACAGCAGATTAATAATTCAGTGACTATGGAATTAGGGTACAAGATTGTTTTTTAACTTTGGGCTTTGATACTCTTCTTGTCACTAGAATGCTGCATATGTTTCTTGTTTTTGAAGATCATGATGATCTATGTGATATAATGCATTTATAGCTTAGCTCTAAGTTTTTGGATCAGTTGCTAGAGCTGTTTCTCAGTTTCACTTGGTTCTAATTTCTTGGATTAGTGATTGCTTCTCTCATCTTTATATTTGTAATAATCCATTGTTTTTTTGTTTTCGTTTCAGGTCTTGTAAGTGGTGTTTTTACCATGACCCATTGTGGCCTCCAAAGATATCGAGGCAAGAGTGATTGGGTGAATGCTTTGGTAGGAGGAGCTGTGGCTGGAGCAGCTGTTGCTATTAGCACAAGAAACTGGGCCCATGTTGTTGGCACGGCTGGGCTTGTCTCTGCTTTTAGTGTTTTAGCTAATAGCACCAGGACAGAGCCGAGACAACACTAATTAAGGTGATTAGAACACTGACTTGTAATATCAATTTTGCTCTTAACGTGAGTGTGGCTCCTCAGCTCCATTCTGATGCAGCCATAGTGACTGGATATTGAAACTATCTTGTTCACCACTGTTGGCATTGTTGCTTGCAGGTCTCAGACAATTCCATTCAATCAAGACACTGTGTCTTGGAATTGGAACGTGGAAGATCATACCGTACCGTGACTCTCGGGTTCACACGAATTTAGGTGGCTGAACCAGTGGATGTTCGGTTTTTCTATGGACCGCAAGTTTGGTCTTGCCTCAGTGCTGAGTAATTGTGGAATAGCGTAAAATGTTTTTTGCAAGATATTATTAATCATAGAAATAAATAATCAAAACTGATTTTAATAACCATGTTGTCTTTAACCTATTTTAATTAGAAAAAGCCATTCATTGTAAATTCAGTTGACCAAAAAAAAAAAAAACCATTCATTGTAAACTGAATGGTATGTGTAAATTTAAGTATTCACTCATATTCAAATACATCAATCAGAATTTAAATGTATATTCTTCCAATTAGTTGATAGCTTGTGATGTTCATATATTCACAATAATGTTAATGAATTGAATTATAGTTGTTGTAGTTAACAATATATGAAAATAATTTAAAACTAAGGAATAAATTTTTACGCCTAAAATTAGAGATGGGAAAAAAATGTATACGCATGAATGAGAGAGACATACGTGTCCAAAAGTGTAAATATGATAGGCTTCAGTCCATTATAAATAGTGATAACACAAAACCCTAATCTCAGTGCTTTGCCGCTCTTCTCATATCAGCCGTCAACCTCCAGAAATCGACAACTATGGTACGCCGATTTACACCTTTCGCTTGTTTTAGATCTATATGTTGTTCGTTCCCTTGGGTAAATCCTCGAATCTGGATTAAACTGCTTCATTTCCGTCGAGACTAGCATAAATTAGCACTTGAGGGTACTGGCTTTGTTTGATTTCTCCTAGTTTATATTGTGAAATGGATCGAATGAGTCGTTTCCATCTAGCTATGATAATGTAGTGAGTCCTGTTTCTGATTTTGTCTATTAGGCACCTAAAAAGGGAGTGAAAGTAGCTACGAAGAAGAAGACGGTATGTATGCTTTAACTTTTCCTTGAATAAGCAGTATCATTGTTTGTGTTTATTCTTCTGATTATATTATATTTGTGGTGTTTTAGGAGAAAGTTACCAACCCCTTGTTTGAGAGACGCCCCAAGCAATTCGGTATCGGTGGAGCTTTGCCTCCTAAGAAGGACCTTTCTCGCTATATCAAATGGCCTAAATCTATCCGTCTTCAAAGGCAGAAGCGTATTCTTAAGCAGAGGTTGAAGGTTCCTCCGGCTCTTAACCAGTTCACCAAGACTCTTGATAAGAATCTCGGTAATTCTCTTTCCAATCCATTTCTATCATTCCCATCTTGGTTGTTATTGTTATTATGTTTGTTCTCTCTGGTTTTCAATGATCAGTTGCTTAACCTATATCGTGCAGCAACCAGTCTCTTCAAGATTCTTCTCAAGTATAGGCCAGAAGACAAAGCTGCTAAGAAAGATCGCCTTGTGAAGAAGGCTCAAGCTGAGGCTGAAGGAAAGCCTTCTGAATCCAAGAAGCCCATTGTAGTCAAGTATGGACTCAACCACGTGACTTACCTCATCGAGCAGAACAAGGCAAGCCTTGTGGTCATTGCACATGATGTTGACCCCATCGAGTTGGTGGTCTGGTTACCTGCACTGTGCAGGAAAATGGAAGTCCCTTACTGCATTGTAAAGGGAAAATCTCGCCTTGGAGCGGTAATATAATCTGCCACTCCATTGATTCTATCCCCATTAGAGTTTCTCTTTTACTTAACATATCTCCTGTTTCTACTTCCAGGTTGTTCACCAGAAAACTGCCGCTGCCTTGTGCTTGACCACTGTCAAGAACGAGGACAAGCTTGAGTTCAGCAAAATCCTCGAGGCCATCAAGGTAAATCAGCTGCAATAGCTTTTATAGAATAAAGAAAACATATTCTCATATTATAACGTGTTTTTGGTGGGGGTGAATAGGCTAACTTCAACGACAAGTACGAGGAGTACAGGAAGAAGTGGGGAGGTGGCATAATGGGATCAAAGTCTCAAGCCAAGACAAAAGCCAAGGAGAGGGTTCTTGCTAAGGAGGCTGCCCAGAGAATGAACTAAGCGATGTCTTTTGTCGTCTTTATGAAACATATGATGATGGTTTTGTTTAGCGATATGTTGAATACTTGTTTTATTTTTGATCTTTATGCTCGTTTGGATGTTACACATTTTCAGGGATTTTATGCAGTTTTGTTATCAATTTCGCTTATAATCTGCTTATATTAATAGATGTTTGTTTTGATATTAAAACCGTAATTTCTCGGATAGATTTGGTACCTATGAATGGGCTTCTCTGATTCAGAACACAACGTCATGTCAAAAAGGTTTTTCTAATTCGAGATTTTCCACTAGAAAAAATAAAAATCCTTTTATTATTCCAAATAACAAAGCTAACTTAAAAAAAGGTATATATAACCGCCTTCAGTCTTCCGTCTGGGTCTCTCTCTATATCTGAAACGAAGAAAACTGGATCTATATCTATTTCTCGATAACTCGGAGTATAATATATCAAACATCTACGAAGCATGACCAAGTTCGAATTCGAATACGAGGAGGTTTCTCTCTTTCTTGATCTCATTCTCTCTCTCTCTCTCTCTGATAGATTCGTGTTCTTTCTTACAAAACATGTTACTATATATATATACATAAACAGGAATACATAAGAAACTCGAGAGGCGTTGAGTTGTTCGCTTGCAGATGGGTTCCATCTTCTTCTTCTCCCCGAGCTCTGGTCTTCCTCTGCCATGGTAACTTACTATAGATTGATGAATCTTCCTGATTCATAGCCTTTCTTCTACTCTCTCTCGTTTGATAGATTCATACAAATAAGAAAGAATTGGTCAATGAGCAGGTTACGGAATGGAGTGCAGTTGCTTCATGAGAGGTCTTTTATTCTCCTTCTCTCTCTCTCTCTCTTTTAATGCTCCTCTGTCCCTATACTTATATTACATCTTAAAAACAAATCATTCACTTTTAGTGTTTGTTATAGTGACATACATGCATTAGATAGAGTAATTGTCGAATGAGATGAGTTTTTTGTGGTGATCCATTATTTATTTTCTTGAGTCAAGCAAATACCGAAAAAATATATATTATAATTTTATAACAAAAAAAGTGTGCCTATCTATGAGTATGCACTTTTGTCTGTTTCGTAGCTTTTGATTAACTTGTTGTTATCTTTTATTTTGGGGAAACGTTACCACCACTATCCTTATCTTCTCTCACATTTTTCGTATTTTTCTTCCCTAAAAGCCGGTGTGGCTCATGGTACTTTTAATTATCGGGTCAGATTAAGTATTTTACGTACGTCTACTTTCTAATTATCTCGAATAATTTATCAACGTGATTGTGTGTGTACCTAACTAGTTAGATAGGTAATACTTAAGAAATAGACATAAGTTAAGAGTCCCCACGGATATAAACATTTAATTAGTTATGTTTCTCTTTTCCTTGCACAACGAGAAACTCGTGAACCGTAATTGATTGTGATGCTTTGACAACTAATTAATTAATTCTGCTTAACCACATTGTCTCCTTGACATTCAAAAGTTGTTGACTAATCAATTGTTTTATAGAATGCGGAATACGGCTGGCATCAGCGGGATACGCAGTGTTTGGGATGGACTACGAAGGACATGGTCGGTCCAAGGGCCCTCGTTGCTATATCAAAAAGTTCAGTAATTTAGTAAACGACTGCTACGACTATTACACCTTCATCTCTGGTACGTTAATATACCAGAGATGTCCAATGTCCAATGTCCATCAACAAGACTAATCCCTACTTTAATGATTTTGAAGCACAAGAAGAATACAAAGAGAAAGGTAGATTCTTGTATGGAGAATCAATGGGAGGTGCAGTTGCTTTGTTGCTTCACAAGAAAGATCCTTCTTTTTGGAACGGTGCCCTTCTCGTTGCTCCCATGTGTAAGGTCGCGTAGTTCTTCTCTTCTTTATCATCATCACAATCATTGCTTTTATAATCATATGAAGACACAAATCAATTATCAGCATTGTGTGTGTGTGAGCAGATATCAGAGAAGGTGAAACCACACCCAGTAGTCATCAATCTACTAACGAGAGTTGAAGATATCATACCAAAATGGAAGATCGTTCCCACAAAAGATGTTATCGATGCTGCCTTCAAGGATCCGGTCAAGCGCGAACAGGTAAATTAATCGAATTACTCAAGAAAAGTAGATATATGTACTAATGAAACTTGCATGGGTTCCTGAGAAATGTAGATAAGGAACAACAAGATGATATATCAAGACAAGCCAAGACTTAAAACCGCACTTGAAATGCTAAGAACGAGCATGGACCTGGAAGACACCCTCCACGAGATCACATTGCCTTTCTTTGTCCTCCACGGTGAAGCAGACATTGTGACTGATCCAGAGATAAGCAAAGCCCTGTTTGAGAAAGCAAGCACAAGTGACAAAACCATTAAGCTTTACCCAGGCATGTGGCATGGGTTAACTTCTGGTGAGCCTGACGCAAACGTTGACCTCGTTTTTGCTGACATCGTGAACTGGCTTGACGTCCGTACCGGAGACTCCGCTTCTCTCACCGTCACTCCCACAACCTCCAATGTTCAAAAGGTCGTTGACGGTCAAGAGAAATCTAAACGACCACAAGCTAGTCTCCTTTGCGGGTTAAATGGTGGTGGTCGCCGTTTGATCCATCGATCGTCTATGTAATCAACAAAACAGAGAAGAATCTGTTTATTTTGTATTTCATTTCATATTCGTTTCATAAATGATAACAATCTGCCGTGTCCGTGCAATAACATAAGGAATTTAATTGTACTCCTTTGAATTAATTAATGGGCCGATATAGTTAACAACTAAAAGTCTGGACTTTAGTTCAATTTAGTATTATACTCTGAAAGCCCAATAAGTCTATGGGCCTAAGTTCAGCCCTCTTTAACCGCCATTGTGTACTATTGATTTCATCATTCTTCTTCTTCCTGTGAGATCTTTGGAAAACGAAAGCGGGATTTAGCTGAGCAGGTAAAACCCTAATTTCTTCGATCTGCTTTTCTATGGAAGTCTCTTCTTAAATCTTCGTTTTCCTCCTTTGCAGCTTCCACCGTTTCGGAGAATTTTGTTCGAGCTTCAAGTCAACATGAGGTATTACGCTAGGGTTCTCAGCTTCGTCTACTTATTTTATCCTTTTTCTTCACAATTTTTTTTCACTCTGTTTCTTTTTTGTCGATTTCAGTAAGCCAATGGAAGAGGATACCAACGTAAGTAACTCTCTCTCTCTCTCTCTCTCGTTACTGATTTCTCGATCTATTTGAAGCTTTTTCTTTAATAAGCATAAACAGAAAACCCTAATTCGCTATTTGGGCCATGTCTATGTCTAGCTTTGTAGTGCCTGCAACCACCTCTACTGTTATTGTTTACCTGATCCTCCATTTTGGTTCTTACGGATTCTCAACTCAGAATTTGTTGTTGAATGAATACATTTACAAGTCATTTGGTTTATTTATCTTCTAGTGATTTTACTAGTGAAGAGACACTTACTCACAGATGCTCCTCTCGAGTTTTGGCTATGTGAATGATATTGGTTTTGAATGACTTCTTAAAAAGACAAAATCTTGTATAATCTGCATTGTTGTTTAAGACGGAGGAATTTCTTCTTCAATGAATACCCTTAGAAGTCATGTGGGTTCTGTAGTGGTTGTGCTAGTGTGTTGAGAATTGCTCACAGATGATCGTCTAGAGTTTTGAATGAGTACTTGATGTTCTTTAGAAGACAATTTTGTGTTGGCTGCATTGTTGTTTCAATACTATGTGGATTCTAGTTCCTCATGCTTTGTACGTATGTAGCAGGGAAAGACTGAGGAGGAGGAGTTCAACACTGGACCACTATCTGTTCTTATGATGAGTGTTAAGAATAACACTCAGGTGTTGATCAATTGCCGAAACAACAGGAAACTCCTTGGGCGAGTAAGAGCTTTTGACAGGCACTGCAACATGGTTCTTGAAAATGTCAGAGAAATGTGGACTGAGGTAAACTTCTGTACCCATTTTATGTCTCTGGTTCATGTATAGACAAATGCCATTTCTTACATGGGTTCTCTGGTTTTTTTAGGTTCCGAAAACCGGAAAAGGAAAGAAAAAAGCTCTTCCTGTTAACAGAGATCGATTCATCAGCAAGATGTTCCTGCGGGGTGACTCTGTCATTATCGTCCTCAGGAACCCCAAGTGAGAGTAATTGTGACGGCTGCTCGTGGTTGCTCTTCATATGATGATAATTCTCGCTTCTTCTTGTTAAATTCTAATTGTTGCATCAACGAGAAACATGTATTGGTTATGAGCCTTAAATCTAGTAGTGTTGCCTTGTATTTTTCACTTGTTCTTCTATCTTGACTTTTAAAAAACTCATTGTTGAGTAATGACACTAGATTTTGTAATAGCAAAAGACAAAAAGTTTTTTTTTGAAATTGTAGTGAGGTCCATGAATAGTAAGTAACGGTACCAAATTCTTACTCTACGTTTACACGAATATCAAAATAGAAATCACAAACGAAATAAATATAAAGAAACGACGAAGCTCTTCTCTCCTCATGTAGTAGCTCTGCAAAGTCTTGCATTTTTGTTATCAAGTCACTACCAACGGCAGTGGCTGCTACTTGTTACTTGATTCTGTGTTTGCTCAAGCTGAAGTTGTTTTGGTGGTGGTTGCAGCCGTGGAGGAGCCTTCCTTCTGGTCACCAAAGACACGTTGACGGAAATCTTTGACCATGAGGGGAAGTCCCTGACGAAGAGAGACCTTTGGTTCCCAACCTAAAAGCTCTTTGGCCTTTGTGATGTCAGGCTTTCTCTTGTGAGGGTCGTCTTCTGTGTTTGGTCTGAACTCTATGTTTGCGTTCGGATCTATAGTCTCTTGGACCACCTTCCAACAAAAACCAACCAAATCACAATATCAAAAACCGGGGTCATAGGTAAGAATCGAAAAAAGTATACGTATTTATATCCATAGAAAGAGACCTTAGCGAGCTCGAGCATTGTGAATTCACCGGGGTTACCGAGGTTGAATGGCCCGACATGTTCTCCTTCCATTAATCTCATCAAACCTTCGACCTTTTGCATCACACAAACACAAAATCAGATTGATCCTACAAAATTAACAGCTACAAAATAACCAGGACAAAGGGGCAATAAAGTTGAGTCCCCATTTGGTCCTTTGTCACATAATATTGATACCATCTTCATAAGATTGCTAAAGTGGGGACCATTTTCTGATGTCTCTCAGAGATTAGTGTCTCATGTTTAAAAGCCTTTGTTATTAGATCCCGCGACATACTACAATCACATGTGAGCTCACTTAACACCAATTAACTTCCCCTGTTTTTTTTTTTTCAGCCTCTTTCTACCCCAAAATATGAATATATATTGGAAGGCATTCTACACGCAAGTAAAATCCTTTACTCTGTGAATGTCACCCTAAAAAGTAGTCTCCACTATATACAAAAAAAATAAAAATTAAAGGTATAAGACTTTTGAAGGTTTGAATATACAAGTGATTTGACATTTTACCACCTACCAAATTTGGCTAATTATCCTTTTCCATAAGAAAGTAAGAATATGTCTCGAGTTGGACCGAAGCAACAAAAGAAAAAAAAATATTAGAGCTGGCAAGCGCAGTGGGGAAATGGAAAGCCTTACCAGATCAGAAACAAACTGGAAACTCCTTGTCTGCTTCCCATCACCGTAAACAGTCAATGGTTCTTTCCTTAGTGCCTGTTCAATTATTACGAATTCAAACCATCATTACTCTAATTATCAAATAAACCCTTGTTCAATAATTTATTGTTTGTGGTAACCCACCTGTGCAACGAAGTTGCTGACAACACGCCCATCATCTATACACATTCTTGGACCGTAGGTGTTGAAGATCCTAGCAATCCTGACCTGTGACCAATCAACAAGGCACACACAAACTCAGTCATTGAGAAACGCTTTCTATCTTACTAGACAAAACATAAATTGGCTTGAAAGGGAGGGAAAATGAAAAAGTAGGCAACCTCAACATTGGCACCTCGGTGATAGTCCATGGTCAACGTCTCTGCCGTACGCTTTCCTTCATCGTAGCAACTACGAACACCTGTTCCCACCATTAAAACCCCAATCAGTCATCAATCAAAGCACAATAAAACATGCACGTGTCGGTATAGTTACTGTGTGAACAGTAAAATATTTTCAAGCGGTAGAAATTGGAAGTCGGTATTTGAAAAGTTAATGTGGAGGCTGCGTCTAAGGTAGAGACACGTATGAGAACCGCACGATCACAAAGACCCGTTATTTACGGTTCAATGGTTTGACCGTACAGAGATAGGGGACCAGATCTGAAAGGAAAGCACATGACTGGCGCACCATAAAACACCTGTTTTTCAACCCCTTCCCCTCTCTCTCCTAACGTGCGCATCTTCCGACACAGAAAAAGAAAGAATGCACAAAAGACAGAGCAGCTCAAAACGTCGTCGTGTCACGTTTGAGAACAATAACGCTTCGTTTTCAGATTCCGATTAGAGAACAGAAGGCATCAAAGCTAAAACACTTCAAAACTGATTTAAAAAAAAAAAAAAAAAGAATTAGGGAATTACCGATGGGATTAACGTTGCCCCAGTAAGTCTCGACCTGAGGATGCTGCAGAGGATCACCGTAAACCTCACTTGTACTCGTCAGGAGAAATCTAGCACCGACTCGCTTAGCCAAACCAAGCATGTTCAGTGTTCCAACCACATTCGTCTTGTAAAATCAAGTCAAGGAACAAACACAAGCAAACGACTATTCCAAAATTGAAATCGGAAATCAAATTGAAGAAAAAGGATATGATAGTCTTGACGGGATTGAATTTGTAATGAACAGGTGAGGCAGGGCAAGCCAAATGATAGATCTGATCAACCTCAAGAAGGATCGGTTCGACAACATCGTGACGGATAAGTTCAAAATTAGGGTTACTGAAATGGTGCATCACGTTCTCTTTACGACCTGTGAAGAAATTGTCAACCACGATCACAGTGTCTCCTCTGGCCATCAAACGATCCACCAGATGCGATCCAACGAATCCAGCACCACCGGTGACAACGACTCGTAGGCCTTTGCGTTTCAATCCGAGTGGGATTTTCCCGCCTGTTGCTCCGATCCGGTTAAGGTACTCGAGGCTAGGTTTCCTCTGAGCCGGAACGTAAGTTTCATCGGGTCTGATTCCGTAACCGGAGAACGGATCGGAGTAAGCGCTTGATTGGGTTGAACGAGGAAAAATTGTGAAAACCAAAGTAGCGATTGCAATGCCAACGAGAACAAAGATAAGTCTCTGTTCACGGAGCATGTAACGCATCGGACGAGTCACCATAAACCATGGTTTGATTGGTTTAGGGTAATAAGCATCGGCGGTGGGTTGATCCGCCTCGTGTCGCCGATTGATCAGCTCGCTCGCCATCTCCAACCTCAGAAATTGAATTATAGATCTTAGAATCGATAAAAGAGAGAAAGAGAGAAATCAGAATATCAAATCACTCGTTAAGAAGGATTTTGTTTTCACAGAGTCGAATTCGCCGGGGACTGAGTCGGACCTTGAACGGGGAGAGTGAAAAGCGAATCGGTCTTTGGGGTGTATTTAACTAGCGGAAGCGTTACAGGTCAAGCCTTCTTTTTCACTTTTATTACGATAATACCCCTTTCATTCTTTTTATTTTTATTTTATTTCATTCAACTTTCCTTCAAAATCGGACATTAATATCGTTACTTAGTCCATTATTTGCAACAACAAGACACACACATACTATACTATATGGTTTTTATTAATACTCAAATTGTTATTCATGATATGATTAATTCGTTAGGTATGCTAATGTCACGTTAACAAAGTCAATGCCAAACCCTAACTTAGCACTCAAAGCCAAATTGGTGTGAGCTTTGAGTGATTTAGACGTTCGTTTTTTTTTTCTCTTTTAAATTATTTACAAACAGCATAACATAATATTTTATATCTGTAAGTTGTGTGAAAGTGTTTAAAATTTGTAATAATGTAAAGGAATGTCCTAAAAACTAAACAGGTTTTTTTACTAATCACATTCATAACGCCTTTGACCATCGAGGGTTTGGAAACGTGATATGTTTTAGATAACAAAAGTTGCCTATGAAATTTAAATGTGACTGCCTGAAAAAAGTGAGACTTACATGTGACTAATTCTTGTTTTTATTTGGTAGTATTGTAACTAAAATTTTCCAAAGCGACCAAAGATCCAAGGTTATTTAAGCAATACTAATTTATGAATAAACATAAATTAATACTTCCTCTGTTTCACAAAGAGTGTCGATTGTTTTCTCTGTTACTAATCCCTATGAGATCCTAAATGAGTGGAATAATCCCTATGAAAATCTTGATTTATTGTAAATCAAGGTTATGTAGAGACCAAATTATCTTCTATTGTATTACTTGTTAAATTAAACTCTTATACTTCTATGAGATCCTAAATGTTAAATTAAACTCCAGATACAAATTATCTTCTATGAGATCCTAAATGAGTGGACATAAATTAAACTCCAGATACATCCTAAATGAGTGGACTAATCCCTATGAGATCTTGATTTATTGTAAATCGGGGTTATGTAGGGACCAAATAATCTTCTATTGTATTTTAATGCCCAAGGTGGCTACAACTTTACATTAAAACAAGAGTTGAAAATTTTTAAAATTATCCTAGAATCTGTGGGCTAACCCCTACGAAAATTTGGTTTTTCCTTGTTAAATCTAGTAAACTATTAATTTTATACCTTTAATCTATTTTAAAATAGAAAATCATGTTCAAGATCTATATTAATGTTATCTAAGCTAGTTTTGATGGTCATCAGGTATGTTTCTTCATTTGTTAACAAGTAATCTAATAAAATTCCAAATACACCTTAAATCGGCATGCTAGCCCCTCTGAAATCTCCAATATTTTAATAATCAGGGTTACTTAGAAGGTTTTTGCACACAGATTAAGAAAACCATTAAATTATCTGTTTTACCCTCTATTAATTACTTATACGATTTTTTTCATTGGTCAATACATTAAAATAGTAAGGACAAAACTGTAAAATTTACTTGGAAATACAAAACGACATCCTTTATAAAACAAAAATAAAACCTTAAAATGACATTTTTTGTGAAACAGAGGGAATACAATCATTTGTTGCATACTTACGTCTTTGTATATTAGCAATACTAATTTTAATAGCTACACGATCTTGAAAAAAACAGTTTACACTAAGTCCCGGCGTCTCCCTCCCTCCACAAGACTACATTTTTCCGAAAAGCTGAATTATAATTAAGGATATTTTATGAAATTTAATCTTACTATACCTCGGTTTGAGATATTTTTCTAAAAAATTACATAGAACTTTGGATTCGGAAGTGATTACAAATTTATGAAAAGGGAAGATCATTGGCGTTTACGTTGACTTGTGATGCAAACCTGGCGGTTAGCTATGTCGCCCCACAACTCCTTCACTTTCTTGCCTAACCTTTTGGATTCGTGATGGCTAACAATTATATAGACTATAAATAATTGTTTTTTTTTTCTCATACCAACTTCTTTGTTTCTTATAAATAACAATTGAATTTTATGACCAATTTAAAACTAATGGAATAAGACTAGCTAACTATAATTTTAGGAGAATCTTATCTCTTATATTAAACTATGTAAGTGACAAAATGAAAGCATCTTGGTTAGTTTTTCTTTGTTAATATTGGTCTTAATTATAAACAAGTGCATTAAAAAATGTTGCAACTTGAAACTATTTGGTACCCAAAACATAAGAATTGAAGCAACAATATGTTAATAAAGCAATAAATGAGCTTTATTTGTATGTTCATCGCTATATATATATTTGGCGTTAAATAGTAAAAAAATTCACTAGACCGTATAAATTTCTATATAAAAGGAAGTAAAGGAGTTTTAAGAAAAAACAAAAACGAGTAAAAGTGCTAGAAAAGTCCTTTATAGCGTTTAACCAAAAAAATATCTTTTGTGTGGTTTAATAGGTTTGTCACCGACTTCTTCTAACGTTTGACATTTTTTATTCGTTAGGTGGTTGGGCTTGGGACGATAAAACATAAACAACAATACTGGCTTTAATAATATTGGCCCAATATAATGACTCTAGGCCTATAAATTTTGGCCTGGATAGATTCATGTTAAGAGAGATAGATACACTTTTTTTTTTTGTTCACCAAGAGAGATAGATACACTTATCTTAATAATCGTAGTGTTCAACACTGGACCACCTTATTAATAATAATGATCTTACACATTCAAGGAAACTAAAGCTTTGTGAAATTTATGATTTAGAAGGCTACAAACCATTAGCCGCGAGCTTGTTAAGGAGTGCGAGTGAATTGCTGGACATATACAAAGACGTCGTGACTCTCTTCCGAATCATCCTGACCGTTGATGATCTCGTCGATGTCTTTTCAAATCCATCAAGACACGTGTCCTTGTCCGTGAGGGAAGTGCTAAGCCACGTAGCAAGATCACTCATCTGCTGCTGAAATTCGCTGGCTCTTAGTGTCCGGAGGACGGCTAAGGACTTGTGGAGACTATCAAGAGAGTCTTGAAGCAGTTCACGGCAGTCCGACAAAGCGATTCGGTCGCGTTTCCCAATCGTTGAAAGCCGCGTTTTGAGAAGGTATCTAAGGACGTCTTTGTTGTCTGTTATGGCCACGGAAACGCCGGCACGTGCCCATTTGCTGGGACTGTTCTTGGCTACTGATGCAAACGGCGATAGCGTTTTAGCGCAGAGATCTTGGTAGTGTGTAACGCTACACGCGTTTTGAACGTAGCTGTTGCGTTTTGACGGTAATGATGAAGTTGGAGTGAGAGAGAGGAGAAAGAAGACAAGTGCAAATGTGATAGACGAACTCATGGGGTTTCTTATGGGTTGTAAGAAAAATGTAATCTTATATATAAATTTGGTGTCGACGAGAGAGATCGTATATATAGACACGTATATATTTATTATAGGGTCTTTGGTAGGTTTTAAAGTGAAAGCATAAAATGTATGGCGGTCCATTTGTAGGTGTCGGAGTTATGATCACAACGTTTCTAACACTATTTTCGTTGTTTTGGCGATAGCAACTCTCGTTGATGTAGTTAACTCGTAATCTGATCACTATTTTGCATGAATATCAGTAACCATTTTCAATAACTATTCCAACCTAATAAAACTAGAGATCGATCAATATTGTTTTGGTAATCATTGGTCTGATTGAAAACATGAAATTCCGCATCTGTATACAACAAAATGATGATATAAAATTCATATTTATCATTAACTTTTTATAAATGGAAGATCAGCTAGTTGCGTACGCCATGAGGTTGTAGTATCATTACATGGTAAAATAAAGAGCAAGTTACATTTCCTAGTTTTGTCATCGCCATGAGGCCCATGACCATATCTCCTCGGATCCTTTCTTTTATTACTTTTTTCCCCTCTTCACGCCATAGCTACTTTCTTTAGGACGTGTGTGAGTTATTATATACAACGTAATCAGGTAAAGCGTGAGCATTTATGAATACAGCTTAAAAAAATTGAATTAACCTCACATGAATCGAGAGAACGAAGCATATATGGTTATGGTGATTCACATGATTCCTATGAAACAAAAGGCATGACTAAGACACTAATAAGAGAAACCTAGAACTTAAAATCATGAAGATCATAAGGGACTTCTGAGCAAAACCATGGACAGTCATGAATGGGGTGAAAAGGGAGAGGACTGTGTAGTGGTTTTCATTGGAAATTAAACCATACTTATGGGACCATCATGGCTTCAAACTTCTCGCATCAACTCTTTTACAAAATTCCTACTAGAATCTGTGAAATCACACAAGGAACACTAGCGATATAGATAATCCCTAAGCTGATGTTGGAAACAATTCTATTCCAAACTTGCAGTAAACAGTGACAAGGATTTGAGTATGATACAAGAAATGGGTCTCTAACACAAGAAAAGGCTTCTAAGATTATTGACTCAAGAAGTTCGACCTGACGTTGGTTAGACGTGAGGTCGAACATGTCACAACGACCGAATTGATTATCTTCATGCGTAAGGATACTAGATTACAAACAAGTGAGGACGATAGGCCTAACAAACAACTCAATCAACATGAAGCATGAATGTAAGTGAAATTCTGTAATTGTTGGACAAGTAAAAGATCTGAAATGGACAAATATCATCCAAAAATGTATGTAAGAGAGCTCTTATTGATTAAATTTGGCTGTGCTGTGAATTAAGAGAGAAAACATACAGAGAATGACAAAAAAAAAGTTCCACCTTTCCCGATTAAACAGTACGAGTAAGGGAGAAGTAATCCAATTTCAGATATTCTCATTGTGGTCAAATCATTGAGACTTACTCATATAGATTTTTTCCGAAGCATCTCCTCTGATGGAAGCTCCAAAGTAGCTCCCGCGTGTTCCTGACTTGCTTTCACCTCTGCAACACATAATCATAAAAGAGTTTTCACTCACGCATTTCAACAAACAGATGGTGCGCAAGATTATAGAGTGTAATGAGTCAAAACGTACCATATCCACCGCGTTCGTTAAGTTTGGCCTGGACGATCATGGTGGAAATGAACTGCGTCGCCTCACGCGCCTCTTCGAGCAGGCGAGGGATGTCAGAGTCGGAAGCCACGTGGCGGTTCTCTTCGAATTTCTTACGGATCTCCGATGCCGAAGCCTTCAGCATCTCGGTATCTCCGGCAAAAGACTTCCTTGTAGCCCTGAGCAGAGCTCTGTACGCGATTAACGCTTCTCCGGTCATCATTTCTCCTCCTTAACCTTTTGTCTCCTCCGCCGTCGTCTCCCTCACCAAAAGTTGGAGGAATCGAAATGGTACCTTCTGAGCGGCTTCGAAGGTTCCGAATTTTACTGGGCCTAAGCCAACCTTTTGGCCCATTAATGGATATTTTGGACCCGGTCCAGCTGGGTAAAAACCACATCGTACGGATCCTTCGAGAATTTATCATATCTGAATGAATTTTAGCGTATTTCTGATTGTTCACTACTTCCTTCCAAAGAGGTACGCTTTTCAATTCGTTCGTGTGTTGTGATCTTCAATTCACGCTTTGATTGCTTGATCAATATTACTGATTTTATGATACGAAACCCTAGTCATTCAGTATGATCGATTCGATAAATTCTGAAACACGTCTCTTCGTTTGCCATTTATGTCTAATTAGGTGTACCTATATAATAAACATAACTTTTTTGGCTGGAAACTAGAACAATTTGTGGTTTCATGAAATTCAGTGAAATTGACCAAATCAGAAGCAGAATGTGGATGTTTTCTACTACTTTACTAGGTCGCTTGTGGAGATTTGGTTTATATATACCACTTTTCATGATCTCTGTGGATTAGCCATTTGAATCCTGAACTTTTTCATTAACCATGTATATCCCGAACCTTGCCTTGAGCAAGCTGGTTTGGAAAATTTAGATGAGTGAATTCAAATGCAAAAGTTCTATTAGGTTATTAACAGGAAAAAGTTTTACTAGGAAACAACCGTTTATTGCGATGTTAATAATGTATAATCATTTTTGGTTCTCAAAGACTATTAAGTTTGAAAGAGGTTTGGTTTATATGCTTTAGCGTCATTGTTTTCTCTCAGCATATGTTTTGTTTATTTCTACAGCTTAGTTAGAGATGGATCATGTATACAAGGGTCAACTGCAAACATATGCCCTTAAACAAAATCTGGATCTACCAGTGTATGCCGTTGAGCGAGAAGGGCCTCCTCATGCTCCTCGGTTTAGATGTAAGGTTTTATTTTGTGGACAGACTTTCCAGAGCCAGGAGTTCTTTTCGACTCTAAAATCGGCCGAACATGCCGCTGCAAAAATAGCATTGGCTTCATTGACGCCACAGAGTCCAGAGGCTAGTTCCCACTCATTTTGGACCACAATTATGTGCTTTTTCACATTTTTTAAATTTAATTGTATCTTTGTGTCATTTTTGTTATTCAGGGAATTGATGTTGCCTACAAGAACCTGTTACAAGAAATTGCTCAGAAAGAAAATTCTCTGTTACCAGTTTATGCAACTACTACATCTGGTCCATCACATGCGCCTACATTTACTTCTACTGTTGAGTTTGCTGGGAAAGTTTTCAGCGGAGAAGAGGCAAAAACCAAAAAGTTGGCTGAAATGAGTGCTGCTAAAGTAGCATTCTTGAGTATAAAAAATGGTATGTATATAACCATTTAACATCCCTTGCTTTTCCTATTTTATTTAGTCCGTAAAAATTGGTCAAATATTTCGAAGTCAGCAAATTATTGTATGTTAGTTTTCAGTTGATTCGTGATATGAGATAAGAAATTATCGGACTGTTTTTTGTTATTGTTACCGCTGTTCTTGTGAATTGCTTTTAAATTCCATTTAGCTGTAGTCATTTTGACTACAGTTAATCTTGTTAATTGCATCTGAGATTCTTCTTGTCAATCTTTTGAAGTTATCTAGATCAGGATTCCCCTCACTAGATTCTTGAACATGGCCAAGTCAGAAATTGGGTCATGAGCAGTTTTAGAACGAACAAATCATGAAACAACTTCTTTGTTTATTTGATTTTATTATCTTGATGCATATTTCCAATGTCAAAAAGTCAAACGAGACAAGTTGGTGATAATCTATGATGCGCAGGGAACTCAAACCAGATCTCGTCACCTTCTTTGCCTTGTGAGAGACAAGAAGCTATAAATTCAAATGTGAAGAGCAGTCTACAAGAGATCCATTCCCAGCCTTCCAAGGTGGTGATGACCCCTGATGTCCCATCAAAGTGGATTAAAGTGGATGAAGATGGTTAGTCTTCTTTGAAACCTACACTACATGAATAATGCTTTGATTTGTTTGTTAAAGGGAAAACTCTCTTCCTTTGTTATAACTTGTGGTCCCATCAGAGGGACGTATTTCCTGAGCTAGGTAGGAAACAGCTATGAAATAAGAAAGCCAGCCTTACTCTTAACTGCATGGAATGTATTCCAATGTCAGTTTTATGCTAAATGGTCAAAATGGTTGTTCATTCAAAACTCATGCTCTACAGTCTTCATTCTGTGCAGAATTTCCAGATCTTCATAATGCACCAGCCAGAAACGCTAAGGAGATGAATGTTACTTTGCATGTGCCTGAGAATCCTACAAATGATGGTACTCTTAATGCACCAACTACTGATGATATGAAGATGAACATTGCTGCACCTTCTTCGCCTATACCTCTGAATCCTACAAACGTTGTTACTCTTAATGCACCAACTACCAATGGTATCAAGAGGAACATCGCTGCTTGTTCGTCGCGTATGCCTCAGAATCCCACAAACGATGGAAGTGAACCATCATGTGTAGATGAGAATGAGAAGAAGAAGCTCATAATGGGAACTGGCCACCTTAGTATACCAACAGGCCAACATGTAGTTTGTCGTCCGTGGAACCCAGAGATAACTCTTCCTCAAGACGCGGAGATGCTCTTTAGGGATGATAGATTTATTGCCTATCGTCTGATGAAGCCATAAAGATCATCTTTGATGCATAACAAGTGTAGAGATAGAATTTAAAATTGAATATGTTTAGGCTTCTTGGCTCTGGTTTTCTTAAGCAAAAAGCTTTGTGCTGTGTAATGACTAGCTTTAGCCTTGAATGACAATTTAAGGTTTGAATGAGATTTTTAGGTTTGACTTTGAATGATACAATTAGAGTATAAGAAAATCGAATGGGTTTTATTGATAGCCCAGAAATGTTAATATAAAGGCCCATTAAAGGATATAGTTGGGGTTCTAAATGGATAAACCCGAATGATTCGGATCCTTGGAAGGAAATCAAATCAGGCGAAGAAGACTTGATCTCGATCGAGTTTGGTCGGGATTTGGAAACTGGGCAAAGGAGGAGAGAAAAATGGCGTCGGGGTGGGGGATAACCGGAAACAAAGGCAGATGTTACGATTTCTGGATGGATTTCAGCGAATGTATGTCTCATTGCAGAGAGCCCAAAGATTGTACTCTTCTTCGTGAAGACTACCTCGAGTGTCTTCACCATTCCAAAGAGGTTCCTTCTTCCCCTTTTTCTCTTTTTTTTTATTAGGGCTTCTTTCATCAATCCACAATTTTGATTGCTTGATCAATTTCACTGATTTTATTGATGATTCGCCCTTTTATCGGTCGTCTGTACGAAACCCTAGATCAATCAATCTGATTATGGTTTCTGGATCACGAGCTGGAGCAATCCCTCATACTGGTCGTTTCGTTTGCCATTTATGTCTTATCAGATGTATTAAAACATAATCTTTCTTTTGCTTCAAACTAAATCTCTCGTGGTTCTGTGAATTTCAGTCTCACAAGTATAAATGTGGATGCTTTCATTAGGTCGCTCGAAGAGTTTAGGCTTATATAACACCGTTTCCCTTGTTTGAGATTTATTTTCATGGTCTTATCTTACCACATGAATTATTTTAGCTGAGTTGAGGCTTACTCTTCATCTCTTGTCTCTGTTTGATCCTTCTAATGGCACAATTTGTCCAAATTCATGTTCTCTCTGTATTGCATCTCGCGCGTATGAAGCCAATGAAACTGAATGTATAGGGTTGCGGTGAACTTTTGAGAGAATCCAAAGCTTTATAGATTCTTTGTTCTTTGCTTCGTATAAGCTTATGGTAAGTCCATGGACTGATAAGGGAGAATGGGGGTATTGGTGTATTTGTTGTAGTTCCAACGAAGAAACAGGATATACAAAGAGGAACAACGTAAACTAAGAGCAGCTTCAAGGAAAGGCGAAGAAACCGGGGATGGGACTCATACCCATCACTAATCAAGGATTGTCCTCCTATCTCCAAAGTTTGCACCTTTCGCAGCCAAGAAGAAGAATAAAGAAAAGGTTTTTGAAGATTTCTGTATGTTGTGCCAAACTTCATTTGATTGTTTTCAGTTTGATTTTGCAATGGATTTTATCTTTTCTTGTCTATTATACCTTTGACTGAGTTGTAATATGCCTTTGGCTGTTCATCAAGCACAGACTCCTTTCATGGTAATAATTATTGATACAGGTTCGTTGAAATCATAATTCAATAAACATTAAAACAGAACAGTGGATGGAATAATGAAAAGGTCCTCTATAATAGTTGTCATTGACTTTCTCTTAAGTCTTCTCTGCAATTTCTATATGTAATGTGTAGAGATAATCAAACTTTTGCATTTTATCTTTAGTAATTTCGAAATGGGGACGAGATCTCTAGAAATAAAGGTGATGTCAGCAAAAGGGCTTAAGCAAGTCTCGAAGATGGATGTTTTCGTGACCGTGAAGTTATATGGCGATCCCAAATGCTCCGACCACCGTGAGCAGCGGACACAAGTGGCAAGAAACAGTGGAACAAGCCCCAAATGGAGCAACGAATTCATGAAATTCCCCATTGACCAAACCTTGGCTGAGGCTAACCGCCTTGTGATCACTTTCAAGATCAAGTGCGAGCAACGTGGAGGCGTAGAGAAAGACATCGGCGAGGTTCACGTTCCGGTGAAAGAGCTTTTGGATCATCTTGGAAACGATAAGATGGGTCAAAGATACGTCACATATCAAATCGGAAAATCTAAAGGCGATATTAGTTTCACTTATTCGTTCACCGATCAAGTGGTGATTACGAGCGGTGGTGGCTGCTCACGATACCCAGCTCCCGAGCCGGTGCTTCCCGCAGCGACACACCAGTCTGTTTTGAATAGACCCGTCCTGAGTCAGTTGCTTCCAAGCGTGGGATCGTTTAGTTACCATCACGTTCCTTCTCAGCCACCGATTTATCCACCGCTGGCTCAGCCGGAGATTCTTCCGCCGGCTTGCTTCCCCGGATTGTATCCCCCTAATGGATATCCGATGAGTTACACACCGGAAAGTCCACCGGCAATTTACCCACCAATATTCCCTGGCTTATCATGTCCCCCGGAAGGTTATCCTACGGTGGCTCCGCCGCAGACACAACCGGGGCTATATCCACCGATGAGTCCTTACAGATATTAACTAATGTGCAACGTTTCTGAGCTAAGTCGTCGGTGCGGAGATTTGTAGACTTAACTAATGATTTCATCATGTTCCCTTGCTTGTGTTTTTTCTTTCTGTTCTCACCCTCTTTTATGTTTCGGTTAACCAACATAATGCTGTGTTTTTTTTCTTTAACAGAATCATAAAAATGGTTGCTTTATTGTTATTTTTGACCTTATGGAAACTGTTGAAAATATTGGCCATGTAACAAGTATTTTTTTTTATTTTTTTTTGTCAAATGTAACAAGTAATTATCCTGGTAACAAATCTGATAGAGCATAATCTATACTATATTCTTTTAAATAAGGAAAACGTAATCAAATAAAACATGAAAATTTATGAAGTAACAACTTTGTTTTAATTTATTTTCTATTTTACAAAAAAAAAAGAAATGTTGTAACCTAACATCTTCACCTATAACATTTACATCATGTTAGATATTACAACATTTTGGAATGTTAATAGTAATAGCTAAGGCCTATTACATTTAAATCAGGAATCGAATATTTTGTTTTGGTCGTAAAATAAAAAGAATCTATTAATTTGGTGTTATTGACAAATAAATAAAATTTATGAACTGTAAAAGATTCAGATAAAAAATTCCGGTAAAATTTGATATTATCCACTTTTAAGTTATATAAAGAAGGTCGAGTAGCCGCCTGAAAGATATGACGGCAACAAGCAAAGCACCAACAAGTCGTCTTCTTCGTATTCCTCCCTCTTCACGCTTCTTCTTCCTCTTTCTCTCTCACGATTCCTTCTTATTCCTTCTTCCATGGCTACCGTCTCCTCTTCCTGGCCCAACCCCAACCCTAATCCCGATTCCACATCTGCTTCAGATTCCGATTCTACTTTTCCCTCTCACCGCGATCGTGTAGACGACACCGAGTCTATCGATTCCTTCTCCTCCATGAGCCTCAACTCCGACGAGCCTAATCTTCATTCTGATCGGATTCCGAATTCCAACCGCGGCGTTAGTATTAATCAGTCTCCTATTTCTCCCCTGACGCCCAATTTACCAGTGACGCCTCCTCCGTCCGTTCTTCACCTTTCCTTTAACCAGGACCATGCTTGTTTCGCTGTAGGCACCGATCGTGGCTTCAGGATCCTTAATTGCGATCCCTTTCGTGAGATTTTCCGCCGTGATTTCGATCGCGGCGGTGGTGTTGCTGTGGTTGAGATGCTTTTCAGATGCAATATATTAGCACTTGTAGGTGGTGGACCTGATCCTCAATATCCTCCTAACAAGGTCATGATTTGGGATGATCACCAGGGCCGATGTATCGGAGAACTCTCTTTCAGGTCCGATGTTCGATCGGTCCGGCTTAGGAGAGATCGGATTATTGTTGTTCTTGAGCAGAAGATTTTTGTTTACAATTTCTCGGACCTCAAGCTTATGCATCAGATTGAGACCATTGCAAATCCTAAGGGTTTGTGTGCTGTTTCTCAGGGTGTTGGTTCTATGGTATTGGTATGTCCAGGTTTGCAGAAAGGGCAAGTTCGGATCGAGCATTACGCTTCTAAACGCACCAAGTTCATCATGGCTCATGATTCGAGAATAGCTTCCTTCGCTCTCACGCAGGATGGGCATTTGTTGGCCACAGCTAGCTCAAAGGGTACTCTGGTTCGCTTGTTCAATACTGTTGATGGCACCTTGCGGCAAGAGGTACCATATTACGCTTTTAATTCATCAAAAGCCTTTCTTTATTTGGTTTACTTCTATGGTTGATGTAAGAATCCTGGCAAATTTGGTGGTATAGTCACTGACTGGTGGTTTCTGATTCTGATAATGAAGTATGCAAAGTAGGGTAGGACTGGGTGTTGATGATCTCATTTCATGTTTCTATTATTAGCTAAAAGATGCAGAGAAGTTCATTTCTATGTACTAGGGTGACTGTTTCGAGTTGCTTTACTTGCTATTGTTGGATGTATGTATATAGAGGCCGATAGTTTTGAGCTTGTCTACAGTCGATATAGCGTTTTCTTCTCTGTGGATTTTTCACCTCAAATCCCAAATTTATAGATTGTACACTACTGTTGATCGATTTCTGAGGGTGAGACATGTTGAAAGGGATGCATCTTTTGCTTAGTGAGATTAGCCTGGTGATATAGTATCAAAACATTACTAGGTTCTTGATAAATCTATCTGCAAGACTGCAAGAGCAATAGTTATTACAAAACATGGGGTGGTTTATATTGCGGCTGATCTTGTTCCTTACTCTGCACAGAGTCTTATTTCATTTCATTGGAATCACTACATTAAGTCCTTTTGCATTGATTCCTCCATAGGAAAAAAAATCTTATTTATCTTATCATCTTTATCAGGATGTTGGAATAACTCATCATGTATAAGCTATGGAATTTTGTGATTCTTATTTTTAGGAAATGTCAAATGTATTTGTGATCCTTATGATAATTCCATATGATTTTGGAGTCCATGGTACAATAACGCCAACCTTATGTGACCATACAGGTTAGGAGAGGTGCAGATAGAGCGGAGATCTATAGTTTGGCCTTCTCTTCAAATGCCGAGTGGTTAGCTGTCTCAAGTGACAAAGGAACTGTCCATGTTTTCGGTCTCAAAGTCAACGCTGGAGCCCAAGTGAAAGACACATCACGTATCGCATCTGATCTAACTCGCTCTACTTCATACCCATCTTCGTCTCTATCATTATTCAAAGGTAAATACTGCAAACCCAAAGTCAGTTGCTTTCACCACTTGGCTGTTGGCAGCATATTGGTTTTAGTATCAGTGACTCTTTTGTTCCATTAGGAGTGTTGCCAAAATATTTCAGCTCGGAGTGGTCGGTGGCTCAGTTCCGGTTGGTTGAAGGAACTCAGTACATAGCCGCCTTTGGTCATCAGAAGAACACAGTTGTTATTATTGGCATGGACGGGAGGTAAGCAAAAGCTGCTTGTAAATCCAATTACAAACTCTTATCACGAACTCGCAATTGAGTTTAAGGAAAACCTGAATTTCTTATTATTTGTCTGTGTATTGCATATTTGATTTGACCGGACTTGGGTTCTTTGATGTTTTCAAACAGCTTCTACAGATGCCAGTTTGATCCGGTGAACGGCGGAGAAATGACTCAGCTTGAGTATCACAACTGTCTGAAACCGCCGTCTGTTTTCTAGAAAGCTTTTATTCTGTTTTGCCCCCTTCTCTGTATCTCTCTGCTACTTTAGTGGTGAGATTTGGTGAAACGATGGTGTAATGTATAGTTTGTGTGTATAATAAATCAATGGGTCTTAAAATTTGTAAAAACCTTTGATCGCTAACCAAACCTGATTCAAGGCTCATTCATTTGTGTCTTCCTCTTCCCCAAGATTTCACTATAAACCACTTGTGAAAGAACAAAACAACAACCTGGTTTTTTTGGTTGTTCTACACATCAGTCAACTTTGTTCCGGTCAAAGGACGAGGGACCACGCGTACTAGCTCGCTGAATGCCACGTGTAGCCTCGCCGAGTTTTGAGGCATGAGCAAAAGGAATCCTATTTTGAAACCATCAAATTCAGCGACCACAAGATAAACAACTTCTGAAAAATGTGTATAAAACTAGAAAGATTCGAGTACGTACGTTACCTGATGTCTTCATACTGGCTAGGCTATGCGATATACAAAGCATAGGTTATATATTTATAAGCAAATGATACCACAGCTCTGATCTCCCTCAGTCTCTCTTCCGAGTTAGTGTGACTCAGTCTGTGGTAAGAAACACATAGAAATAAAAATGGCGATGAAGGTATATGGAGACGAGATGTCAGCGTGCGTGGCACGTGTCCTTCTCTGCCTCCACGAGAAGAACACTGAGTTCGAGCTTGTCCCCGTCAATCTATTTGCTTGCCACCATAAGCTCCTTTCTTTTCTCTCCATGAACGTAAGCGTATTTTTAAGCATATTACTACCATGCGCATATATTAATATGTGAACACATTACTATCGTACGCATATACGTGTATTATATATGTCTATGTATCTAACCATATCTGTCCACCTCGATGCAGCCCTTTGGCCAAGTTCCAGTTCTACAAGACGACGACCTCACCCTTTTTGGTTCGTATCAATATCATAAATTTACTTATACATAATGAGTTAGTTTAACAATGTTTTCTATTACAAAAACAGAGTCGAGGGCAATCACGGCATATATAGCAGAGAAGCATAGAGAAAAAGGAACGGATTAAACAAGACACGAAGACTCAAAACAAGCAGCCATTGTGAAGTTATGGTCGGAAGTGGAGGCTCACCACTTCAACCCGGTGATCTCCGCCGTCATCCACCAGCTCATCGTCGTGCCGCTTCAAGGCGAGTCTCCTAATGCAGCCATCGTGGAGGAAAATCTGGAGAAGCTAGGGAAAATATTGGACGTGTACGAAGAGAGACTTGGGAAGACAAAATACCTAGCCGGAGATAGTTACATGTACACTCGCAGATCTCCACCACGTTCCGTACACTTACTACTTCATGAAGACGAGTCATGCCGGTCTGGTCAACGACCGTCCTAATGTCAAGGCGTGGTGGGGAAACCTCTGTTCTCGTCCGGCTTTCCTCAAAGTCTCTCCTGGCTTGACCGTTGCTCCCACCACAAACTGATCCAATGAGTCTCTCTACGTTTTTTTTTTTGTTTCCTATGCTATCAAGTTTTTTTTTTTGTTTTTTTTTTTGTTTTTTTTTGGCTCTACATTGGTTATTTTTGTGTTTGCTCTAACATCAAGTTTTAGTATTTTAATCAAAATTTATTTGTAATGGTAAACGCAAAACGGAAAGAAAAATTATGTTTACGTTTACATTTTACAAAAATATTTGATGAAAATATAAATTATACGGAAATCTTAATAATATCAGAGTTTTTGATTATAGTTTGAGGTTTCTTAATTAATTATTTGCTTTTAGTATTGGAAAAATATGAAAATTCCATAATTAAACTCTAACTAAACTGCGATCAACTTTCAAGACTCGCATATAGCTATAAGTATATCACAATAAAGAGAAACAAAGTTCCTGCGATTTCATATCGATTATCAACCATATGAAATGTTCGTTCCATTTTCAACTCATAAAAATGTAGACTGCAAAAAAAAACTCATAAAAATTTAAATAGTAACCTTGTTGTGCCCACAAATATTGAGCACCACATAATTTGTATTTGTGATTTTTTCAATGTGAAAAAAAGTCGAAAAAAATAAAAAAATTGCGCAGATGTTCAAAAACAAAAAATTTGCGCATCCAGGGAATCGAACCCTGGTCAGTACCGTGGGAGGGTACTATGATACCACTACACCAGATGCGCTGTGTTATCATGACTTAAATTAATTGAATAAATTAACTCCAGTGTAAGATAAGGCCCACGAGCATCAGAAACGCAGTGAGCTTGTGTCCCCCGGCGACAATACTGTTTGTCTGCTTCAGCCTACACATATTAAAAAAAAAAAAATCTAATTTTCCATGTCATGTTAAAATGCTTACTCAAACGGAACCACAGTTTTCTGAGATAGATAAAAACTATATATTATAATAATAATATTCTGATTTGAGTTAGTTAGATACATAAATCGGTTGTTAAAACTTACAAATGATCACGCTCTTCATTTTACTTTCTTGACCTATGGTTGTAATTTCCTTGACCATGCAACGATTTTTTTTCTTTCAACTATCTTAACTTATTAAGGTATCGATATCTTCAATAAGTCACCACTCACCATATTAAGTTACCACGTCTTTTTTTTTTGCCTTATCTTCATACACCTACTTGGATCGGATGAGAGTAAATTAAAGAACTAAAGATATAATATAACATGTGGATATATTAAATTAACGTGTGATGATAATATATATTTCCCTTGCTTCATCAGGAAAATCATGTTGATTAACTTACGTAATGAAAAATGTTATGGTAGTTAGCGATTTAGAAAAACTTGTCAATATTCCATTGATACCAAAATAAGCTACTAACTTAGTATTTCACGTATCAACAAAAAAGAAGTTATAGAATTCACGTAGGCTCCTAAACAATTCAAGTCTAAAAACATTATTATTAAATAATTTTTAAATACGTATTATACTTGTAGAATAAACCTATTACCCGATATAAATTGCTAAGTTCTACATGCTATGAAGACATAAAATATTAAAGAAAGAAAAGGAAAAAAAATGTTTAAACTCTGTCTTGTTCTCGTCTTGCTTATTGCAATAGACGCAAGTCTGGTTAGCTCCAGTTATCTTAGCTGCTCGGGGAATATATCAGCGAGCGATGTTGATCGACTCCATTTCGCTATGAATTTGGAGTTCACAGAGGCAGAGTTCTTCTTAAAAGGGTCTACCGGAAAAGGACTCGATGCGTTTAACACGACGCTTGCTCAAGGAGGACCACCCCCGGTAGGGGCAAAGAAAGCAAATCTTGATCCTATAACTAATCGAATCATCGAGGAGTTTGGTTATCAAGAAATCGGTCATCTTAGGTAAAAACGATCAAATTCATGAAATTTCCTTGATTGTTATGCATGAATGATCATTAAAATTTAAAATAAGTTTTGTTGGTATTGAAGGGCCATTGCGGATATGACTGGAGGAATCCCGCGTCCGTTGTTGAATCTGACGAGAGAGAATTTTGCAGTGTTTATGGACAGAGCGGTTGGACGGAGGTCTAATCCGCGGTTCGATCCTTATGCCAACTCACTCAACTATCTCTTAGCTTCATACTATATCCCTTATGTTGGCCTTACCGGTTACGTCGGAACCATCCCTTACCTTGTATACTTCAATACCAAACGGGTAATCAACTATGTTATTATATATAACTTAGCATAAAAGGATTAATATGAATTTACGTACGAATTCAACTAAAAAGCTATATGTATATTATATGTCAGAATTAAAAGTAATATATATTCAAACTTTTTCTTCCAAATTAAGTTATATAAGGTTTAATAATTCTAATAGCTTATAAATAATTTTAGAACTAAAAAAAAAATTACTAAACCTAATATGAATATGATCTACTGCAGGTATACATGTTATTTTTCAAGCATATAGATGTTATATCCAATATTATACATGTAACATATGTACGTTATTGGTTACACTTCGGTTACAAGTGAGTTTAATAATTTGCTATTACAAATAAGTTATAATTGCAAATTGATTACAATATATTCATATGTAATAATTAAACTATAGCATATTGATTCGTACGACGGAATTAAGAATTTGCTAGTAATCATTATTAAGATATTCATATATATCAGCTTGTGGCGGGTCTATTGGGGGTAGAATCGGGTCAAGACGGAGTGATAAGGACACTCCTGTACGAGAGACAGAAGGAGATGGTGAAGGAATACGGCGGAGTCACGGTGGCTGAGCTGACAAATGAGATATCTAATCTCCGTAACGAGCTTGGTATGTGTGGGATCAAGGACGAAGGCTTGTGCGTGCCGCTGTGGCTAGGTGCGGAGAATCGCACCACCAGCAACATCCTCTCCGCCGATCCTTACTCTCTCTCATATGACCGGACTCCGCAAGAGATCCTAAGGGTTATGTACGGCACCGGCGATGAACATCGGCCCGGCGGGTTTTGGCCGTGTGGTGCCAACGGGAGAATCGCTAGAATGTTTCTTGATGAAGGGTCTTATGGTGATTGCGTTGTATGCTCAGATGACAATTAAATATTTTAATTGATACTCTACAACACTAGAAAATAAAATCGATCGGGACTACGATTGTAATATTATTCTCATTAAGTTGATACTGGCGATTACTGATTAGTCCATGTATTTTATTACTATCTAATATATTTACAAAGGGTATATTTAAAAACCTTGTTTCTATCTGTGTAGATTATTTTTGTCCCCATATAAGCGAATTTGGTATGTATATATATATTTTTTTAAAAAACCCCGCAAATTCTTGACTTGTTTGGTGGAATCAGCTAAATTGAAAAGAAAAAAACAAAATATGAATGAATGGAGACAGTAGAAAATATAACACGTTTTCCAGATTTCCAGTAAGATATGAACTGTAACCAGTAATTTATAGTGACGATTAGGATGTAAGTAACACGTATGCATTACGCCGCGAGACGTAAGAATACTTCTTTATCGTTTCCGTTTATTTTCATAAGTAATCATAAATCTAAGCGCACTTATTTGATGTGAGCCAAACTAGTAGTCTACAGATTTGAACATATATATACTTTTGCAATCTAGATCAATAACAAAAGTATCGTCGTGCATTCCACAAAGGAGGCGGTGTAAGTTATAGACGTGATGTAATAATCTCCACCTTATAAAGGAACTTCAACTGATATTCTAAACTTAGGCTACACATGTTGAAAGCAACAAAATCAAGAAGAACCAAAGATCTACACGGGTCAAACTGTAATTACCTTTTGCTTAAAAAAAAAAAACATAAGTAATTAAGTAGAACCTAAAAGTCACGGGAACAGAAACGTATATGTCTACTACAAGAAGATCATTTCCCAAAAACGAGGACAACTCATTAAATACTCCATACACGACTCCACCATCAATGGGAGATCAAATGATTTAAGTATAATTCAACTAAGGAAACTACAAACGAATAAAATGGAATAAAACATAATGCGTGTCCCTAAATGCCAAAAGAAACAAACAAAACAATATTGTATATCCTCACGTCGTCTTCGTCGTAGTAAGCTTGGCAGCTTTAAACGGCGGATGAAGCAGACCAAACTCGTCCTTGGCATCGAGCGGCCTATCCGTCTGGTTGCGCGTGGGTTTCACGCGCCGGCTCCCAAGCGACTTATGCGTAAAACCATACATCTGAAGTATCTGATTGTCTCCAAAATTAAACGCTCTATCCATCTGCCGTAGACACCGTTCCACCGGATAATCTCCAAATTTACCGCACGGTTTACAACCGACGAAATGCGTAACGAGTGGCCACCGATGATCTCCAAAACCCGGTTTATGATTCTCAATCATCTCCTCGTACCGGTCCACCAAAATCCCCCAATAACCGTGCAAGTAATAACCACTCTCTAGATAAACTTTACCTCCCCATTTCTCTCTCTCCGTCGCAAGGAGATAAACCATTGCCGACTGATCATCAGCTTCGAAAGCGGGTCGGTCTTTTAGTTCCCGGGTCAAGATTTTACCCGCTTCTTCTCGGATCTTCCCTTTTGGACCCATAGGAGCCCAAGCGTCAAGAAGATCAAGCGACCACTGTGAGTTCCTAAGCAAGAAACTTCCTGTGTTCAGACCAATCCAATTCTTCTGGTCATAAACCATCTCGTTCCAACCGTGCATCACCAAGTCGTAATCTTTATACCTCTCCCATGGAAGCTCGAACACCATGTCCGTAAACATTGCATCACTGTCCATCCACCATAAAAACTCGATCTCAGGATGAGACAAGAGTAGTTTCCTAATCAACGGAAGCTTAGCCCAGAATCCAGCCATCTCAGCATCAAGCAACGCCATGTTGTAGAAAATCTCGATTCCGTGTATTCTACAGTAATCGATTTTGTTCTTAATCGATTTCAATAGGTAATGGTCTCCTACAGGATTCTCACACGGCTTAGGAGCTGAACCAGTGACAAGAAGAACCCTAGGCTTGTTTAGTGCCAAGAAATTAGGGAAATTAGGGTTTTGTTTGAGCCAATCAAGCCTCTGCTCATCCCAATCAGAGATCTTTGGACCAAGAGAATACGGTTTAGTCCGGTCTTGAGATTTCTCTTCATCTCCTTCATCAACGAATAGCTTGTTGATATCGAAGGTCTCGTAGCTGTTACCATTTCCATTCCCATCTCTGTCTCCAGACGACGTCGTTTTAGAAGAGACCTCGACGAGAACACGGTGAGGCTCGCCGCGTTTACGCGTGTAAAAGAAATGCTCACGGATCTCTTCGATGTCTTGCTCCGGCGTACCAAACTTACCGGCTCCGATTGTGCCACGTAAGACGATGACGGTGAGAACCAGACAAAGAATCGTCACTTTTCCTTGACGCATGATTCTCTGTAATCTCCGAAACCGAGACGCTCCTAAACACTTCTCTATCATATCTTCTTCTTCCACAGATCTGGTCTCGAAATCACAGGGAAATCTAAAGGTGTTTGTAATTTGTAATGAAGACAAGATTTTTACGCGTTTTGGAATTTATTTCTACCTCGTAAATGGAAGGATTAACGAAGAGCTTCAAATAGAAAAGGAAAAAAGTATTTAATGAAGATTTAAATTTTGGATTTAAAGAAGCAAATAATTAATAATATATTTGAAATGTCAGACAGAACATGCCTGCCTGTCTGGATGACTAGTAGTCAACGAATACACACTCTTGAGATAGTATTATTCTCTTTATTGGGCCTTAATAAATCTAAAGCCCATATAGAGCCCAATTACAATACGGTATTTTGTTTTCGCAACAGAAAACGGTTTAGAGTCGTTTGAAGGGGGGAAATAAAACAGGAATAGAAAGCTTTGGAGTTCACACAACTGTCCGGATTAAATTAATTATGTTGTCGTTTTGTTCGTTGTAAATTTAGAGCGCCAAATAAATAACAGACGCTAAATATTTTACCGTTCGGGATTAACTAACGGCCTTTTCTAAGTAAACAAAAATTACTATAAATACTCTCTTCTCGTTTCTCTTTCAATTCAGGATTTAGAAAGATCTTTATATCTTTTTAATCAATATTCTAAATTCTCTCTGGATAAAGGGAGGGTCTCCATTAAAGGCGGCGACAATGTTCAGCGTGAGGAGCTTTTTCTTCACGGCGGTGACTGTGATATTGTTCGCCAGCCGTTATGGACATGCCACCGCAGCCGCCCGTGGTTACATTAAGTACAAAGATCCAAAAGCGGCGGTGGAAGAGAGAGTAGAAGACTTGTTGGCACGAATGACGTTACCGGAGAAACTTGGTCAAATGTGTCAAGTTGATCGATTCAACTTCTCATTTAATCCCGTGAATGGCCACGAAATCTTCACAAAGCACATGATCGGTATGTGGTACAATTAACATATATTATATATTGTTATATATTCGATTAAATTTTTGATGAACTTACAATTGAATTGGTGCACGAGTACAGGAAGTGTTTTGAGCAATCCGTATGATACCGGGAAAAATATATCAGCTCGGATACTCATGGCAAACTCTATGCAGAAATTGAGTCTTTCCTCAAGGCTTGGAATCCCTATGCTTTACGCTATTGATGCGGTTCACGGTCACAACACTTTTATTAATGCAACCATCTTCCCCCACAACGTCGGTCTTGGTGCCACTAGGTATATATAGTCAAATGAATCATATATTGCTTATGTGAAATGTTGTATAATTTTATTTTATTCTAATTAATTCAACGTATTTGATAGGTCTAATGGTTGTCAATCTGCGTTGTTGTAGGGATCCTCAACTAGTTAAAAAGATTGGAGCTATAACCGCGCTCGAAGTAAGGGCAACAGGAGTCGCTCAAGCTTTTGCACCTTGTGTTGCGGTAACTATGTGGAAAATATACATTTCATCGATCAGCATAAATATATATATATCTATAAACCTTTTTAATTTGGAATGAAAAATTGGATGAACAGGTTTGCAGAGATCCTAGATGGGGAAGGTGTTACGAGAGCTATAGTGAAGACCCTAACGTTGTGAATATGATGACTGAGGCTATCATCGATGGATTACAAGGAAATGCTCCTTACATTGCTGATTCCAAGTAACTAAGAACTACTACATAGTTTTGTATCTAAACTTTTATAGATCTTGATCACTCGTTAACTAATGTGAAAATATGCGTCTACGCGGTTAGGACTAATGTGGCTGGGTGCGCCAAACATTTTGTTGGGGACGGAGGGACAATAGATGGAATCAATGAGAACAACACTGTGGCAGATAATGCTACTCTCTTTGGTATCCATATGCCTCCATTCGAGATAGCGGTGAAGAAAGGGATTGCATCAATCATGGCTTCTTACTCTAGTCTTAACGGTGTCAAGATGCATGCAAACCGCGCAATGATCACTGATTACCTCAAGGACACTCTCAAATTCCAAGGCTTTGTTATCTCTGATTGGTTGGGAATTGATAGGATCACAACGCCACCAAAAGCAAATTACACTTACTCCATTGAAACTGCCATTAATGCCGGCATTGACATGGTTGGCTTTTTTTACTTTTGTTTCTACTTTCAATCAAGAAAGGGATTCTTGATATGTTAAATATGTTAAGATTCTGAATAGAGAGAATATAAAATGTGGAATCTTGTTGCGTAGGTTATGGTTCCATGGGCGTATACAGAGTTCTTGGAGGGATTAACAAAACTAGTGAATGGAGGACACATACCTATGAGCCGTATCGACGATGCTGTTCGAAGGGTCTTGAGAGTCAAATTCTCTATCGGTCTCTTTGAGAACCCGTTTGCAGTGGAAAATCCTGCCGCCGAGTTTGGATCTGAGGTAAATCTAAAAGGACACAAGATTTTGTATTATATGCATAATTTGTTTAAAAGACATGTTTATTTAATCAAACATCATCTTAAAGAGTTAAAGGAAAAATTAAATAATATAGCTCAAGTGAAAGAATAAAATAAAAAATGGTACAAATTGACATTAGTCGCCGTTTCATAAAGCCTTATTTAAGAACAATAGAACATAGATTACCACAAAATCTATCATGAAGATAGCATCGAATTATATAGTTAGTCTTATTGTACTTAGCTGATGCGAGAATTCGAATACAATGTTGTAGGCTCATCGAGAAGTTGGGAGAGAGGCGGTGAGGAAGTCAATGGTGCTTCTAAAGAACGGGAAGACAATCGGCGATAACGTTGTGCCGCTCCCGAAGAAGGTGAAAAAGATCGTTGTCGCGGGACGACACGCTAACGACATGGGATGGCAATGTGGTGGCTTTACTCTCACTTGGCAAGGATTCAACGGAACCGGAGAAGATATCCCCTCTAACAAAGTTATTGGACTCCCTACCGGTAAAATAAGAGGTAATATACAATGTCACATGCATTATAATATCTTGGTTACGCGAATATTATATTTAAGGTTTAATAGTCTATACGTAGATACTCATTCTAAAATGTTTCCAAAAAACATATACACAGGAACTACAATATTGGAAGCCATCCAGAAAGCAGTAGATCCCACCACTGAAGTTGTCTACGTGGAGGAACCAAACCAAGATACAGCGAAGCTTCACGCCGACGCAGCATACACAATTGTGGTCGTGGGAG
Source organism: Crucihimalaya himalaica (assembly GCA_004349715.1). Classification (NCBI taxonomy): domain Eukaryota; kingdom Viridiplantae; phylum Streptophyta; class Magnoliopsida; order Brassicales; family Brassicaceae; genus Crucihimalaya; species Crucihimalaya himalaica. The sequence continues at coordinate 261,291 of SMJT01000022.1, read as the reverse complement.
AAATTCCTTACGCAGAGACGCGTGGGGACAGCAAACTGCTCAATTTAGACGACCCAGCTCCAGACACGCTCAGCTTCACGTGTGGTAGTGGGATGAAGTGTGTAGTGGTCCTAGTCACAGGACGTCCGCTCGTGATCGAGCCTTACATTGATATGATGGATGCTCTTGCAGTCGCATGGCTTCCAGGAACCGAAGGACAAGGAGTCACTGATGTCTTGTTTGGTGATCATCCCTTCACCGGCACGCTGCCTCGCACGTGGATGAAGCATTCTCTTCAGCTTCCTATGAACGTTGGCGATAAGAACTACGACCCTCTCTTCCCCTTCGGATTCGGAATCACAACCTAAATCAATAACGATAACCATGTAACTATGTGAAGCATATAATTGTAACACTTTTCAGATCAATATTTTAATATAATTATTGTTACATGCAATCCCATGTTAGCAAAATTCCATATAGAAATGAAAACCTAAAATAATATACAAATGGACTATGGCCATGGAACTTGACATGCAACTTGTTCACGACTTGATGATCAAACATGCCTATTTCATTATGGGCTAGAGCCCAATCCTCTATTTTTTTTGTGAAAACAAAATATTCTTATTTCGAGGGAAAAAAACACAAGTCGTTTTAAGGTTTTTGTGATAATCGAAAGAAGACAAGAGACGAAGTGACGGCAAAACGGGTCCTACCTAGCACTATGAATTGTCTGGTACTGGGATGCGTTGATATATTACGGAACAAGTGCATTTTACAATTATAAAAAAATAGCTAATTGGTTGATAAATGGTCTAATTTTATTAAAAACAACTTGGATTACAACCATATATATGTTTTACCAAGCAATTTATATATATAAAGGCCATTAACAGAATGAGGTGTGTGATAGCCCAATAAAAAGTTATTAATTATGTAGTGCTATTTATTTATTAATCGATTGTCAATCTTCACAACAAACGTCACATGAGTCACATGGTCCATGGATACGAATATTCTAAAACAAGGAGAGATCTCTCCACTAAGTACAAAATAATTTTGTTTAGAAAGTGACATCCACTTTCTACTCCAACTCTTCTAAGTCCAAATTAATTCTTCGTATCCACTCAATTATATAACTGAACCCTTCACACGTGTCCTGCAGATACAGTATAATAAATAAAGTAAATCATTAAAATACTAAGTTAGCTACTAACTAGTAGTCTAGTACGACTCTTGTCTTCTTACTCTTGTCGGCTGCAAGTATTAACTAAATGGATTGAAACAGCAATGGGTATATATATCTGCAACCTTGATTTGATAAATCTTTTCCAACAATTATAAATGTATAATACTTGTAAAAATAGTGTATAATAGCAAGTTTTTTTCTTGCATCACAACATTAATAAGTTGACAACATCACAATAATAAATTCAGAGATATTTTCTTGAAGCTTATCTATCTCCCGAGACGATGCGGTGGCTTTCTTCTTCTTGGGTCTCCGATCTCTCATGTTCTTCATCAGCAGTCATAGAACTATCTTCATCTCTTCCAGCTCTAATCCAATGGCTAAGATTCATCTTACTCTCTCCTTGTCCTCAGCGACTTCTCTTCTTCACCGTCGATCTTCTCTTCCTCCTCATCCTCCTCTTCTTCGCCGTCCAAAAACTCTGTTCATCTTCTTCTTCTTCAAGAATCAACGGTGAAGCTGATGACATCACAAAACCTCTTATCGGAAGTAGAACCCGAACCAGAACAACCGGATTGTTCAAAACGACAATCGTAGTAACCATTCTTCTGTCGTTTTGCTCAGTCGTGCTCTGCGTTTTGGCTTTCACCACTCGGACGAACTTGAAGCTCGTCGATGCTCTGTTTTGGTTAATCCACGCCGTTACTAACGTCGTCATCGCCGTTTTGGTGCTTCACCAAAAAAGATTCGCATCTTCGACTCATCCATTATCGTTACGAATCTACTGGGTTTGCAATTTCGTCGTCACAACTCTGTTCACCGTCTCCGGGATTCTCCATCTCATCTCCGACGATTCCGCCGCCGCGAGTCTAAGAGCAGACGACGTCGCTTCATTCATCTCCTTCCCTTTAACCGCCGTTCTTCTTCTCGTCTCCATCAAAGGATCCACCGGAATAGTAGTAACCACTACTAGCGGCGTCACAGTTCCGGCGAAATCAAACGGCGTCGTTTTAGATAAATCCGAAAACGTTTCACTATTCGCATCAGCATCGTTTATATCGAAAACTTTCTGGTTATGGATGAACCCGTTACTAAGCAAAGGCTACAAATCTCCATTGAATCTGGAGCAAGTTCCGACTCTATCACCAGAGCACAGAGCAGAGAAGCTCGCGACTCTCTTCGAATCAAAATGGCCCAAACCACAAGAGAACTCAAGAAACCCCGTCCGTACAACTCTCATTAGATGTTTCTGGAAGGAGATCGCATTCACTGCGGTTCTAGCCATCCTCCGTCTCAGTGTCATCTACGTCGGTCCAGTTCTCATCCAAAGCTTCGTCGATGTCACTTCCGGCAAAGGGTCATCGCCGTCACAGGGTTACTACCTCGTTCTCATCCTCCTAGTCGCCAAATTCGTCGAAGTCTTATCGACTCATCAGTTCAATTTCAATTCTCAGAAGCTAGGGATGCTAATAAGATCCACTCTCATCACAGCTCTTTACAAGAAAGGGTTGAAGCTAACCGGCTCGGCTCGTCAGAATCACGGCGTTGGTCAGATCGTGAATTACATGGCCGTTGATGCACAGCAACTCTCTGATATGATGCTTCAGCTCCACGCAATCTGGCTCATGCCTTTGCAAGTAGCTGTGGCTATTGTGCTTCTTTACGGTACTCTTGGACCTTCTGTGGTGACTACTATTATCGGTTTAACTGGAATTTTCATGTTCATTCTCTTGGGAACCAAAAGAAACAACAGGTTTCAATTCAGTTTGATGATGAATCGTGATTCACGGATGAAAGCAACTAATGAGATGCTTAATTACATGAGAGTCATCAAGTTTCAAGCTTGGGAAGATCATTTCAACGAGAGGATTCTCAAGTTTAGAAACATGGAGTTTGGTTGGCTATCCAAGTTTCTTTACTCCATCGCTGGAAACATCATTGTGCTTTGGAGCACCCCGGTGTTGATCTCGGCCCTCACTTTCACAACCGCGGTTTTCTTGGGAGTCAAGCTTGATGCAGGCACGGTTTTCACCACTACCACGATTTTCAAGATTCTTCAAGAACCAATTAGGACGTTTCCGCAGTCTATGATCTCTCTTTCCCAGGCTATGATCTCTCTAGGAAGACTTGACGCTTACATGATGAGCAGAGAGCTATCTGAAGAGACTGTGGAAAGGAGTCAAGGATGTGATGGGAATGTCGCTGTGGAGATTAAAGATGGAAGCTTTAGCTGGGATGATGAAGACGACGAGCCTGCAATTGAAAACATAAACTTTGAGGTTAAGAAAGGAGAGCTCGCTGCGATTGTAGGGACCGTTGGATCAGGAAAGTCTTCATTATTAGCTTCAGTTCTCGGCGAAATGCACAAAATTTCAGGCAAGGTTCGGGTTTGTGGGACAACGGCTTATGTAGCACAAACTTCGTGGATTCAGAACGGAACGGTTCAAGACAATATCTTGTTTGGTCTTCCTATGGATAGAGGCAAGTACAACGAAGTTCTCAAGGTTTGTTGTTTAGAAAAAGATATGCAGATTATGGAGTTTGGAGACCAGACTGAGATCGGGGAACGCGGAATTAACCTTAGTGGAGGTCAGAAGCAGAGGATCCAACTTGCGCGAGCGGTCTATCAGGAATCTGATGTGTATTTACTCGATGATGTCTTTAGCGCCGTGGATGCTCATACCGGTTCAGACATATTCAAGGTGAACACTGAATCTATCAGTTAAGTTCATCAAAATGGATAAAAAAGCACAAAACTTAATCTTCTTTCTTTGTGATTATGTTTCTGCAGAAATGTGTAAGGGGAGCCTTAAAAGGAAAGACTATCTTGCTAGTAACTCATCAAGTAGACTTCCTTCACAACGTTGATCGCATCTTGGTACAATTCGATGGAACAAAAAATTAAAACTTATTGAGTTTAGGATTTAGGAATTTGCTAATGAGTGGTTCCATTTTACAGGTTATGCGAGATGGAATGATCGTGCAATCAGGAAGATACGACGAATTAGTGAGCTCCGGGTTAGATTTTGGGGAATTGGTAGCGGCGCACGAGACATCAATGGAGCTAGTTGAAGCTGGCTCAGCATCAGCCACTTCAGCAAATGTGCCAGTGGCATCACCAAAAACACAGAGAACTATTTCAATAGAGTCTCCCCGTTTACCACCTACACCAAAATCTCCAAAATTACATAGAACTACATCAATGGAGTCTCCAAGAATAATTAGAACTACTTCAATGGAGTCTCCTCGTTTGGGCCAGCTAAACGATGAAAGCATCAAGTCGTTTCTCGGATCCAACATCCCAGAAGATGGATCAAGACTGATTAAAGACGAAGAAAGAGAAGTCGGACAAGTGAGCTTTCAAGTTTACAAACTTTACTCAACCGAAGCTTACGGCTGGTGGGGAATAATACTTGTTCTAATCTTCTCTGTGGCTTGGCAAGGCTCTTTAATGGCTAGTGATTATTGGCTTGCCTATGAAACATCAGCTAAAAACGAGGTTTCATTCGACGCTACAGTCTTCATCCGCGTCTATGTAATTATAGCTGCTGTTTCCATCGTTCTTGTATGCATCCGTGCATTTTACGTCACTCACTTAGGCCTCAAGACTGCTCAAATCTTCTTCAAACAGATTCTCAACAGTCTTGTGCACGCACCAATGTCGTTTTTCGACACCACGCCATCGGGAAGAATTCTCAGTCGGGTTAGATAACTTTCTCCGTTTAAAATCTAGAAAACCAGGGAGTTATCAGTTTAAAGACAGTAGTCTCTTTTATATGTTTTTGCAGGCATCTACTGATCAGACCAATGTGGATATCTTCATCCCGTTCATGATAGGACTAGTGGCCACAATGTATACGACTCTTCTCAGCATCTTCATAGTAACCTGTCAATACGCTTGGCCAACTGTTTTCTTCATAATTCCGCTTGGATGGCTTAACATTTGGTACCGGGTAAGTGGTTAAACGAGATGATATTATTTGTTTCTGATGTTTTATGTTCAAAGATCTGATTGATTTTTTGGATCCAACAGGGCTATTACCTTGCATCATCTAGGGAACTAACTCGTCTTGACTCGATCACCAAGGCCCCAGTAATCCACCATTTCTCAGAGAGCATAGCTGGAGTGATGACAATCCGATCGTTCAAGAAACAGCAAATATTTAGGCAAGAGAATGTGAAGCGAGTTAACGACAATCTCAGGATGGACTTCCACAACAATGGTGCAAACGAATGGCTCGGATTTCGACTAGAGCTGATTGGGAGCTGGGTACTCTGCATCTCTGCTCTGTTCATGGTCTTATTACCAAGCAACATTATCAAACCAGGTATTAAAAACTGTCAAAACAAACTGACTTAAAGCTTGTCTAGTACCAAAACATTTGTTTTCCTTATGATGATATTTTTGTTTGGGTTCAATACAGAGAATGTTGGGCTTTCGCTTTCTTACGGACTATCGCTGAACGGTGTTCTGTTCTGGGCAATATATCTAAGCTGTTTCATTGAGAACAAAATGGTTTCCGTTGAAAGAATCAAACAGTTCACTAATATTCCCTCGGAAGCGAAATGGGAGATCAAAGAGAGTCGTCCACCTCCAAATTGGCCATACAAAGGTAACATACGTCTCGAAGATGTCAAGGTACGGTATAGACCAAACACGCCTCTTGTGCTCAAGGGACTTACAATGGACATCATAGGAGGAGAAAAGATTGGTGTGGTTGGAAGAACGGGAAGCGGTAAATCGACTTTGATTCAGGTCTTGTTTAGACTTGTGGAACCATCTGGTGGCAAGATAATCATCGACGGAATCGATATCTGCACTTTAGGACTTCATGATCTAAGGTCAAGATTTGGTATCATTCCTCAAGAACCTGTTCTCTTCGAAGGAACCGTAAGGAGTAACATTGATCCAACAGAGAAATACTCTGATGAAGAAATCTGGAAGGTTAGCGGTTTAAAAGTTTAAACCTTTCTTCGATTTTTTATCCAACATTTTTTTTTGTTTACAGAGTCTTGAGCGATGCCAACTTAAGGATGTTGTATCTTCCAAGCCGGAGAAGCTTGATTCTCTTGGTGAGTTAAAGTTATTTGTTTAGAAACAATAGACAGGTTTTGCTTATGATGATTGTTAACAATGGAGAATATTGTGATAGTGGCGGATGATGGAGAGAATTGGAGTGTTGGTCAAAGACAGTTACTCTGTTTAGGAAGGGTTATGCTAAAACGAAGCCGGATTCTGTTTTTGGATGAAGCAACTGCGTCCGTTGATTCGCAGACTGACGCTATGATTCAGAAGATCATAAGGGAGGATTTTGCGGCTTGTACCATTATCAGCATTGCTCATAGGATTCCAACGGTTATGGACTGCGATCGCGTTCTTGTCATAGACGCAGGTAAGATAACAAAACAAAACAAAACACCTAAGTTGTGTTTTTACTTTTAGGTGGATTGATGGAGTTGTTAACGGTTGTCAGGAAAAGCAAAAGAGTACGACAGCCCAGTTCGTTTACTGGAGAGACAGTCGTTGTTTGCCGCATTGGTTCAAGAGTATGCTCTCCGCTCCGCCGGAATATGAGACCACCTTCCGTTTAAAGTTGACTCAACTAATATTGTAGTATGAATATAAAAATTGAAAAGTAATAATAAACGTTGTCTTGAGGATTTATGTAGATTTTTTAATATTTCAATAATCACGAGTTTCATTTGGCAATGCTCCATCTTTTATGGGCCGCGTATTTACAAGTCTTTCAAAACTCTCTGCTAGATTCAGAGGGACTTTCATGAACTTCAAGTCAATTCATAATCATATTTTTTGAAAATAGGTTGACCAATCTCAAGATGGGCACTTAAGACATTAGGATGCTAATCTCAAGATGGGCAGAGAGATTCTGTGGGGAATATACCGACGAAATAACATGATGTTAACAAGATTCATTTGGGTTGCACTTTTTTTTATTTCATGCACATTATCCAGTTTTGGATTAGATCAAATATCCTTTAAAATTTATCTTTTGGGTTTTCTCTATCAATAGATACTGTTGATCCACATACAAAAGTTACTCTTTAGTCTTTCCTTTATCCCCACGGCTTGTTGGTTAGGTCACGGGTTTAAACTTTGGATCATTGCGTTTACATTTAACTGTTTGCTTTTAGTTAGCGTCCAATTTGGAACTAAATAAACTGATTTTTTGATCCATATTTCACCAAACTGTAACCAAAACCATATGAATGAAAGTAAATCGAATACAAAGCGTATCCCTTGGCTTGTGAAGGGAAAAAATACTAACATGTTCTGCATTTTTGCCTTTCTGTTTGCTTAAAGCGGGTAAGCGTTTTATTATTGATATCTTCATTTTATTAATTGTATGGGTCATATTGTGTTGACCCAAAAAAAAAAATGTTGCCATATTTTTTCTTACAATAAAAAATAAATAAATAAAGGCAAAAAAAAAGTTAAAGTTGAAAAATAAATAAAGTAATTTGAAAAGGGAGATGAATGAGCTGGCCACGACGTCTAGCGAAGTGTAACTTCACAGCCTGTTACATCATTTATTTACGACTTTCGCACGGTTCGGTTGATTGTAAAATATCATAGCTCTTTAAAGTTGAATGTCTATAACCATTTAGATTTTATATATGTATATGCATTGTATACTAAGGCATTTACAAAACGATTTTATCAGCCTACACGCTAAACGCCATTCCAACACCTAATGTGCGCCTAGCAGTATTTTAATCATTGTGAACTACTAACTCTTATTTTTTTATTTACTTATGATTCCATTATTATTTTTGGAATGATCTATTATTCGGTCTAACTCTTTTTCAAATGCTTCTTTTTAATTTTTTCTCTTTTTTCTTGACTATTAAGAAACCTGCACCTTTAATACAATTTTGGTGGATAATCCTGTCAATGGTGTTTCTTTTTATAAAAAGCTGATAATCTGTATTGCATATATTGATATTCGAATTGAAATTTTAGCTACTTTTTGATATACTAAATAAATAAATAATATATAGTCTGTGTAGGAAATAAAAAGGTTGTAGTGTGCTGAAGAAAAAAAGTAAAAGACGAGTAACTTTCATCAGACGTATAAAAAGTATGATATTTTCATGTTATCCCGCACGCGCACGGCACATGGGGTTATTTAGCCTTTCTGAGTTTTTCTCTCAAGTTGTAGAATGTTTTGACCAATGGCCGACCTTATCCTATACATAATATCATATTTACTTTTGACTGACCAACCAAAATAAAAATAAAAATACTCGACGTGGAAACAAATCTAATTATACACCTTTTTGAGTTTTTGTTTTGCCCTAAACCAACAAGTTATATATAGATTTGGCAATCCATATATAGATTTGGCACACCCATGTTATATGTGTTAGATATCTAGAAGCATGTGAACGTCCGTGACTTGTGCAATCGAATTGATCGTACTGTGTATACAATATATAATTATATGTAAATTTGTCTACAAAATGGACCACCGGTAAAGTGAGGTTAAATTGGAATATTCGTGTAGTGGTCTTGAGGAATCGTCTAATCATTTTGAACCGTTAATGGCCTACTAAGTTCTTAGAAAGATCTTAGATATTTAATACAATTCTCCAGAATGAACTATTAAATTATAAAAATTAATAATAATTGTAATAGTGTTGAAATGAAGGAAAGTGGAAATACGAATGAGAAAAAAAATAAAGAAGAATTCAAATGTTATTTAAAGGAGAAACAAGACACACAAAAAAGGTCGTTAGCAAGGAAGGGCCATTTGAAATCCTCTTCACGACAAAATTTTTAGTAGGTTTCTGATGTGTAAAACGGTCCTAAAGACATTTTTTGAAAATGACTCCCCCAAACAAAGTTATAGTTGACGGAAATTAAACAAAAACAAAATAAATTATTTATTAGAGTGACAAAAGAAGAAAGAAAGAAATAAAGAAAAAATATTGTATATAAAAAAAAAAAAAAGAAGAAGAAGAAGAAAGAAATAAAGAGCCGCCAGATTGGGACAGTCTTTCTCTTAGCATTTAAGCAAAACTTTTAAAAGACCAACGTTTGAGTGAGTCCCATGACCTATGGAAACCCAAAAGCTATCCCTCACTAGATCTTATGGTTCGTTTCGGTTTATTTAGTTATGGCTTTCTTAGTTTAGTACCATTTGGTTTGGACCATGCATTTTTTTCGCTTATTACTGTCATCTACTTTTTTACTATATAGATTTTCAACATATGGTATTGCTGAATGTAAATTAAAATTCCTTAAATATTTGTATTGCTCAATATTCACGGAATTTTTAATTAAACAATTTGAATACATGCATGAGATAATCTATCAATGTGCTTCATCACTATATATGATCGTTTTTTTTTGGGTTAATTGCATATTGTCGTTTAAGTTTTCGACCTTGAATATAACCAGAATGATGCGATGAAAATTGGCAATAATTTATAGTAAGTCTAGTATGCCGAAAATAAACTTGTGGGTTGAACAATATACTTTAAATTTAAAGTCTCAAAAAAAAAAAGATTTGGTGAGCAAGATGTTAAAAATCATAAAAGTAAATACGGTCAAAGACTTGCTGAAAGTATGTCTCCACGATATTTTATTAAGAACTCACATCTAACAAGTGGGTTCAAAGCTCAAGTAGCTATTAGACGAATATATATGTTCTATGAAAACACAAAACAAAAAACCAAAAAAAAGTCGCAAAAGCATTTGTCACTTTTAAATTTATTATCTTTTCGTATTAGCAATATATATAACATTAACTTACTTGAGTCGAAATCAACAAGAAATCCCAAACCAAAACAAACATATAGAAAAGGAGATTAAAAATAAAGAGGACCCAATAATTCATACTATTATAGTTGTTGTCTATAAATAAATAAGATTCAAACCCACAGAATCAAAGCACATCGGGAACTTCTCACTCTGTCGTCTTCTTCTTCGTTTCACCCACTCACTTCATTCTCTCTCTTAAAATCTTTTTACTTCTCTCTCTCTCTCTCTAAAACACAATGGGAAACGTGTTTGACAGTAGCAAGACAATATGGGGAAGCATGAACCAGGGATCGTCACGTTACGCTCTTAACGGCAAAATCATGCTTGCTTCCGTTATCATCCTCTTCGTCGCCGTCATTTTAATCCTCTGTTTCCACAGCTACGCCAGATGGTTATTCCGCCGCCAAAACCGCCGTATTCGCCGCCGTATCAGTGCTCACCTCCGATCACTCTCCGCCGCTCGAGACCCCACCCAATCCTCCTCCTCTCTCTCTCCACTCGATCCCACGGTGCTCGAGAAGATTCCGATCTTCGTCTACTCCGTTAAAACCCATGAATCTCCAATGGAGGAGTGCTCTGTTTGCTTGTCGGAGTTCGAAGAAGACGATGAAGGACGTGTCCTTCCCAAATGCGGCCACGTGTTCCATGTTGATTGTATTGACACGTGGTTCCGGTCGAGATCTAGTTGTCCGCTTTGCAGAGCTCCGGTTCAACCCGCACAGCTGGTTTCCGAGTCTGAACCGGTTACTGCCGTGTTTCTATCGGTTAAACCAATCGATGACACCGAAGTCGGAAGTTCGTCATCATCGGACGACTCCGAATCCTCGACGCCGTCTTCATCCTCCGGTTCGCCGGTGAGATTTCCGACGGAAGCTTGTGGGAGAGCACCACCGATAGATTTAGTCAGTATTACTGTGGAGATTCCCAGAGAATTTGAAGATTCTAATTCGGGTCTACCCGGAGATAACGGGTCGAACAACCGGGCTTCATTGAAAAGGCTATGGAGTTTTTGATTACTTCCTCTGTTCTTACAGAATTGGATAGTTATTGAAACCGACCCGGTAACTGGGGGAAGCGGGTGGGCTATCGAGTGGTAATTCGGATTCTAAAGATCGAACTACCGACCCGGTAATTTGGGGGAAGCGGGTGGGCAGAATCGTATTATTGGCATGGAAGACGACACGTGGCTTTGCATCCACGTGGCAATCCTTGGGACGTTCGCTTTACAGAGAGACGGCGTTTGGAAAAAAACGAACGGAAGTAGTAGTGACATACTGTAAAAGTAACGGAGCCGTTTGAACAATGTATATACCAGAGTACCAAACGCTGTCGTTTAAGTAAGGAGAAGCAATCGTTAAGCGAAGCTCTCCCACCAAAACTATTCTCTTTGTTTTTTGTTCCTTCTCGTAAAATGGTTGATTAAAGATGTAAATAAAATAATTGAAAGGAATCAACGGTTCAACGAAGCTATTTGATCGAGATTTTATCTTGTTTCTGTCATTACAATTTTAAATCTTAATTCATTATCAATTAACCGAACGGTACGTAGTCTTAAATGTTGTTGTATGATCCATTTGTAAACCTTAAATTCATCTGCTGTTTTCTAGTCACATGTTGCTTCATTTGTAACTGTCGGGCGTGTATAATTGTGTTATGAAAAAGATGAAAAAATGGATACACAATGCAAATCCTTCGAGGTTGCTAAGGATTTTGCCCGAATTTTCAAGTTACAAGTTACAATTAAAGCAACTTTTTGAGATTACTTGATAAAATATATATTTATAGAACGATTGTGGTATTAGGTTGGATGGAGTTTTGACTCTGTAATGACACGTACACCAACTGACGTGGACTCAAAGACTCTTAGAGGGATGGACCATCCCGACCGACTCGCGTGCGTTGTGCATGGGAAAGAAAGTGGAATCTGATTCATTTCTTAATTTTTCTAATAAACAAATTATAAGGTCGACGTCGAGGCAGCTTTTAGTTTAAAAAGCTATTTTTCTCCCACATGTCTCCGATTTTCAAATTTATTTGTGGGGACGAATTACCAATTCCTTATACATGTATTGATATAACATGTCGACCAAAGATGATTGATAGAACATAGTATTTGACTCTCGTCTTTCTATATAATCCACACTCTTGTTAAAAGGAAAACATCATTTACATTAATAGACCTAAGTCGAACGATTACCCAATTTTAGGTGTGGTCGTGTGGAGTCCAGTAATGCTGTTTGAGTTCGTATGTAGAGAATGGATTCTGATATAATATCGTAGATAAAATAAAGCTGTTTCATGGCGCTCTTGTGATTGAACTATATAATCAGTTAAGTAATTATATCGCGCAATCCATATATGGTTAATGACTAGGGCATTGGATTAGTTAACTACACAAATCGTTTTTTATGTGTTCAGTAGACACGAAGTGGCCACAAATTTTAAAGTATTTTCTTACCATATAACTTTCATCATCCAGGAAAAATAATACTTAGTATTAATTAATAATGTTCTCATATATATATATATATATATAAGTAGTTGCATAAATCAAACAATGATGTTCCTCTTACAATTTTATTATATAAAATAAAAAGCGTAACCAAAAAGATAGACTGCATTGGGAATGCAGCGAATCAAATGAAATCGGAAGATTCGGAACAAACAAACAAATGAACATTTTCAAGGAAAAAAAACTCAAATTAAAAAATTGATTTAAGCGACCTCATATAATGCATGCAAGATCATCACCACAATAATGTGATCATTGCGATCAATATTTGGGAGGGGGGGGAGAAGCCTTTGGACCGGTGTAGTAGAAAGGTCCGACGCTGAAGAGCTTCAAGTTCTTGTCGGAGTAGAAACGGTATCCGTACAACGACAACGGAACTCCTGTGAGACCCTTGTTGACATTTGTTGGGTTGTTGCAAGTCTCGATCGGAGATGTGTAAAGCTTGACACGGCAGTAAGCTAGATCTTTGATGTCGGTTAACGACACGTGAAAGTATCCCTTAGAGTCAGTTGGATCGCTGTAGATCACAACCTCGTTCTTGTTTTTCCCGTATGATGCTGGGTCGGAGCACACAATCTTCACCTTTGCTCCTACATGAATTTAATAAGTCGGAAGTTATATAATTAGATATTTTGTTGTTATTAATAAATATGTAATTACCAGGGGGGGCTTAAGTATGTATCCATACCTAGAATAGGGTAGGTTTCGTAGCCGTTTTTGCATAGGATGATGCCATCGACAGCTTTAAGAATCTCTGGGACGTATGGTTTGGTGGGTGGAGTGTAGGTTGGTTTTGGTACATATGGAGGAGGAGGAGAAGAATAGCTTGGAGACTTTTTGTAGACCGGAGGTGAGGGAGTAGGCTTGTAAACTGGTGGGGTGTAAACTGGAGGTGGGATAGTCGGCTTAGTGTAAACCGGCGGTGAGAGAGTAGGCTTGTAAACCGGTGGAGTGTAAACTGGAGGTGGGATAGTTGGTTTAGTGTAAACCGGAGGTGAGAGAGTAGGCTTGTAAACTGGAGGTGGGATAGTTGGCTTCGTGTAAACCGGAGGTGAGAGTGTAGGCTTGTAAACCGGTGGAGTGTAAACCGGAGGTGGAATAGTTGGCTTAGTGTAAACCGGAGGTGAAAGTGTAGGCTTGTAAACCGGTGGAGTGTAAACCGGAGGTGGAATAGTTGGCTTAGTATAAACCGGAGGTGAAGGTGTAGGCTTGTAAACCGGTGGAGTGTAAACCGGAGGTGGAAGCGTGGGTTTGTGTTCCGGTGATTTGTAAACCGGAGGAGATGAGGGAGAGTAGTAATCGGCGGTGGCTATGGTAACCAAGGAGAGGATGAGGCAAATGGCAAAGGAGGCTCGTGTGATCGCCATTGCGGAGTGTTTGGCTTGTCTTTTGCCTTAAGCTAGTCCCTTTTTATTTGTGTTCTTTGTATTTGAATTGGGATGAGGAAAACGATTTCATAAAATGGGGATTTATAAGAAAATGTTTGAGTACTAACAATTTAAATAAATAATAAAGAAATGTTATCTTCAAAATGACTAATTGGTGATAATCATGTTTGGGATTCTCATAGTGTGATGCACGATCAAAAACATGTTGGCCATTTACAAATTACAACCATGCACACGCTGACCAAAGTACCGGAGAACTGAAAAAGACGTTAACTGGGATCGGAAAATTAGAGGGTCTAAAAGCATACTCGTTCAACTTGTTTGCCAATTTTATTATTTTAGTATCAATTATTTAGATCAAAACGGATCATCAGCCGTTCTACTAAATCAACATTTAATATACAACCAATATTTATTATAATATATAAATATCCAGACATTGATAATATAGATGACATCTGAACCTAAATAAATATGTAAAAACAGATTATAGTCTGTTCTTGCAATTCAAAAGTTACGAAAACCATCCGTGTATAAATAATGTATCCAACGACGAATGGGCCAATTAAAGTTAAAAGCCCAATTTATAAGCCCAAAACATTTGAAAACTGGAAACCCTAATGATTGAATAGAAATGAAAACTAGTATATATTTGTCGTTGCCTCAATTTCTAGCTCAAGCCGTAGCTGCAAATCATTTTCGTTATTTTTATTCGTTATTGTGTTCTTCAGTTAGATCTTAGTCTTAGGGTCCTTCTTCTTTGTCTTCTCAAACGCTTCAGTTAGATCTTAGTTTTATGTATGGTTTTAAAAATTGTTTTCAAAAAGAGATTGAAGGGGCCTTTCTTAATCCCAGCTAAGTTTGATGAAATACTTATCTGATTCATGTGAGGCCTAAACCAAAGCTGCAAGTTTCGCTGATAATACCTTCTTCTTTTTATTCCCCAGAAGGTGTTTTATTAGTAACTCTGCTTACATTTTATTTACTACTAATCAATCTCAGTTGTGAAATTGTTTTGTATTATGCCTTTATTTTTTGGAAACAGTATTCGAATTATGCATGTGGATTAGTAGTTTTGTAGTCTATGTTTGAATAATGTATATTGATGTGCTTAACTATACAAATAAACTATATCGCATTACACTGTAAGCTGTGAATCAAGAAAAAGTCTCTCAATGATTGCAATATTATGGTGATCCTGGAAATATACCATGAAACCTATTTTATTCTTTCCAAAATGTTTGGCAAAACAAAGAGTGAAACATTGATTTACAGTAAACAAGACAAAAGATGGAGCTGAGTTGTTCAATGTGTGTTCTGCCCAAGTCCAGAGTGGTTGAGTTTCCCATCGTCATGTAACTCCATAAGGAAGCAATGCAGCGGCCACGATCAGTCAGTACGTGTTGTAACTAGATGCAGCATCTCTAAGGATAGAACAGAGCGACAGACAAATATTACAAAAACAACAGCTACCTTATGTAAATCTAGTCAAATCGATGATACACGTGTAAACTAGTCAAATCGTTCCTACTAGAGATGACAGACATACAAAACAAACTGTTTCTAGCTTCATGCCCATCGAATTTTCTAACTGATAATCAAGAGTTTAAGAGAGTTTTAAGGGAAAACACCATAAAAGAGGGAGACAATTCAAGATTCAACCCACACTAATCCAAAGATCCAGAATCCAGTTCTTGCGACCAAAGAGCGACCAAGAAAGAAGCAAGAAGAAAAAAGACGTAAATCTAGAGTTAAAGATTTATCCTACCTTGCTGATCAACGGCGATCGAAGTGACTTCGAGCGCTCTCCGAGAATCTAGTTTTTACTTTCTCTGTTCGAACCTGCGATTCTATAAACAAAATGTGTAAATATATGAATAAATATATAGTCAAAACTAGATATATAGAAAGTAAAAGATGAGGATATTCATGACGATTTGTCCCAATAACGTTCTGGAAACTTTGAAGATGCTTGTCACCACCGACGCTGTAACTTTGATGATTGGTATCAGTACCAACGCCATCAAAATGAGGGAGATGACAAACATCTTCTTCTTCTTCTCTTGTGCTTTCTTTTTTCGTTTCTTTTCGTTTGTGTTTAATACTTTCTTCTTTTTCAGTAGATTAAATCACAAAAAAGTCCTAATCCTAGTTGGAATAGGAACCGCCAATAAGGTGATAATCCTAGTTGGATTAGGATCCGCCAATAAGGTGATAAAAAAGTCCTAATCCTAGTTGGTTAGGATCCGCCAATAAGGTGATAAAAAAGTCTTAATCCTAGTTGGAATAGGAACAGCCAATAAGGTGATAATACTAGGATTAGAGATCGTGAAACCCCTATAAAAAGGCTTCACATGAATACAAGATAAACATAATTTTCTCACCAAAGCAATCTAACCCTAGATCGACAGAGAAAGTATGGAAAGAGTAGTTCGTGTATTGAAACCGTTCTTGGGTTTTGTGCCAGAGGTGCATAGTGGTTTAAAGAAGAAGGTTCCATTGAGGGAGAAGGTCATCTACACTCTGACCACTCTCTTCCTGTTTCTCGTTTGTAGTCAGCTTCCTCTCTACGGCATCCACTCCACCACCGGTGCGGATCCGTTCTACTGGATACGTGCTATTCTCGCATCAAGCCGTGGCACCGTCATGGAGCTCGGCATCAGTCCAATCCTCACGTCAGGGCTAGTCATGCAGCTCTTGATGGGCTCAAAGATCATTCAGGTCCCCGAGGAGGATCGTGCTCTTGCGCAGAAGCTTCTCGGCATTCTGATCGCCGTTGGTCAAGCCGTGACATATGTTCTCTCTGGAATGTACGGTCCTGTTGCGCAGCTCGGTGTCGGAAACGCAGTATTCATTGTCCTCCAGCTTGTCTTCGCCGCAATCATCGTTATCTGTCTGGACGAGCTTCTCCAAAAGGGATACGGTCTTGGCTCCGCGATCTCCCTTTTCATAACGACAAGTCTCTGCGAAAGCGTTATCTGGAAAGCGTTTAGCCCCGTCATACTCAACAACATCGGACGCTCTGGACCCGAGTTCGAAGGCGCTGTGATCTCGCTCTTCCATAACCTAATAACCAAGTCCAGCATCCGACAAGCTTTCTTCAGGCAAAGCCTCCCAAACGTTACAAACTTGCTCGCAACGGTATTGGTGTTCCTCATCGTCGTCTACTTCCAAGGCTTCCGCATTGTTCTGCCCGTTAGGCCAAAGAATTCCCGCGGTGGCCATCAGGGCTCTAATTACACGATCAAGCTCTTCTACACCTCCAACATGCCCATCATTCTCCAATCTGCTCTCGTCTCAAATCTCTACTTCATCTCGCTGCTTCTTTACCGCAACTTCAGTGGCAATTTCTTGGTGAACTTGCTGGGACAGTGGAGAGATTCCGTACCAGTAGGTGGTCTCGCTTACTTTATCACAGCTCCAACAAGCTTGGCGGATATGTTTTCTCATCCCTTGCACGCACTCTTCTACATCGTCTTTATGCTCTCTGCTTGCGCGTTTCTCTCAGTGACGTGGACTCGAGTCTCAGGGTCTTCTGCTAGAGACGTGGCTAAACAGCTCAAGGAGCAACATATGGTGATGCCTGGACACAGAGGCTCCAATCTGCACAAGGAGCTCAACCGTTATATCCCAACAGCAGCCGCCTTTGGAGGAATGTGCGTTGGTGCACTCACTGTTCTCGCTGACCTCACCGGAGCCATTGGCTCAGGGACCGGAATCTTGCTTGCCGCCACAACCATATATCAGTTTCTTGATACTTATGACAAGGAAAAAGCCATCCAGTGAAGCCTGCCTGCACCATCTCGTTGAAACTTCAATTACTTCCTAGTTAAGATCCATGTAACTTTTTCTGTTTTTATGTCAAGTGCACATTCCTTTTATGTCAAGTGCAAATATTAGAAGATATATCAACCCAACTTTTCCCTTTTGTTGAGCTCATGATATATATATCCTACATAAGCATATCATATTCTTCTTCTTCCTCTGTTCCTGCTCCTCTCTTGTTCCTCTGTTTTTGCATTCACTACTTTAAAAAAAAAATTGTAAAAACAGAAGAGATGCTGCGTTAAAGCATCAATTACACCCAAAAAAACATACTGTAGCGATTTAAATCATATGGAAATATGAAATCATTATATACACCACTATTTCATACTCAACCAATTGCTAAATTCTATATCATTATATACTATAAAGAACATATCACAAGTAACAAGCGGAAACAGATATCAAAGTTCGATATAGATTTCTTCAAGTAACCCCCATATATTTTGTAAGTATGTACATAATATTTTACAACTTTCTTATCACTCAAACCGTCAAACATGTCTGACCAACCAAATTACGGAATGATCCCTTGGGGCATCAACACGAATTAATGGACCTAATTCCATAGTGACAAATAACGGCCCAAACAATACTCTCTCTTGTTTCTTTTTCTTTTTTTTTTTTTACCCTTGAGCAAAGGTAAACACGAGACTTTTTGTTAATATTGCCCTAAACACTTTTTTTGCAATTCTTTTTAGTCAAAATATTGGATGAATAACCATTTTAAAAAGGAAGTTTATACGCTAACAATTAATAACAGTATATATACTTTCCAATATTCAACTTTTCGCACGTGTTGTAGATATATACACACCTAGTTTTCTCATAAAACTCTCTCTCATCCTTCTTCAATTCAATCCTTTTCTCTTTCTTTTTTCTTGTGATTCAAGCATTCACAGATTAGATTCTTTATCTTCAATGTCAGATTCATCAAACATACTCGATGAGAACTCTCGCAACTTGCGAGAAGAAGTACTACCTTGTGATGATGAATTTGAATCTCCTGACGACGACGAAGAGTTCTCGACGAGGAGTATTAGGGTTCTTTTGGTCGATGCAGATTCCAATTATTTACTCCTCATGAAGAATCTCATGGCACAGTACTCCTACCAAGGTATCTAGTTAAATTTAATTAGGGTTTCTTTTTATGTTTCTTTGATGAATTAAGGTTAGTTAATGTTTTTAAATAGGAGTTAGGGTTTTACGTTACTTTTTTTTGTTTGTGGTGATTGATGGTTTTACATTACGTTTTATGGTTATGTGTAATTTTGTGTTTCAGTAACGATTTATGAGAACGGAGAAGAGGCCATGGCTTTCTTGATGAAGAGTAAGCATGAGATCGATCTAGTAATTTGGGATTTCCATATGCCCGATATCAATGGACTCTACGCCCTCAATACCATTGGTAAAAAAATGGATTTGCCCGTAGTAAGTAAGTTATATGTACAATTATACCAATATTTTATTTTATTTTTCTCGATATATACTGTAATAAGAAGATTTCTAATCTTTTAAATGACCTAATGTGAAATTATTCGTGTCAAGTCATGTCTCATGACCACAAGAAGGAAACGGTGATGAAATCGACCAGTAACGGCGCGTGTGACTTTCTTGTGAAGCCGGTGAGAAATGAGGTCATTGCAGTTCTTTGGCGACATGTTTTTCGCAAGAGGATGTCAAAATCATCTGGTTTAGATGAACTGTATGAATCAGATACGGATGAATCAGTTCCGGACGAATACGACAATTTAGGGAAAGACAGTTTCTATCAGAGAAACGAAGAAGGCTCCAAAAACACTTCCGATCAAAAAAGAGACAAGTCTTTGTTCAAGAAACCGCGGATAACGTGGACTGCTGAACTTCACCACAAATTTGAAGTAGCTGTCGAGAAAATCGGCAGCCTTGAGAGTAATTAATCACACTATCTTGCGTGAATTATAAGTTTCTTTGCTATAAACGTATTATCTTACCTTTTGCATCTCGCAGAGGCTTTCCCGAAGCAGATTCTCAAATGTATGCAAGAAGAAATGAATGTCCAGGGGCTCACTAGAAACAACGTAGCCAGTCATCTTCAGGTAATTAATATCTATATCAATTTTGTCTATATTCCACTTAGGGCTTTCTGGTTTCTTAGGCGACAAGAAACCATTTATCAGGGCTAACGAATTACAGCTATTGTGATGGCAGAAGTATCGTCTAAATTCCAACAAAAAGATCCCCTGCACTCCCCAGGAGACCCAAGAAGATTTTGGCTGGCGTAACGCTGAGCCAGATGCAGCTCTCGCAGCTTCTAATCCAGTCCTAAGTTCAAGCGTCAATCTCTGTGCTAGAGCACCGTATTTGATGAACGATCTAGCCGCGGTGAACGCCCCACCGATCCAGTATTCATCTTACCTGCCGATGAACAACAACTTATTTACTACCAACCATTTTACTTATATTGACCAGTTCAAGCAGCCGCAACAACAGTACTATCCTTCTCTAAATTTACCCTCCATGCCAGCAAAGCAAGTACCTGGACTCGTGTTATCAGCCATGGAAAATTCCGATCAGCTCATCTATAACTCATCTTTCCCTTTCGATCACGACGAGTATTTCCCACCTGCAGGATTCATCAACAATTTCGATAAGATTGGTAGAAATTGAATTCTCCTGTCTAAGGTGATGAATCCATATATCTGTCGTAGCATTTCTATCTTTTAATATATCCTCCAAACGCGAACAGCAATACCTCATTGCCATTTGCATTTGGAGCATGCAGGTCTTGTTTTTTTTTACTTTGGTCGAACCTATGGTTTAATAGTGAGTGATCTATATTAGTCACTTGCTTAGATACATTACTGTCTTCGAATTATGGACTTTTGTATCCGGACGCTCTAGGAGGTTTTCAAATGGTTCTTTATAGGCAACGATATACAATTACAGAATCCCATTACGATGTTTTATTTTTCTGTTTTTATATCTAGACTGATTAATTTATATATACATACAAGGAAAAAAATTTTACATCTGAATATTGCGGTTTCATTTTAGTATCCAGGCTTTGGATTTATATTGTTATAAGTTGTGATCATAATGAAATTTCAAGTAGTTACTATGAAAATTTCAGTTAAAGATATTAAAGTCGATTTAACTTATTTATGGGTTAAGATGGGCCTTACGAGATTGTTATATATTTGTGGATAAATATAAATACTATGGCCCAGTGGGTTATGTGTTCTTTGGGTTTAACACAAAATTTCACGATTACTTAATTAAGCCCTGTTGTTTTTGTCTTTACAAATGACTAAAAGGCAAAAACAATAAACGAACCAACAAAAAAAGGTTTTATATACCAGTTTAATAATTAAACAATAACGAATACATGTCATAATCAAATATTATTCCTCAAAAGCCAACAACTACAGTGTAGGTCATTCTCGATTGCTTATATAAAAGAAAACAATATATTAAGCTTGCGGTGTTCATTACACTTCTACAGCACACTTCATTGGTCGACCAATTTTCCCAAAATTATGATATATGATTTGGTGAAGAGTGATAACGATGAGAATTAAGAACAAATGCAATGACAGAAAAAAAAAATGTAAATATATAGTAGATTGGGAATTGGGAGGAGAGTGGAGAGAGTCAAATCAAAACAAAAGAGAGACAGCCTGGGAGAGTGACACGGAGCACATGGAACCAGCTGATTCCAGG
The DNA here is from genome assembly GCA_004349715.1 of Crucihimalaya himalaica. Taxonomy (NCBI): domain Eukaryota; kingdom Viridiplantae; phylum Streptophyta; class Magnoliopsida; order Brassicales; family Brassicaceae; genus Crucihimalaya; species Crucihimalaya himalaica. The sequence continues at coordinate 239,908 of SMJT01000022.1, read as the reverse complement.
AGAAGGTTACAGCAACTTGGCCACGTGGTCTGCCAGGTGAGAGAACACTTTTGTGTTAGCCAAATAGTAACAATTACGACCGTTTTTTTATTTGATTAAAAATAGTAAAGTCCACATCATCACCTCGAATATATATATATATATATATTTTTGCCTTTCTTTACGATTATTATGATATTTTATCACCTTATCATTATGGATGATTCCAAAAATCAAACCAAACCCTTCCGTAACACATACGCAAATAAAAGGATAAAATAACAATAAATTCGTTTTTCCCTCTCAAAAAAAGGGGACTGCTACCTTTGCTAATAGAATTTATTCAACTAAAATGGTCTTATATTACATCTATGCGTCGGAGAAACCCCACACAAAATGAATATTGAAATCAATTAATCAATCAATAGATCCCACTATGCTGTAACAAATGTCGAAATAGTGAAATACTCAAGGTATTATTTAATCTGATCAAAGCATTGTGCTTTACTTTTTGGTTAAGAACCAACCAGAGGAAGACAAAGATAATCAAAGTGTGACGCTTTATACCATCGTAAGGTATATATATTAATTCAGAGATTATTATAAGCAGTCCCTACTAATGACAAAAAAAAAAAAAAAAGAGTCGAAGCACTAAAGAAACAAAAAAGAAGAAGAAAAAAGTGAAGTAAGCAAAGAGACCGACACCATCTTTTAACTAGAACGTACTAGTTCAAAGTGTCGTGTCCTTCTTCCTCTTTGGCTTTGCCATGTTTCTTACATCATTTTCCTACTTGAAGCAAATCTTTTTCCAATTTCAAACATATCAGAAAGATAAACTAAAAACAAAAACATTGTAGACCAAGAGGAAACAATTAGAGACTGTCGGTGAATATTTTCTGTGTTCATTTGGATCAGACGATATAAATAAACTATATATATGGGATGGTTAATCTTGTTTTCAAGTAAAAGAAAAAAAAGATGACAGAATTATATAATATAAAACCATATGGTAAAAGTCTGTACAACAAAGATTCTCAACAAATCTGAATGTATCTCCTATGGTCATTTTTTCAGTTTTTATTTCTTGCACAGAACAATCGAATAGAATACAGAGGACGAAACAAATGCCAAAAGTCTGTAAAAATCAAAAGAGAAAGATGGAGAAAGAAGAAAGAATTAATGGTTTTTTTTTTTTTCTGGGTGAAGGATGAGAGATTTTACCAGCTGAGACTATAATATGTAATGTTTTGTAACAGAGATCATCATCATCATCATCATGAGCATCAGCGTGAGTAGTATCCATACAAATCATAAGGTGCCCAAAGAGTATCAAGTGGACAAGGGCGTCTTGAATCTAAGCGGAACCATGGTTTACCACTACCGGACCAATGAAGCAAGCTAACCGGACCGGGATGTAGATCTCTACAGCTTCCTCTCACGTTATCTCCACCAAGTCCATGCTGATTCCATCGATGCTCAATCGGAGCTACTTGTCCGGCGAATACCAGCAAGAACGGTGGCAACGATCCAAGCTCGTAAATCCTATCACTCTTCTGAATCTCCATCCATTTCTCAATCACCTCTGTGTACCCCAAGCGCCTCCATCTCTCAAGATCCATCACCATCACTCCGGTGTTGAAGTAGCACGGTTTTCTCCCGGAGAAAGCTCCGGAGTACCGCTCGTCTGACCAAAAGGCCGGTGTGAAATACTTGGTGAAGTTGGCGTGACAGTACTCTGGAGCTCCGATGGTCTTCGATCCCAATTTCGTATTCCACAGCTTAGCGATATCATCGACGACGATTAGATCGGAATCCAGGTAAATCACGCGACGCACGCAAGGCTCAAGAAGATCAGCTAAGTAATTTCTAGCGTAATTCAAAGGCTGCTCAAGCGCTTGTCTCACGGACGTTGAAATCAGAGTCCGTACAATTTCAGGATCGAAGTAGTAAACCTTGAACCTCAATTCGGGAAAAGTCGAACGAATCAGGGGTTCTAGGTCAATCTCAGAGACCAGGAAATGGAAGAATACGCTCTCAGGACACGACGAGTGCTTCAGAATCGAATGAACGGCGGCGATTGAGCCACGGAGGTACTCGAAATCCAGAGTAATCGCGACGTGGACCAGGGAAGGGTTACAGACGCCGGAATCGATGTCAGCGGCGGCGCAACCGGCGGCATTGCGAAACACAGGTGCTTTTCTGAAGGAGAATCTATGCGGCGAGGTTGGAAATCGGAGGTAAGCGTCGAGATGAGAGGATCTGATAGCTTCAGCTGGAGGAAACGATTGGAGAGAAGGAGAAAGGACGATGATAACCAAAGCGGCGGAGAATAAACCGGAGAATCTCATGATCCAAAGCATCCTGAGACGACGACGAATCGAACCTCTGCGTTTCTTCTTCTTGGATTTGAAATCAAACCACCGATCGGCGGCGATAGAGGCGATATAAGACCGGAGAAAAGCTAGGGTTCCTTTGATGTCCGCCAGAATTTTGTAGGTGAATGCATCTGAAGAAGAAGAAGAAGAAGAAGAAAAAAGTGAAGGTCAGAATCAGATTATTCTGGTTCTGAGGAAGAATCAAAATCGAAAACTATGCCGTGGGATCGAAGCGACCTGAGAGCGGAGGAGAGGAATAATCCTGATATCGGAAAAAAAAAATGCAAGGAAGAAGAAAGGCGCAGGTTAGGAGGGGGCGGTGCTACGGTGCGCCACCGTCTGCTGTTTTACGCCCTCTCCTTCTCTATTGATGTCTTTTAGCTCTCTATTTTAGTAAATATAGAAGAAGAAGAAGAAGCAGAGAGGGAAGAGAGGAGGAGATGTGCTAAATTTCTCCTTAGCCAACAAAACAGATTTTGTATTCTATACTTTGTTATTTGTATGCCTAATCATAGTAATTTTATGTTTTCTCGACAGCCTATTGGGATCTCATTTATATATTATCTCTATTCAATTCACGTTTTTATGGAAAAATATCTTTTGTGTTTTTTTTTGGTACAAAAATCTTTTGCTTTTTTGCTAATATATACATCACTATACACATATAATCTGTTCATATTTATTATAGTTTGTATATCAAAAGTTAACTATTCTAGTATTATCTCAATTTTAATCACTAAATTTGTTTTTGTAATATTAAAATTTAATAATAAATATTAATCATCAGTAAATTTTACTAATTCAAATTAAAGTAAATTATTAACTATTCTAAATTTACTAAATTATGTTTTAATCTCAAATTAATAACACTTTAAAATCATCTTAAATAAAAGTTCCAATTTCAAGTTAAAATTTTATTATTTATTCTAAATTTACTAAATTTTGTTTTAAGCTCAAATTAATAACACTTTAAAATCATCATAAATAAAAATTTCAATTTCAAGTGTTAAATTTTTTATTATTTATTCTAAGTTTACTAAATTATGTTTTAATCTCAAATTAATAACAGTTTAAAATTAACTTAAATAAAAGTTCCAATTCATAGTTAAAATTTTATTAGTTATTCTAAATTTACTAAATCATCTTTAATCTCAAATTAATAACACTTTAAAATTAACTTAAATAAAAGCTCCAATTCCTAGTTAAAAATTTATTAATTATTCTAAAATTTACAAAATTATGTTTAATCTCAAATTAATAACACTTTAAAATTAATTTAAATAAAAATTTCAGTTCCTAATTAAAATATTATTTTATATGTGTAAAACCCAAAACAAAACCTATTGTTTTCATTGTACAAACCAAACGTGAACCAAATCATAATAAAACAGCCATCGGTTGAATTAGATATGCATATATGCATTTCTTATAGCTGAACTTTATAAATAAATATAGGTACAAGTGTCGTAAACATTTAATTAAACCGAATTAAAGACAAACAAAGACTGAAAAGATTCATGAGTTTATTGACAAATATGTGATAAGAATAACTGTTTGGCGGTTCATGTGTCATCTCAACACCAAAACCATCGCTTATCTTTGACCAACAAACCCGGATAACCCGGTCTGGTCCGTTGAAACTAAAAGTAAGTAGTGGTGTCTTTGAGTATTACTACTTCTTATTATGTGCATTGTTTACTTATACCAAACCAAAATTATTTAATAATTTTTAACGTGGAGACCAAGTACTGTCACTAATTACTTCCCGGCTATATACATTTGATATAAGATTAATGATATTCTAATTCAGTTGGAACAAGTAATTGTTAGTTAAGGTTTTAGCACACAACCAATCTTTATGATAATTGATTGATTCGGTAACAAGATAACTTAATTACATTCATATTGCAAGCATTAAAATAAAAACTTTATATTAATATGTTTATTAATGCGATAAAGTGTAGATTTCCAGATCAAGTGAACCCCATGATTCATGATTTATGACTCATGAGTGGTAGATAATAGGAGCGTTACTTTCCTGTGAACTTTGAACTGTATTGTTTGCTTCTTCTTTTATTTAGATTTTTCAGTGTTGGAGATTGTATATCAGATTTGGATGTTTAACCGGAACCGGGACAAAACTAAACAAAATATTTTTTTGTTTCACTTAATTCGCTTATTTTGGGAAAATCTTTTAAAATAGTTATTTAGTTTGCCTATTTGACGAAACTATCATGTTAACAAATCCTTGTTATACGAGATTATACGTGAGTAATAATATCACTACGTATATTTTTCATTTATCACTAAAATATCATTGTGTGATTAACATGGAGAACAATGTCGGTAACATATATATAATATGAAGTCTATGAATTTTCATTCAAACCCAGAGACAATTATTTTTATAAACATCAGGTACGTGTAGCCTACTTTACGCTTCATCATTTTCATCTTCTTCTTTTCGAAAAGAGATATAATTATAATACTATTGTTGGAAATATAAATAATATCCCAATATTACAGTTGAAATGTCCTATTTTATTTTAAATTAAAAATGGTTCTATAAGACAACTATGTTCATTGTGGGGGACTAAGACGAGATTCATTACACAAGTAAACTCATATTTCACTATTGATAACAACCATGGATGGTTCATATGTCATTGTATAACTATTTTATATTTCAAGAATTTATTAGAAAATGAATTTGACAATTCAGTATAAGTATAGAAATGCTCGTGGTACAAGATTATAGAATCAATAAACAAATGTTTCATATTATGTGACTTGTTTTCTTTTATGGACCGACCACGAAAGTCCATGTGCCACAACAAACGTTCAAGTATTCATTCACTGCTGAGCTAATGGACTTAATGCTATTTGGTCAACTCCTTGATTAACTTATATCCTTTGATCTATTATATACCCAAAGGTGCACATATACATACACGTAATATAATTGAGAGACGTAACTATAAAACAAATCAGTAAGATTCTTTATTGGGTAAATAAAATGTTAAGATTCAATTATTTCAATATACATGTGTACAAATTTAAGAGGAAGCTATAGTCTTAGAAAAAAAACACTAGAAGAAATTGTAGTGCTAGTTTTAAATTAATTTCAACGCACGGGATCGTTGAGATGCATATATAATTATATACATTGGAATATTGGATCTATATATCGTGGGGGACAAAATAATAAAGTCCACTATTTATTTGCATATGAAATTTCAGTGTGGCCGCGAACACTTGGTCACAACGATGGGTATATTTCTTAGATGTCGTGTCCTAGGAGCCACGTGGAAACTCGTTATGTTCGTTGCTTCCGCCATCAGTAATTTAACTTAGATATTAGAGTTTAGAACATCTCCATCGATAGTTTCTTGAATAAAATAAGAATTTTGTGATGGGTTTCTTTACGATTCAAAATACCTCTCTATTTTTTTACTTTTCACTACTGTAGAACTCCATCTAAGAAACCATTGATGGAGATGTTCTTAGGAGTTAGCAATTACTCTACTTTTTTTTTTTTTTGAATGTTACATTTTATTAACTTCGAGGGGAAATTTATTGAGTCAAGACTAGATGTGTAGATGATCGATGGGAACTTCGCTTACTTTAGCACTTAAATATGATTAAATGATTTCAAACTTTGATAATATCATTTCATGATTAAGTGTATGAAAATTAATAGACCCTGCATTTCCATAACCAAGCTATTTGAATATTCGAGGAAATAATTATGAATTATGTAGCGATATTAAAACCCTTTTTAGGCCCATTATAAGCTCGAAACTTCATAAGCCCGAGTATTTAAGATTAGACCCAATATGGTCCTTTATTAAAGAATCATGATGCACCCTCCTAATATTTCTCGATTATTATTGAAATCTCCAATATATTTTTGTAGGAATACCAATCATGTAACTATTCAAATGTATAGCACCGACAGTGATTAGCCCAAGTATGGTAATAATCTGTTAAAAGATCCCCATTTCCCGTTTACTATTGTATTGTCTAATGATGAATAACTAATTCAGTGTTTAATAGTAGTATTTATTGTATAGACATAGCCCATAGGAGTTACATTATGATTCATCGGAAAGGTTAGGCCCACTAGTTCATATGAACACATGATTAGGTATTTAGAGCTTTTGGTTTCTAGTTAGTTGAAAGAAACCCTCATTTTGATTCATCACTTCACTTGTCCGCTTGAAAAATAACAAATACCCAACTTAATTTCATTTAACGAAAGTGGTCAACCTAATTTCCACAAAAACAGTCAACAAAATTAGATTAATTATAGGTTACTTATAGAAATATAAAGTTTGTACACATAAGACATGATTGGTACAACAAACTATATACAAACCATAAATAATTACGATAAATGCAAATTTTTATATTTCAGAATCATAGATTCAACAAAACTTGATAAAATCAATGAAAAACGCATTAAATAAACATTATTCTTTGTACCCCACAGTCCACCATCTATAATTTATTACGTGGTACTTTTTATATATAAATTTGATGCAGATCAAAATCACAACTTAGCCTATCAGAAATCTCGAAATAGTATCAAACAAGTCAACAATTTATGATTCTTAGTTGGAAATTTATTACAAAGAAAAAGGTAACTGTCTTGTTTTTTTTTTTTTAAATAACCTAACAAGAAACAACAGAAGAGACAGAGACGACCGCAGGTTGAGAAGCAAGCTTATTATTATTATTAGGTGTGTCGCGGTGCACGAGATTCCCCTGCGCCTGCGCCATCAATATCGACTTGTAAATCTCCACAAGCACTTTCTCATCATACTCCTTCGTTGGACCCGACCCGAATCCCGAACCACCGTATCCAGAAGATCCGACAACCCGTGAGTTAGCCAAACGCATCATCATCTTAACATAAGAATCACGTAGCCACACCAAAAACTTCTTAGGCGACGCCGTTTTGAGGATCCTCAGTTTCGGCACAATCTTGATCCTCCAAAACCGTTTCTTTCTGGTCGGATCCATTTTGACCCGTTTCCCTTTCCTTCGACCCGGATCCGTCTCTGATGACCCATCAAGCTTCTCGTACCCCCTCCACCTCCGCCAGTACCTCTTCGGTGTTATCTCCATCACTCTCATATGTGTATTATGAGTGGTCTTAAGAGAGAGGGAGACGAATGAGGAATTAAAGAGAGAAAGAGAGAGAGATTGGTTGGGGATTTATAATAAGGACTTAATAATGGTTTAAATCCACTGTGTAGAGGCAGCTGCATACACGTGATTAGTTACACGCATCTATATGTATTCGATTATACGTAATATTATTCGGTATGAAATCGATTGACATTTTTTTCTCGGAATCGGACGGTGCGGTGCAGTTCTAATAATAACGAAAATATTTGTATATACATATGTATGTATATATTTTTATACTATTAAAACCGCACCATATTTTTTTTGCAGTTGTCTCGCACATTACCATTCGGAGCCTAAGCTAGTCTTTTTTTTTCAAATATAACGATTGTAATTTGTTATGGTAATAAATTCAACAATGGATGATCATGTCCCTCTCGATACATCCGATTCAGGTTTTGTTGTTGTTGTTGTAGAGTCTTACCTATAGAGAAGGAGAATAGGATAATGGGTAAGAAAATTGAAATGACAATTATAATGAAATATTTTCTTTGAATGAATAATTGTTTTATACTATAGTTTTACGATGTAAAAATACTAATGTTTTGGAAAGACTATAAAATCACAGAAGTTTACTAACGTTTTCGAAATTTAATTTGTTATCTAATCATATGTTAATACGAATTTTTATTTCAGCACTATATGTATGAAACTTTAAGATATATTGACTTTTAAGTAACGGAGAACTTGCAATGTATTGGTCGAATATATCTTATCCAAAACGAAAGGTCTGAATAATGAAGAAGAAAAGTAATTATTGATTGTTTTTGTTAAGTAGCGTTGATTTCATTTTTGTTTGATCGACTATATGGTCATGAGGTAATAGTCAATATCTCAGCATTTGGTATTTAGTGTCTAACGAATATTACATTAATTATTTAAGTAATCAGCGCAATGGCCTTTAGTGTGAATCGATCACTATTGCAATAATGGCGATGTATGACGATACTCCAATGGGCCATGGCCCATGTGACAATCTTCTCATTCCTGACCGTTGGATCACTCCTCTGTTTGTAAAAGCTAGAGGTTGAGATAGACACGCATGTGTCTGCGATAGTGTAATGTATAGTATTCTTCTGTGCTGCATAAGATAATATCCCGAATATTATGTTTTGAAATTACGTAAAAAAAATGTCTAAATCAAATAAATTGTAGCATGTTTTAGGTGAGGCTACATGGGTTTCATATGTACATAAGTACGTTATTTTTTATCGTGGGAAACATTTGACTTTAAAAGTCATAATGAGATCATTAATGAGATCATTGAGCTGTGATTTTTGATCAAATCGATAGATTCCCTATACACCGCACGCGGGAAGTGCGTGCAACTTTGTTTCGCTTACTACAAACGCATATATATATATATATATGCAACTAAATAATTAAAGTGTCACATGCATTTATAATTAAGTACTTATTAGAAACAAGATAACATACTCCCTCTGTTTCACCCAGTCGTTTAAAATTTTTGCACACAGATTAAAAAAACCATTAAATTATCTGTTTTACTTTCTATTAATTACTTATACGATTTTTTTCATTGGTCAATACATTAAAATAGTAAGGATAAAACTGTAAAATTTACCAAATATTTGCATTGGAAATACAAAACGACACTCTTTGTAAAACAAAAATAAAACCATAACACTCTTTGTGAAACGGAGGGAGTAACTGTTAAAACGAATATTACGCGCTACAAAATCAGTTTTTGTACTCTTCTCCTTTGTTTTCATAAACTCGAATCATATATTTTTTTTGTTACTGAAGGTGTCTCTAACACAAAAAAAACATTAGCCATTTTTTCCGTTTCCAATAAGTTCCGCTGAAATTGTAATGAACAGAAAACAAAAACGGTTATGGTTTAGCAAACGTTCCCTAACCCAAATCAGACCATGTAGTTCTAGGTGGAGGGATGATATCAGTTCATTCAAAATTAAAACACATAGACAGACATTCATCATATGGGCCTAAACCAGACAGGCATTTTGTCCTGTCTTTGACTCATAAACAAACTATATGTTTGTTCTTACTATGAGCCTAATACACTATTTAAACATTGGGCCGAATGTTGTTTAAACATGACCCAATTGTATTATCATCGGAAGCCATTTTACAAACCATCTCTTAAAATTTCCCTCTAGGTACATACAAACTGACCATAATAACGAGAATTATAATAAATACATTTCCAAATTTCGATATATTTTCATAATTATAACGACATTTCAAATATTTACAAACAACATACTGTATTGTGACAAGAATATGAATGGTGGCACAAATACTTTAGTATTTTGCGCATAATTATAACATATATATTTCAACTCAAAATCATATTAATCAGGTAAATGGCTCAACTTTTTTTCAAGGTAGAATTCATAAAAAAAGATACTAACACGAAAAATATTTTGTAATACTCAGACAATAAAAAAACTCTCACAACATCGAGTAAACACACTAACCTTTCCTGCTGTATTTGGGGGGGGAAACAATTTAGAACATGTAGTGTAAGAAATAAAAACAAACCAAATGAAGAAATACATATACCAAATGTTCGAGAATCGAAATTAGAGTTGTAATGTTCGTTAAATAAAAATATTTGATTATTTATTTTTTTTGAAAGTTTTTCTTTTCCTAAAAATAACAATCATTCAAAAAAATGAGAAAGCGCCTAATCGATCGCAGAGCCTCTCACCATCTCCCCATATTAATCTAATTTCTCAAATCAAGAACCATCCAAATTCATACCCTTACCATTGCTTCTTCCTAATTCGGAAGAAGCTCTACACAATGGACGGGTTTGGGTCGAATCAGAGAACACTAGCCGTTGATCGATGGATGGAAATCGTTAACGGTAAAGGTTACGGCGTTGGTAGATCAACACAAATCTACTCAACTCGACCCGTCTCACCGGACTTTCAACCGTCTATTCCTCCTCCGCCGGGTGCAGCCACGGCGACGCATAATACAACTGCTGCTCCATGGAGATTAATCGACTCGGAAATAAAGAGGAAGAAGAGAATCGCAACGTACAAGACTTACGCTGTGGAAGCCAAAGTTAAAGCCACGGTCAAGAAAGGGTGTCGTTGGATCAAGAACAGGTATTCTCATGTTATACACCGATGATTTTTTATATTCTTTGTAATTTCCGGCGAATCGTGGCTTGGTCTGTCGTCGGCGATGACCAAAGGTAAAAGATATTAATTATTATTATAGGGAGTGTTATGATTTGGTCTTGAAAGCAAGACGACGTCGTTGTATGATGATATAAATTAGTCAACAACGATTCAGATCAAACACGGTCCAGGTCTTTGGCCCAATCTATGCTCTTAATGAAACCCATGTAATACTTAACTTTGGCCCATTAAGTTAGTACGAATAGAGAGAGTATTAAACAGTTTGGGGAAGTGTGTTCTCTGTTTTATAAAACAAAACAAGAAGACACGAAAGCACCTTCCACGCACGATCATAGCTTAGCATGTGAAGCCACGTCTTCTCTTTATTCGCTTTACCCATAATAACCTTTACTGATTTACACTATTGCCCCCGCTCGTTAATCATTTGTAATTATCTCCAGATTCTGCATGCACTCGATTATTTGCAATAAATTAATTGATGTATAAAAATTAAAGTCATGATAAATTCATAAATCTCGAAATTTAGTAGATTTTTTTAATAATTTTATGACAATCTCACTTCCTATTATCAAGTAGATGAACAAACGAATCAAATTCAAAGATGGGAAGATTTGAAATTGTATACTGATCCGACATAAATACACGAACATGAACATGATTTTTAGCTCATTTTATTTATTGAGATCAGATCTCCTATTTGAAATTTAAATTGAAAAGTGAGTAATAGCTTATGTCAGATATAAAATAAAAAAAAGCAGAAAAAGTTATAAGCCGACTTGAATTGATTCCTATTTATCGGAAGTCACTAGATCATTGGGTAAAAAAAGAAAAAAAAATGAAACAATAATAAATCGAGAGGGTAATAATATTAAAGAGAGTTAAATAAATCGTAATTAGAAAGATCGTAATGGGCAAAGTCGTAAAAGAGAATTTAGATTAAAATTCCAAAAAAACATCCGCGTAAGATTCTTCTTCTTTATTCTATTGGATCAAGCCTGCAGAATCCTAAGCAACAACAACCATAGCATTACCCCCTACATTATCAAATTCATCAACAATTAATTTATGTCTAATAAATAATATTGTACTACTTTTTTTTATTCATGCAAACAAACATGTCAGATAATTAAAAGAAATTTATGCAAAAGATCGCGTATACTGTTGTTTACTTTTCCTCTACAGGAAAATAGCATAAGAATATATAAAGAAATAAATAATATTAAAAAAGGATTTTGAGAATCGCAATAAATAGTAAGAATAAATAATAACATAACACTGCATATATCTTCTCTCTGCTTCATGCACCTCGCTCCTCGCGCTCTCTCTCTCTCTCTGCACAAAAACATTTTCTTGAGAAAGAAGCCACAGTCACAATCTTACTACTATGGATGTTGTTGAGAGTTTTGGCCATGGCGATCCTGAAACGCCGCGTTTCAGTGACGACTTTGGTTCTGGCTCTTCTTGTTCGACTCCGTTCGTTAGTGCTCCGTCTAGTCCCGGTCGTGGTCCTCCGCCGGGTTATTTCTTCAGTGCTCCGTCGAGTCCGATGCATTTCTTCCTTTGCTCTGCTGCTTCTTCATCAGAGAATCATAAAAAGCTCGACTCGTCTTCGTCTTCTGCTTCATGCGGCGACTTTGAGTTTGATTTCTCTTCGAGGTTGTCTTCAAGCAGTGGTCCTTTAGGTGGCGTTTCAATGACCTCAGCTGAAGAGCTTTTCTCTAATGGCCAGATCAAGCCGATGAAGCTCTCCTCGCATCTTCAGAGACCTCAGATCTTATCGCCGCTCCTAGATCTGGATAACGAGGAAGAAGACGAAGACGAAGAGACCAAACCAAACGGTGAGATGAAGCGTGGGAGAGATCTGAAACTAAGAAGCAGATCTGTTCACCGGAAAGCCAGATCTCTCTCTCCGCTCCGAAACGCAGCGTATCAATGGAGCCAAGAAGAAGAAGAAGAAGACGAAGGAGTCGCCGGAGAGAGAGAGGTGAAGGAGTGTATAAGGAAGCTACAAGAAGACGAAAACGTACCGTCAGCTGAAACGACACCGTCTTGTTCGGCTTCATCTTCACGTTCATCTTCTTACGGTAGAAACTCTAAGAAATGGATCTTTCTTAAAGATCTGCTTCATCGAAGCAAAAGTGAAGGAAGAGGCAACAGTAAAGAGAAGTTTTGGTCCAACATTTCATTCTCTCCCAATTTCAAAGACAAGAAACTTAAATCATCACAACCTGAAGAGAAACAGATTCAAGAAACAGTTGACGTAGCCGTCGAATCCAAGAAGCAGAAACAGAAACAACCGCCGGGGAAGAAAACTCCGACCGTCGGAAAGCCAACCAACGGAATAGCGAAGCGGCGAGGATTGCAGCCGTCGGCTCACGAGCTACATTACACAACGAACAGAGCTCAAGCAGAGGAGATGAAGAAGAGGACATATTTGCCTTACAGGCATGGACTCTTTGGCTGCTTAGGTTTTAGTTCCAAAGGTTACAGTGCCTTAAACGGTTTAGCCCGTAGCTTAAACCCAGTTTCATCTGGTTAAGTCATTAGATTAAGCAAATGTTTTTATGTATAGACTATGAATCCTATATAGTATATGTCCTTGTATTTTCACTTCTTAGATTTGATTACTATGATTCTCTTTTAGTTCTTGGGAATGTATTCAGAATCTAAATATTACAGTCATGTTGTAGTGTAACAGTTTTGTGAGTTTTTAGTGATCTTGTGGACAAGGAGTTAAGGTAATGAAATAATGGTGGGTGGGGTTTGAAATTGAGAGAGAGAGTTCAATTATTTTTGTAAGTACTCTGTGAGATCTGCAAAAAGAGATTAAATAATTAAAATGAAATTGGGGACATGAGTGAGTTGTTTTGTTTTGGAATTTGGAGTAATGTGTGTGAAGAGTTAAGAGAAAGAGCATCTTCATCATCTACATGACCCATTTGTGGTTTGTCTTATTAACATTTGGTGATTGAAACTGCATCTTTCAAGTCTTATCTAATTGGCCTTTTGCTAATATTATATATGCTTCATTGTTAATATCACTATCATCCTACCTACCATGAGTTTTTATATGTTTTCTATGTCCTTAGTTAAAATATCTACTCTTGATTAACATAAGATCTGCAGCATATCATATACTTCATACTTTTAGTTGCTCCTGTACTAATTTAACTTTACATAAAAAATATTTCAAGAAGCACTTTTCATTTGCTTCACATATCTATTCATACTAGGTATTGCTAAGAACCTAAGTGATACATTTTAATCTGAATTGAACGTCCCTAGTTCAAAATTATGGTATTGGGTTATGTCGAAATACGAACCAAATCTTCTACATATATATGTAGATATTTGAACTAATAAGATGAATTTGGTGAAAAAGACGAATAAATTACGAGTAACGAATATGAACGGCGTCGTTTTCTGCTGCCACTGCTGCGGCAAAAGCTGTCGTTGAAAATAAAACCGAATAATATAAATGACGTGCACGTATAGCTACTTGAGGATCCACCACACATCATAAACATTAGCTGTCTTATCTATCTGAAATATACGATTCAACCCACATGAAGTTGTCTCAATTTGGGCCCAAATTTATAAGTTCTCTCTGCTGATTTTTGTAAAATGAGAAAACAAAAGAAAAGGCCACGTGAGTTGTCGTAAGAGAAGAGTAGTAAGAACAGAGGAGCTCCATACTTAACATGACCCACTCTCCTCTGAAAAGTGTAAATCTTTCTTCATTTCTTGGCTTCCTTCTCCATTAAAATCAATAAAAGTAATAATTTAGGACAGATTACATTAAAGACAGTCATGTCATGGGACCTTAATACTTTACTAGCAGATTTGTATTTATTTGTTTCTTAACTCATATGATCATATCACAATATAATATGTTATTCAAGAAATATAAAACACTATTAATCATTCATAGGACGGCCAGACTAAGATTATTTGCTAACTCTGTGACAAAAACATATGGCTGTAAAACATTTGATGCCAAAAGAAAAAAAAAAAAAAACATATGGCTGTAAAAAACATTTATGTTTTTGAACACTTTTTCTAGATAGTTTCGGAAGTCATTTTCCTCTTTCGTTTTGGACATAAATTATATGATTATTTAACTAGATTAAATTTATTTCGTAGTTTATTTTAAAATCTATCTATAATGTTTAGCTAAAACAATGTTTACTTATATTACAACTTTATAACCGCGAATACGTCCCGCATCTTAATGATTCACATCTAAAGCATATGATTATTTTAGTTTCAGAAATTAAACAAAACAAAAAAAAAATTCAGATTAATACATTAGTAGAAATTTTTTTTGAGGGACAAAACTGTAAGTTACAAAAAGTGGTGGGAGTCACTTCAATCAATCATCTATGTACCTGTACACTTAATGGCTTAGCTGTGCTGATCTGATCTGTCTCACTGTTTCTGTGTGGGAAGTTTCTATTTCCTGTAACAAATGTAAGCTGTAATTTCTATTTTTCTATAGTTAAATAACATATTCATATAATTTAGAATTTAAGTAAAAATTGGACCTTTTAAGAAAGTTTCAAATATATAAAACGGATAAACACTAGTTTTGGTATTTGTGTTGACGTTTCGAACACAATCTGAAACTTCACCTTTCCGCTCGAGTTTGGAGTTTTGACTAACAAGGAGTAACAATTAACAACAAAAAAAAACTTGTTTCTAAACTAATAATTGTAAATCTACACGGCCAGACAGGTTAATAATGGGCTTAACAATAATAGGCTGTTTAAATGGGCCTAATTAAGGCCCATACAGTTCCTTTCAGTCCTCATGATACCTACCACTACCAGCCATCCCTAAGCATGATAACGGTTACGGTTTATTTTTAACCGGGGCGTAATTAATAGTTTCGTTACACTCCCTTACTTATAAATTTAACACCCAAGATCGTCACTAGGCTTCTTGGGAACATCCAAAATTAAAGTTTTTGCACCTTATCTCGAGCCATTGGATGATTCTCCAGATGCATTACCGAACGGAGTATAACTTCCAAGTCTTTTCCAAGAATGCGCTGCATCATCAGATGCTTATCCAATTCTTTGTAACAGCTGGTGATTCTCGGACCCATTTCATCTTTAGAAGCTTCTTCGGCTTCTGGTACAATGTCAGCCGTCCAATGAGAGTTATCTACTGTTGCATCTTTTAACCTGGAAACAAAACTAGCAACAGCTTTAGGGATTTTGAATCAAGAACCTTATAAGTATAGAATCTAGTTTTTCTTCAGTTTTACTTACTCTTCCAGTATAGAATCTGCTTCGTTCAGGGTTTTCACTCGAAATAAAACGTCAACAGTGTGCTCATTAACCCTAGCAAGCCCCTGAAGAGGGCCAATCAACAAGCACATCGAGTGTATCATTGAATCAGCTGTTTTCGAGTTTAGATTACCAATCCTTATAACGACAACTGAAGAGTGATAAGTTGAGGGTGTATCGGAGGTAGCAGAACCCTTGGAGCTTGTTTCGTTTTTTGGCTCAGAACTGGGGCTGATTATGTCTTGAGACTTGGATTTTTGATCTTGAATTGGAGACAATGGTATGGTTGGCTTGGAGAATGCAACATTCGAATCCATAACATCTCTTGCTCGTAAAGAAGCATGTGCTTCCGTCTTCCACTTGCCATTGGTTTTCTGGTAAGAAAATGGATTAAGGACAGTTGAGAGCATTCAATCTTTTTGATTCAAGCATTGCTGCTTAAAGCAAATCTTGTCCAGCTGAAATTAAAATAAATGACAGTCTGCTTTCTTCACCAAGAACACCCGAAAAAATAGTTTTAAAAGAAATATTATAAACGTACTTACCCAAGAAACTTCTGGCTTCTCAGTCAACAACTTTGGTTTGGAAACTGAATCAGAAGCTTGTTCATGTTTCTTCTTCTTTTTCTTCTTGCTTTTAGTTTTCTGGTATAAGAAATAGACTCAGCTCAATAAAGAAATATTTTTTATCTTTATGGATAAAAACATTGCTGCGAAAAGCACCAAGCTGATCATCCTAAGGATAGAGTGAATGAAACTACACTTCACTAATCTAGAAGACAGAAGGAGATCTCAATGACGATTATAAAGCTTACCTGAGAAAGCTCTGGCTTCTCAACCTGTAAAGGCTCTGGCTTCTCAGTTAACATTTTCACAATCACATTCCGATCCCCGTCTTTTTCGACAGAACCCAACTCTGAGAAAAAGTCATCCTCAAGATGACTAAATAACGCAGGTGCATAAGTTTTCACTCCTGAAAGTTCACAGATAAGAATCAGCATTGTCAAGAGCAAAAATTTATCTTTTCTTAATCATCAAAGCTGTGGTTAACATGCGTACCTACGTCAGATTCCGAGGTATGAGAACACTGTGAAGAACTATGAAATACGCGGTTGAACAGTTTGATTCCTACTCCATTTCCAGTCCCAGATAACCGCAAGCTACTCAGAATCTGCTTTCCATCACTGAATCTACCAACAAGAAGAGACTCCATTGTTTCTAAGCTAAAGATATATAAAAACCATGACGAAACAAAGTCAAACAACCAAAACCCTGAGCAAAGTGAGAAATACGAAATCAAACCTCACCTCTCTTGTAGAATACGCTTCGAAATCCCTCCAATTTCACCTAAGAAACACCAAATAAGACATTTCGAGAGGTTTCATTTCCATGGAATCAAATATCTGAAAATCTCTCGGAAATTTAAGAAATAATACAGGAAGATCGACGAATAACGTACAATTTCGGCTTAAAGAAGAGCTATATCTTCCATGGAACAAAGGTTTAAGAGAAGCTCGTACTCTCACCGCAAACATCGTCGTCGCTCCGCCGGCGGCAAGTGATGAAGGGAGCTAAGTCTCTAACGCCGATGGAACTTAACGGCATAATGGGCCTTATTTATTGGGCCTATTATAGTAATGAGCGCAAATTTTAAATACTCTCGCCGATAAATTTAAGAGCCCTTTAAGAAATATGATTGATTAGGGTCTTTGTAGGGGAATTAGTAGGAAGTACCAATTAGAATTTTAAAATTAATCAGATTACATTAATGATAACAAAAAAAAAGGAAAATTATTCATGGTGTTTTTTTAAATATCTAATCAGACATCACTAATTTGTTTGTACTTCAAAGCTTTGCATGATTTACTGGTAGGCATCACTGATTTGTTTGTACTTCATAGCTTTACATGATTTACATAATTTTGTATTTTCAGTACCTGAAATGCGTCCGAGTTTGCAGTTAATTCGTAGGAATGGTGCATCCGTGAACTTTTAAAAGATTTTATTATATAGTCTATATGTAAATAAGTATAAAAGTTATCATATGGCCACCGGTAAAAAAGGAGAAATAAATGAAAGAGACAAAATTGCATGGCATCACGTGAGGCATTACTATTGTCATGAGATTTTATTCAAACATATTTACTTTTGTTGTCTGAGAGTTCGTATTGTACACACGGAAGTCGAAAGGTAATTGTGCGAGTAAAAACCTAAATCCATCTCCTACGGTAATGTTAATGAGATTACACAAAAGTCGAAAGAATTATTTTTTACTGTATACGACGAAAGTCAAAGAGACCTACACATTTAAATCTAAAAATCGAAGGCATATGGTGTCAAATCTTTCAAGACAAAAGCCAAGCAGCCATCTTGTTTTCTTCGTCAAGATCCAACGGTTCTCCAAAGTTGTTGGAGTCCCTTTGTCTGATCTCAGATTCCATTTCTTCTCCCTTTAACAGCCACGACAAAACCGAATCAAGATCCTCTTTCTCGTCCCAATGGGTTTGACCTTCTCTCCATGCATAGTCCCAGTCAACGAAGTCATCAGCCATCGATTCGATATTTTCGTGACCAGAGGGGATCCTTCCGTAGGACTCAGAGACTTCTACGTTGCTCGACTCAGACGAGGACACGTGGACAGCATCAGACTCGTTCAATAGAAAACAAGAATCGAAGATGTCGTCATTGAGACACAAAACTCCATCGTCGCCATTAATGCTTGGGTTACACCAACCATCGTCTCCATAGCCACATGGTCCTAAACCAGGTTCCTTGGCTCCACTGAAACTACCACTTGACAACACCATTAATACCTCTTCTTTTTTTTCTCCCTCTCCATTCTCTAGTGTGGTAGTTGGCAAAACGATGTCGTTTTTGTTTGTCTCCAAAGAATTAGGGCTTTTGTAGTTCCGGATAAATTTGGGTTTCATGGCGGATCTGCTGGTTCTTCCGGGTCTACGCTTTGGAGACGGAGGAGCATTCTGGACGACATTGATTACAGTTGGTTTCCTAAAGTAACTGTGGAGTTTACGGCGGAGATGAGAATTCCAATAGTTTTTTATTTCGTTGTCTGTTCTTCCCGGTAGATTACTCGCAATTATTGACCACCTGCAATTTAGCGTTAACATTATCCCAAACAATTTCGTAAAAATGTTTTTGCAAGTATATAACCTTACTCAGTAATCATTTAGTTCAAAGTATCATAACATTTAATAACCAATTAGGTATACACATACGGAGTGTTTAAAACTCATCTTGTATCAAGGATCCTCACGTTTACCTGTTTCCCAAAGTGGAATGCAACTTAACAATGAGGTTCTCTTCTTCGGGAGTTATGTTTCCTCTCTTGAGGTCTGATCTCAAATAGTTTATCCATCTCAATCTACAGCTCTTTCCACATCTCTTTAGCCCTTTTCAAATTAACTCATTCAAAAAATAATAACCACGTCAGATTTTAAGGCATAAGTAAGTACTAATTAGTCAACGATTGGTCATCTTTTTCTATATAAATAGAGCTGTTTTGAAAGAAAAAAAGATTGTTTGTGAGGTTACAGTACGTATATGTCAATAAAGCGGACCCAAATAAGAAATTGCTTTTAGAGGGGTCGATATATTGGGTTAGTGTTAATATAATATATTATTTTATTTTATTTTATAGGGGTCAATATATGCTTTTTTATTTTATAATATCGAAAGAACCCAAAAAAATTTAGCTTTTCCAAATTGTTAAAAAATATGCCTTGAAAAACTATTGATATATCTAAATTTGACAACTCATCTTGTAGAACTGAACGATGAGATTAAGGAGAAAAAAATAATGCAGATATTAATTAACTTCTCAATGCAAATATAAAATTAAAGGGTTGGGAAAATTCTCTTATTAATTTTTATTAAAATAAAAAGATTATCTCATAAGATGCATGCAAATATTTTACCGGCATTTTTGGGCAGAGAACGCCACGAGCCTTCGCCGTTGGACTGAATGTAGTCGGAGAGAATCTGGTCTTCCTCCGCCGTCCACCGCCCCTTTTTCATTCCTACCTTCTCACAGCACGGCGCTCTTCCCATTATCTCCGGCGATTATTAAGTTTTACTCACTTCACTTGACCCCTAAAGTCAAATCTCTAGAGAGATATATGAGAGGAGTAAAGTGACGGCACCACAATTGTGATTGATTTGGTTTTCAGTACTATATATTTATAGAAGACATAGGAGCGGGGAGGGGTGAGAGCCTAAGGAGATGGTGACACGTATCAGCTATTCAGGTGATAGAACGAGCCACGTTGGTTTATGTTGAAACAGATGTCGTGGTTCATCCACGGTTGAGAGCTACTAAAATAACCAGTTCAAGCCGGCTCGTCTTTGTTCTATTAATTTAGATGCCTATTATAGTTTAGCTATACATTATTAACTTTAACCTGTTGTTTTCAAATTAGAGGGACTCAGCCACTCAGGAATATATAACAAAGTTATATGCATACGTAGATCAGACAATAGCAAATAGTCGTATAATTTCCGTAAACTCACCGTATATGTATTTGAATCTAACTTTAACAGAAAAAAAACTATATTTTAATCTTTTCAACACACGTGTGCAACCATATACTAGTGTAAAGCGTACATGCGTATCTTAGATACTACTATATTCTATGGGGAGGCCTCCCCAGTGTTCAATTCGAATTCGACTAATCATTTAACAATAAAATCAAAATCGTCTCAATTAGTTGTTCTCTTCGTATTGTGGAAAATACACATTTACTATTGTCAGCGGTTCTTTTCACTGGACAGTAAATGGTATTAATGGATTGAATATTAAGAATTAATATCTCGGAAGTTCAAAGAGAACCTAACTAATATATAAGAATTACGAGTCAATTCACTCATTGTCAATTGATTTTGAAGTGGAAGTTCGTAAGACTTCGAATGGTGACGGAACTGCACGGTGCGGTGTGGTTCTAATAGTAGCGAAAATATCTGCATATACATATATATGTATATATTTTTGTTACTATTAGAACATCACCATACTTTTTTTTGCAGTTGTTTCGCATGTTACCTTAGTCGAGCCATGAGATGTGTAGTTATGATGTAGGGTATAAATATTATCGTTAGTCGAAGATGCGAGAATTCAAGAGACCTGACATGACATGACATGATTGTCCAAACCAGTGTATATGTTTCCTTGCATGCAAATTAATAAACAACAAAATATATTTATTATTTAACGACTCTTTTGTTTCGTGTTTAACCAATGCCCCTGTTAGTCTAGATTATATAAGATCAAAGAACATTAAATAAAAAATCTCAACCTTTTCTGTAATGTCGAAACCTATATAAACCTTAGGTTTGTAAATACCAGCATTTTTGTACCAGCATTTTTGTAAATATAATCTATGTACTTGTTAATGGGCTTTGTTAAGAGATGAAGTTATAGGCCAGCTTCATTGTTAATGGGCTTTGTTAAGAGATGCAAACAGAACGACGTCGAACAATTAAAGTCGATGAAAAGAAGAGTCAGCGATTTTACGATACCTTTCCACGTGGCCGATATCTATTGGTTACGTTCGTCAGAGACTTAATTCTGATTGGTTAAGTGTTGCAGTGTACACGTAGACCGACCACGGTGCACGGATCCTAAATGGATTTTGGAATCGTTCCGCGAAAGAGCGAAAGGGGAAGTAAGAGATTCGAGTTCCAATCATAAATCAGCGAAGGAGATCTTCCTTCTTTCCAATTCTGTGAGATAGCAATTGAAACGAATCTCAGGTTGGAGTTGAAGTCCTTTGGGATATCCTATTCTCTCCTGCTTTCCCGTTTCCATGGCGATTCGGTGGTCGGAGCTGTGTATCGTATTGTTCGCTCTTTCTTATGCCGTCTGCATCTTTGCCGGGTAAGTTCATCTCTCGGGGTCTCAGAAGCCTTAGTGCATAAAATGTGCGGTGTCTTCGTCTGTGAATGCTTAAAAAATCTGTGGTGTGATACAGGAAGACCTACTACGATGTTTTGCAAGTGCCTAAAGGTGCATCTGACGAACAGATCAAGAGAGCTTATAGGAAACTCGCTTTGAAGTATCATCCCGATAAGAATCAGGGAAATGAGGAGGCGACTCGCAAGTTCGCTGAGATCAACAATGGTATTTTCATGTTGCAACTTCTGATTCTACACTCTTGATAACCCCTTTTCGTCCTGAAGTTGACCTATTCATGTTTGTGTTGATGTAACAGCTTATGAAGTTTTATCGGATGAGGAGAAGAGGGAGATATATAACAAGTATGGTGAAGAGGGACTCAAACAGTTTTCTGCAAATGGAGGAAGAGGAGGAGGAGGAGGAGGAGGCATGAATATGCAGGACATTTTTAGTTCGTAAGTTTTTTTTTTTTTTTTTTTCATTTTCCCAGTCTCTAATTTTATTTTAGACATCTTGCTTGCTGATTCTTGCCTCTTTTTTTTATTGGAAGATCGTAATGGTAACTCTTTTAGGATCCGACTAGAGGTACAAGATTCAGGGTCATTAAGATTTGATCATTCTATCTTTTCAAATAGCTGAGTGTGGGTTCTGGCAAACATTTGTCTGATCTTTTATCTTGTCCAACCCATCTTAGCATAGAATTCGTGTGATTTTTATGTATGAATGGTGGATACAATGAATTTTGTATTGTTAAGGGACTATACTGTAGCGTGAATAGTTCCTAAATTTGGATAATGTTTTACATTTGTGTTTAAAGGGTGCAGATTGATAATTTGGATAGATTTTTGATGTGCTTAATAGGTTTTTTGGTGGAGGTTCAATGGAGGAAGAAGAGAAGGTTGTCAAGGGTGATGACGTGATTGTGGAACTTGAGGCAACTCTAGAAGATTTGTACATGGGAGGCTCTATGAAGGTATATTAAGCTCCATGTCAGGATGTTATTATCATCACTAATACATGTAACTCGTCTGGAAATTATTATTTTGATTCACTTATACTTTGATGAATAGAAATTTGTGAATATGATTTCATAGTTTCATTCAGACATTCTTTACGTTCATGCAATGTTTGGTTAGAGTAGATAGTTTTTTTTCATAAATGCAAATTAAAGGACCTGCCTTAAGTTCTCAGTGAGGATGTTCCACATTGAACTATCAGGTATGGAGGGAAAAGAATGTGATAAAACCAGCTCCTGGAAAGAGAAAGTGTAACTGCAGGAACGAGGTCTACCACAGACAAATTGGTCCTGGAATGTTCCAACAGATGACAGAGCAGGTAAAGGGCGGATCTGTTCAAGTCTCACAGATGGTCTTGTTCCGCCTAATATCTGTTTAACGACGTATCTTATTGTTCCCCTCAGGTCTGTGACAAATGTCCTAATGTCAAATACGAACGGGAGGGATACTTTGTGACAGTTGATATCGAGAAAGGAATGAAAGATGGAGAAGTAAGTATCGAAACTATACTACCCTTATAGTAAAAAATTTAGATACTACATATTATAGTAGCTCCTTAACTCATTTTGATTTATTTATGAGCTTATCGATTTCTCTTATCGTAGTTTCTTAATACCAAATACTTTTCAGGAAGTGTCTTTTTATGAAGACGGTGAACCCATTCTCGACGGTGAACCTGGTGACCTTAAGGTTAGCCTCTTCCCTAAATTTCACTATCCTTTATTTCACTAAACTCCAAGATCAGGGAGAATAAACGATTGTTGTACATTTGGCAGTTCCGAATCAGAACTGCACCACACACCCGTTTCCGAAGAGATGGCAACGATCTACACATGACCGTTAACATAACACTGGTAAATAAATTCCACAAACTACTCCTGGATCTCTACATCTTAGACCAACAATTGACTCCATACTCATTGTCTGATTCTACCAAATCTCTCTTCTTCAGGTTGAGGCGTTAGTTGGTTTTGAGAAATCATTCAAACACTTAGATGATCACGAAGTTGACATCAGCTCCAAGGTAACACTAATATTCTTCTCCATACAAGCAAAACACATGAAACAGTGACCATCAATTATCATCTAATGGGTTAATATTGTTTGACGACAGGGAATTACAAAGCCGAAGGAAGTGAAGAAGTTCAAAGGAGAAGGGATGCCACTTCACTACAGCACAAAGAAAGGCAACCTCTTTGTCACTTTTGAGGTTTTGTTTCCTTCTTCTCTCACTGACGATCAGAAGAAGAAGATTAAAGAAGTCTTTGCTTAGTGCTCCTCTCGCGCTTTCTATCTCTCTCTCTTTGTAAGTTTGGGGTTTAATAGAGGAGAACATGTGATGGTCCTAATGTAACATGACTAGGTTTTAATATAGAAAGAAAAAAAATGGGGAGACAAAGACGAAGATGAGAAAAGTCACAAGGAGGTTTTGATCAATTTGTCATTTTTGTTTGCTTTTGTTACTCATATTAGTTCATATCCATGAATCATATACGCTTTTGATTATTTCTGTGAATCCTATTTCCAATACTCTTTTGTGCACTAGTTATAATAGAATGAATCAAGAATATATTTTGTAAACTACTTAAGATCTATATAATCTTCCTTTATAACAAAAAACTCCAGAATTCAAATAATCATAAACTATTTAATGAATACTAAATTATACATAGAAAATTGAGAAAAATTAAATAAAATGAAACAAATAAAAATTTCTAAAACTAAAACATCTAATTAAGTGGAAGCGAAGGAGTAAAAATAATAATAATAAAACTTGTGTGCTCTTATGAAATAAATTAATAAATCGTAAATTCGATATAATTGAATAATAAGGGGATGAAGTTAGGTTTTAGTTGTTGTGATTTGTTCCAAGAAACGTGGGAGACACAACAAGTGCTTTCTCAACTTGCACGTGTCCTCTAGAAATCGCTCTACCCAGAAAGATCCCTTTAATTACTCCGTAACCCTAAAATTAAATGGTAATTAAAACCTGAAATCAAACGAATGAAACAAGTTTCTGAAATTGATGCGCGCATCCATTAAGGCGTGCTAAAGTTGGTTCACCAGCTTTCTCTACATGTAAGTAATTAAGTATTTACACATATATAGTCGATACATGTGGAGAGCCATCTCTATTAAAGGAAGATTGATCGGACGAGGAGACTGAGAAAAAGACCAAAAACGACGGCACAATCATTCAAACTTGCACGCAACGCCGCTGTGTATCTATACGTTTCGTATACGTATGTATGTACGGTCCTGTAGTCCAATAACATAAACAAAAGAAGAAGAAGAAGAAGAGGAAGTTACAAGGGAAGAGTTTAATGTAAATGGAAGGTGTTTTCTTAAAAATGTCGGTGCAAGGAGTATCTCCGATGATTCCTGTGGGGCCTTCTTTGATACGCACCATCGGAGGTTCTGTGGAGGAGAAGAAATATACGGCTGCATCTCTGCCGCTGAAGAATACGGTGTCGCGTCTTCGTCGTCGTCCCCTTGAGTTTCTTCGGATCGGAGAGAGAGAGGAGAAGGGAACGGTAAGAGACGACGACGCCGTTTTGTTGAAGAGACAGGACCCAAACATAAACGAAAACTGGGTTTTGAAGATTTTGGAGGTTGGATCAATCTGGAATGGGAAGAGACAACGATCAGTAGGCTGTGGAGAAGAAGAAGAAGAAGAAGAAGAAGGGGAAGAGGAAGTTACTGAATCGAAGAAGAAGAAGAAGAAGAAGGAAGATTTATGTGAGGATTGCGATTTCTGCAGGATCGATGATGATGATGTTGAGGAAGAAGAAGAAGAAATGGAGAAGACTGTGTTTGAAAGAGAAGAGTTCTCTGAGATGTTAAGCAAAATTCCTGTTGAAGATGCACAAATGTTTGCCAAATTGTCGTTTTTGGGGAATTTGGCTTATTCAATCCCTAAAATCAAGGTGATTGAAACCAAAATCTCAATTCTGTGTTTCTGAATTTGATCCTTTTTTGTGTGTTTTGACTTTGTTTTCCTTGTTACACAGCCTGAGAATCTGTTGAAATATCAGAAACTCAGATTCGTGACTTCCTCAATTCAGAAGAGAACAAGTCTTAGGGTTGAGGAGAACAACAATGACGAGGAAGAGGAGGAGAAGAAGAAGCTCATTAACCCAGCTGTTGCTTACAGAATTGCTGCTTCTGCTGCATCTCGTCTCTTTTCCCATTCTAAGTCTGTGCTTCCTTTTGGATCCTCTAAACGTCAAGAGAATGAGGCGTCTCTATTCGCCACTGCTGATTCGGTTACTGCTGTCGTGGCTGCCAAAGAAGAAGTTAAGCAGGCGGTTGCGAATGATCTCAAATCAAACCTCTCACCGCCTTGTGAATGGTTCGTATGCGATGATGATAAAAATGGCACCAGGTTCTTCTTTATTCAGGTTATTTGCTCATTGTGATTTAGAGTCTTTGATTGGTCTGACATCTGCCAAAAGATAGATAGCTTAAGAAGCGAACTCAATACTTTACAGGGATCAGATTCACTGGCCTCATGGCAAGCTAACCTTCTGTTCGAGCCAGTTCCATTTGAGGAGCTTGATGTGCTTGTTCACAGAGGCATATACGAAGCTGCAAAAGGAATATACAAACAGATGTTACCGGAAGTTCACGCCCACCTCAATTCCCGTGGCAAGAACCGTGCTTTTCTCAGGTTTAGTGGACATTCTTTAGGTGGAAGCTTGTCACTGCTCGTGAACCTCATGCTTTTGATCCGAGGCCAAGTCCCGGCTTCTTCTCTGCTCCCGGTGATCACTTTTGGTTCACCTTGCATCATGTGCGGAGGCGATAGGCTTCTTCAGAAACTCGGATTGCCTAAGAGTCATCTTCTCGGAATCTCTATGCATAGAGATATTGTTCCCCGAGCATTCTCCTGCAATTACCCTAACCGAGCCGCAAAGCTTCTCAAGGCATTGAATGGAAACTTTCGAAACCATCCTTGTCTGAATAACCAGGTAAAATATGAAAAACAAAAAAAAAACATCTTAAGCTGTTTGCTTCAAATCGTTGTTTCCTGGCTTACTCTGTTTGCCTTTTTATCTGCAGAATTTATTGTATTCTCCAATGGGGAAGCTTTTGATTCTGCAACCATCCGAGAGAGTCTCTCCACCACACCCCCTGCTTCCTCCTGGAAGTGGACTCTATGTCTTAGCATCTAAGAATAACGATGAAACAGATAAAAGACTAAGGGCTGCAAAGATTGTCTTCTTTAACTCACCACACCCCCTAGAGATTCTCAGCGATCGTCGTTCTTACGGATCAGAAGGAAAAATAAAAAGGGACCATGACATGAGCTCTTACCTGAAGGCCTTGAGGCATGTGATCCGGAAGGAGCTTAAGCAGATAAAGGCTGAGCGGGATCAATGGCTGGGCAAGTTCTTTCTTATAAACATTTTATGTACAGGGAGAGATTCCTTAAAACTCATAATTAGAATTGTCGCATCAAGGAGTAGTCAACTGGTGGTCATCTTCTTTCTCCCACTTAGATTGTTAATTATGAGTGTCTATGGTGTAGTCTTTCACCATTATCAAGCACATTTTAGTTTCTTCAAGTGAAGCTTAGGCCTATTCTGTAATAGATTCTATCACACATCAATTATTTTAAGAAAAGAAAAGATAGCAAATTCTTTCATGATTTCACTGAAATATATTCAGAGTCTTGTCCAACTGACATTATCTTACAACTGAACTCAAGAGATTTATTCTTTAAAGGGGCATAAAAGCTCAGACCTCTGTGACAAGATGAGTATGAGGGAACTAGAGATTCATCTTCCCAGCTAGATACCAAGAATGCATAGCAAGGCTTCCAAATGACAAAATGTTAGCAAGCGATGATAAGCCATGAATCATTCCAAACTTCTTGTTCATGGCAGCTAGCTTTGGGATAGTCTTTGCCTTTTCTCTGTTCTTGGACCACCCAACTTCATCTCCAATGTTGTTTTCTCTCTCTACTTTGTGCCTTTGCTTCATCATCTACACCAAAATAAGTAAGACTATTGGTTCATAAGGAGGATCTTGTATACATTGTTCTACGCAATTAGGCAAAAAGGATTCAAGATAAAGCACTTACATCGATGGTCATAGGAGTGAACACAAACAAATTGGTAAGATTGAAAGCAAAAGCGGAAAGGAGGAACCCTAGCTGATATTTCTCGACCGTAGAAGATGACTTCCATGGATGCAAATAACCAAAAGCAGAGAGTGAAATTGCGCAGCAAGAACCAACCAAAGTGAAGTAAGCTGGAAACATCTTGCTCTGAAGATTACCAAACTGATGCCTCGGTAAATTCCTGATCAATCAAACAAGAGATATCACACACGATCCAATTAGACGAAATTGAAGAAGACGAGTGGATTAGAGAGAGAGATACATACTTGAACATGATGATTCCTCCGATGAAGGTAGCCCAGAGAGCAGCTCCCCAAGCTGTAGCGAAACTGAGTAGATGAGCTAGCTTCAGGAAGATCAAAATCTTCGCCGAATTCTCTCCATTCGATAGCGATCCGAATGTCTCCGGCGAAAATATAACTCCGACGGCTAAAAACGCCACCGCTGCTAAAAAACTGGTTAGCCAACCCATCGCCGATGATGTTTTCCGGTCACTATTTCCCGAATTTGTTCGCTGAGTAGGCGACACGTTTTCTTAACGTCGAAATGAGTTTGGGTAGGTAGTTGCCATCTGCATTGACTAAACTACCCCTTGCCTTGTACAATTATTCAAGCGAAGATCCCTCGATGGAAGCAGGGTATTTATGTCAACTTATTATCTCTTTCAAAGCCGCAAAAAGTCCACCGAACCAACGTGCCGCACAAATACAATTGCTGGAAACATCATTTTGTTGGGCCAAAAAGACTTAAGGCCCATAAATGTAACAAACTCATCATTTCGTATCAATTATAGGTGTTCGGTCCATTATCCATAACCTATATTGTACCCGTTTAGTTAACAGCTAGCACTGATCAGGAACACCAAGTTATATCTCGATATAAGTTACCCACCAATATACTGTATATTGTTAGTTCAAAGATTTTAAACATGACCATATAAATTAGTCATTTGTTAAAAGAAATTGATACTTTTGGTTTTAAACTTAGTAGAGAAACGTCTCTAATTAACTCATCCACTATTTTAATATTTTAATTATTCTAGATGTATTCAGTAGTTGTTGGATAACTATGACATGCTCAACATCTTTGCTTGTAAGATGTAACTTGTAAGGTACTTCAGATCTGAAAACTCGATCTAATTTCTGTCCTCCACTAAACATAGTATATTAGTTATAAATACAAGCTTATTTTTGTTGGCTCAAGATGCGTTATTTATCATGAAATATAAAATAAAATACACCATCTCTGTTCTTCTGACCAAAGTCGAGTACCTTACTGTCCTTTATGTTATTCTTACTTTTGCATCTATTTAAAAATATTTGTTTTCACAATTTTCAATACGATATATTAGTACAAATTTTTAAAAATAAAAGTATTAAATACACATGATAAGCTCACATGGATACACACTGACATCATCATATTTATATACCTGGCCACGACTGATCCTCTTTCCAATGTCTCCAACATCCTATACATCACGTGCTTTTTTTATTTTAACTTTTCCCCCCTCAACTTTATTATTTTTCTCATTTTTCCATGATGTTATCGTAGTTCGACCACATTTACCCAACTCATGCTCAAAGATGAACCAATTCGTTTACAATGAAATTATCAAGATATAACTATTACCACGTATATGTCTTATATCATATACAATATGTTAGTTTGTCAAATCTTGCTATCGCACAACGAGAGTGCTATCTATTAGAGACTTGGAAGAAGAAAAAAAAAAAGAGTTTTCCTTTATTTTTACATATTTCACCAATTTTTTGGGAAATAAACGAAAAAAACAGATATGTGCATGGACTTCTTATAGTCAAAATAATGAAGTCTATATATACAAGAGAGTGATGGTGATGTTAATTTAATGAGTTGGTTGCATAGTATTCCCTGTGGCATTTGTTGAAAAAATAATATAATAAGTATTCCCTGTGGTGTTCAATGATAATTCTGAAACCCAAATGGCTGATAATAATTGCACAGCAGAATTTAAAATTTCTCTCTCGTATTTTAGAATGCTTGACCAAACCGAACCAAACTTGGAAATTTGGTCAAGATTCTAAGAAATTAAATTAATCCATCAGTTGACAACCGAATAAATATAAACGACCCATATATCAGATTATTAAAACAAGTACATCATTTTTTAATCTAATTTTACTGATTATTCCATTACCAATGCCAATAAATGGCAGCCAAACTTTGTAGATAAGGATTACTCGAACTATTAATTTGTTGTGTCAGGCTCGTTTATCCATTTTAATCGGACAAATATATGAGAAACATCGGTTAAAATATTCAATTATCCGATTAGTATTCATATGTGTGTCACACTAACACTTCTAATGGAAAAAATTGGTCCTAATTTTAATATCACACTACTTTGATTTTATATTCGACAAAGTAAAGCATTTTCTGCACAGAAATAAAGAGAAAGTAGGAAAATTGAAAAGAGGCGAGAATATTTTAAGCTACAAAATATTATTAAAGTGGAATTAAAACCTTACATATCTACATATAAAAATTACCGGTTAACAACTGATTGCATCGTATTTCATTGGAATCGTTTGGTTAAAACCGGTCCTAGATAACAAACTCCCAACGGCGGCTAGATCTCGGCAGAAAACTCCTTGATAAGCGTTTGAATTTCCCGGGTTAATTTCTGTAAAACCGGTTATCTTAATTAAACCGGATTTTTCAACCGGTTCATGTTCTTCAATCGTTTTCGTTGACAGTTGAGTCAACGCCATCATCTTCTTCCTCTGTTCTTCATCTGCTGCTATCGTTGCCGTCAAAACAGAGTAACCTCTCTGAATCAATCGGTAAAGCAACAAAGATGACATCTTCGCTCGATCTTTAACCGAACCAATCTCGTTCTGATCGAAGAAATCGCAACGTTCGATGAATGCTAAAGCTTTGTCAGGTTTATGCCTGAGACAGAGCAAGAGATTGGCTCGATCAAGCTCAGATCTTGTGCATCCACGTCTAACTCCGATCAATCCGTAATAATCAACGTTCCCAATTTCACCATTCGCGATTTTGGCTTTCAGTTTCTTCGATTTTGTCGTCAATACGCATAGTTTCCCTGGAATCTCTCTGTATGTCACATTGTGTCGTTTCCACGGTGGTCCGGGAAGTTTCCGATCACGTAAAATTGTGTTGTAGAGAATCTTCAAGTGCTCTAAATCGTGAAGTGAATCTGGTAAACACCGAACCGTTTCCAAAAGAGCGGCTCTGGTCTCCAACGCGTGAATGCACGAAGGCTCAAGAGCTAAGGTTTTGTTACAATCGGCGATCGCTTCCGCTATTTTTCCGGCGGATTTATAAGCGGCGGCGCGGTGCATATAGCAATCTGCGATGAATCCTTGCGGCGCAGGACGACGACGACCGTCGAGGATTTTGGAGAAGTGACGTATCGAGTCTGAGAAAAGGCCAGCGTCAAAGGCGGCGAATCCGGCGGCGCGACGACGGAGGAGATGTTTAGTGTGGGCGAGAAGGTTAGTGACGGTTTCACATTCGGAGACTTTGCGTGGAGGAAAAGCAAAAGAGGATGATGATGGTGATTCGGAGAGGAGGAGAGAGACGCTATCATCGGACCAGCTTACGCTCTGACGGCGAAACTCGGCGGTTGCGAGGCGTTTTCCGGTTTGAAGAAGAACCATTGCGTCCTCCATTAATCCTAGCTGGCAACAAGCTTGTCCTAAAACTACGTATCTGAAAATTCCAACCAAAAAAATATTATTATTTTCAAAACTACACTCCATTGGTCTTTAAGAAATTAATAATATTTTGAAAACTGTAATATTTTTCGCATTAATATTTGAGAACAATAGAATGACTGAAGATAAAAATGTAATTCTGAAAAAGAATAATTCTGCAAAATCATGGATGATTGTACCATTTTCCTAAAAATAAAAAAACTTCAATTTACTGAAAACGAGGAAGTAGTAACTTAAAGGGAAAAAAGGGAAATTACCTCCAATGTTTATCTTTATCGCGGTTTTTACAAATCCCTGCCATAATTTTATTTTTCAAGTCAGAAACAGAGAAGCAGTTGAAGGAGGAGTCACGGCGAGGAGATGAGTCGGAGAGAAGTTTCCGGGAGAGCTGAGCGGAGGAGGAAGAGTAAGAGCCGTCGTATGAATTGGATCCATCTTCCTCGTTGTTCATGGCGGCAAGCTTGAGGCTTGGAATATAATCTTGAAGCATATTCACAACATCCTTGAAGCGACGAAGTAAGAGCAAAGATCTTGCTTTAAGTTCTAACGCAATTTCCGAACGCGGGGATATTGATAACGCCGCGTCAAGTAGATGAATGGCTGAAGCAACGTCGTTTTGCTCCTCGCTCGCTATTAAAGACCTTGCGTCCTTAATGTACTTATCAACTAGCTGAAAGATTTTGAAAACAACATTATATGTCTTTTTGAGCGAATGATCATCAATGCCCATTATCTAGAAACTGAAGAAGGATTAGTGATTTGGAGGTTTTATTTACCTTTTTGTGAGTGAACCACCAATGCTTTTTCTCGCCGTTAAGGACCATTGTTGCAGTTGCAGAGTTGTCTGAAAAAGGTTTTGATATAGATCGAACCATCCAAAAACTAGAATTTTACTTTATGTTTTTTACTCTTTTCCCCAAAATTCTTTGCTTCTTCTCCTCCAATATTTGAGAAAAGAAAGAGAAGTGTTTTATAAAGACAGGAGAGAGAAGGAAACAGAGCAGTATCGGAGAGAGAGAGAGAGAGAGAGCAATGACAGCTTTGACCTGAGAGAAAAGTTTTGATCCTTCAACTTCGTAGCTGGCACCATTTTTCTCCTTTTATGTTTATTCTCTGTTAATTATAGTATATAGTATTTGATATATTCTCTTGCTATAGCTAAGTTTATCAATTTTGTGTATATCTCAGAATCATATCTCTTCTAATTACTCTTTATCTTAGTATTAGATAATTCTCGTGTATATCTCAATCATATATCTTACTATTAGATAGCTTCATAAGTCATATGATTGTACAATCTTTTCATGAATAATATACTTTTTTCCTAAATATTTATTCTCTTATCTCACTTCAAAGAATGTATTTTGAATTATTTCACGTCATATGTATGTACAATCTCGTAGATTTATAATTTATTTATGTTTACGCATCAAATATATAATTATTGCAATGACTCTGAGTACCGCATTTGTGACATGTTAAGACATCAATATTTTAAAGTATAAACTGATATATTTTTTACCGATAAAACTAAGATTTTTAAACTTTTAAAACATTTGATTAAAATAGTAGACTTTGTAATTTATATACATCATGATCATTGTGATTTTGTCATATTCTGAAATCGTGTCATTTCATGACGAATGATTGCATTATTTCACCACCCATCTCTTGAGTAATCATGTTCAATTATTTCTTACTATATAGTTCAACTTTTATTTTCTTCATTAGGTATCTCTGGCTATTATTGTTTGCCAAAAATGAAAATATAGAATGGTGACTATAATACTGATCATAACGAGATGTTGGCCATGCCAAGAATTTCATAGTAGTGCTCTAGATACATGTTATACTTCAATGATGAATATTAGCTTTTCCGATTTTATACCATCGTGATATTACGTAATTAATTTAATCGGGGCACGTCTTGTGATAAATGTTTCTAAGAAAACAACATGCTATTGCAAAACATGTAGAATTTTGTATGGTCCAAAAACAATGCAATAAAGATATATGTATATAAAAAATAATATCCAACCTTTTCTCATAGGATTCTTTAACTAAACAAAAATTATATAACAAGGAACGGTTAGCCTTTATGATTGGGAACTGAATATAGCAGCAATAATAATAATGCAGCTCAGAATATGATTGTATTATATATAGGTACAACTTCCTTCTACAATTTTTTTGGACGTATAGGCAATGAATCCGTATTGGCTACAATTTATATATAGCCTCAATTATGCATTACATTTTTATGTTCTCGCTTGTATAAATGTAAAATACAGTTTTCCCTCAAAATCATATATTTCCCTGATAAATAAAGAATGATATATAGTAAAGTTATATGAACTTTATTTAGTAGATGATTATGTATATGTTTACAAACCAAATTCTATTCGTTTGTAAATAATCTGAATATCTTGACTGAATTTTCGTATGAAGTTGAATTAGTTGAGAAGTAGAGATAAATAACAGATGAGAACTATTATGTGTATCGTATACCACAAATAAAAGATATTAGTATCGAGCATATTAAATAATTAATTAATGATACTACACACCATGCCATTGGTTGAGACAATTAAGCCAGGATGGCTTGAGTTAACAAACACTATAAAGACGATTACGTGTTAATTGTAGGTAAAGATCGATCTGGTTTAGAATTAAAAGCGGCTCTACTTAACGGCAACTACTGTCCCCATTCTATAAACATGTTAGCATCTTAAGTGGCATACCATGTCGGCGTATTTATCATACTCAAAGACACTGTTGATTTTTAAATAATTAAATTCGCATATATGAATATGTGATAGTAGTAACTACATATAACATGTACATACATATTTATACGTACATACCCTTCGTATTTCATATATACAAATTAGTATATTCTGCTATCTATTGTCTATTTTAGAATACAAATGTTAGCCTTTGTTAATAACGTAGTTACTTCAATTATATAAATATATATATATATATATTCATATATGCGAACTTTTTTCAAAAATAAACAGTGTATCGAGCTAAAAAAACATTAACTGTTTATCTTTGTTCTATATACTTTCATAAGGCTATATAATATGTCTACTTCGTTAAATCCATTTTATCACATTTTTTTTTGTTTTAGTTTCTAAATTTATTTCTTATATGTTATATAGTATCTTGCAAGTTATGGGAATGCATATATACAGTCCAAGAAAACCCAAATATTTTATTTGACAGTTTGAAATTCATAGTATGAAGACCCAAAAATATTGTACATAATACTTTCGAGATTGCAACATGATTGCATTGTTTATGACTCTATGGTGACTTTCACCGAGACATGGGTTTCATGCAGAACCAAATAAGTGTCAAAATTGGCGCAAATACTAAGATAGGAATCTATTATCAAATACTAGTTGTATGGTTAACGTCATTATTTAATCTGAAATATTGAGTAAAAATAGAGAATATTGCGTTGGGCATCAAACCAATCATCTAGTTTTGCTCAAATTCATACGATAGAGACCTCTTTCGGATCCAAAAGCTTTGGGTTTTGAACAAAATTAAACTGAAACCAATCAAATAAAAGTCAGATAGCTCAGAGGAAGGCACGTGTTCTTGGCTTAGATATATCACGTGGGAATGAGTTATCCATGTGCATCCCTTTACCCCAAAAACCAACTTAATAGTTCTTGTTATTTATTTATTTTTTAAAAATTTTCTCCACGTTAATCAAATATAACCAAGAGCCGATTTGATCGAATGGCATTTTTTTTTTCTTTTTTATATTTGGATTTTTCTCATTCGAGCAGAAACTTAAAAATTAAATTATTCGTTTGGTCACATTTTCATGCTTAGTATACCATGGGAAAGAGAACCAGTCTCTTTCGGCTGTGCTTTGCTGAAAAGTGTCGAATAATAAAAAGAAACAGCAGTATTTGTAACAAAGAATCCATCCAAAGGATAAATTTTAATAGAAATAATGCGTTCAAAAACTGTTTATTGTTTAACTATGGATCACGTGGAAAAGAATCAAT
Source organism: Crucihimalaya himalaica (assembly GCA_004349715.1). Lineage (NCBI taxonomy): Eukaryota > Viridiplantae > Streptophyta > Magnoliopsida > Brassicales > Brassicaceae > Crucihimalaya > Crucihimalaya himalaica. The sequence goes on along the minus strand of SMJT01000022.1, from coordinate 204,135 downwards.
CCAAAGGATAACTTGATATCTTGATTTTATTGATAATCAGAATTATTTAGAGACCAAATTTTCTTCTATTATGTTTTCGTATCAATGGTGGATACAACTATTCATTAAAAAAGAACATGAAATATTTTCAAAATTATCCCAAAATATGTGAGTTAACCCCTACGGAATCTCGATTTTTCTTGCTACATCTAGCAAACAAATAATTTTATCACCTTTAATCTATTTTTAAAATCATAAATCACATCCTAGATCTATATTAATGTTCACTAAACTTGTTTTGATGGTCATGAAACATGTTTCTTAATTATTTAACAAGTAATATAATTAAACTCCAGATACATCCTAAATGAGTGGAATAATCTCTATTAAATCTCGATTTATTGTAAATCGGGGTTATGTAGGGACCAAATTATCTTCTACCGTATTTTCATACCCTAGGTGGCTACGACTATACATTAAAACAAGAACGTAAAATTTTTCAAAGTTATCCTAGAATCGGTGGGTTAATCCCTACGAAAATTTTGATTTTCTTGGTAAATCTAGTATACTATTAATTTTATACCTTTGATCCATTTTAGAATAAACAAATCACATCCAAGATCTATACTAATGTTGCCTAAGCTAGTTTTCATAGTCATGAGGTACGTTTCTTTATTTGTTAACAAGTAATCTAATAAAATTCCAAATACACCTTAAATCGGCGTACTAGCTCCTCTGAGATCTCCAATATTTTAAAAATAAGGATTAATTAGAGACCAAATTATATTCCATCATGTTTCTATACCCAAGGTTGATACAACTATACATTAAAACAATAACATGGAAATTTTCAAAGTTATCCCAAAATATGTAGGCTAACCCCTTCGAAAACCTTGATTTTCCTCAATAAATTTATTCAACAATTATTTTTGTCATATTTCATCCATTTTAAAAATTGCAAACCACATCCTACATCTATAATAATGTTCAATGAACTAGTTTTTTGATGGTCATGAGGCACGTTTCTTAATTTTTTAACAAGTAATCTAATAAAACATCATATACGCCCTAAATCGGTGGACTAACACACCTCTGACATCTCGATTTTATTGATAATCGAGATTATTTAGAGACCAAAATATTTTCCATCACGTTCTCATACCAATGGTGGATAAACCTATTCATTAAGTCAAAATTATCGCAAAATCTGTGGTTTAACCCCTAGAGAAAACTCGATTTTCCTCGCTAAATCTAGTAAACAAATAATTATATCACCTTTAATCCATTTTGAAAATTACAAACCATATTAATGTTCAATAAATTAGTTTTGATGGTCATGAAACATGTTACTTAATTTTTTACCAACTAATATAATAAAACTCCAGATACGTCCTAAATGAGTGGTCTAATCCCTATGAGATCTCGATTTATTGTAAATCGGGGTTATGTAGGGACCAAATTATCTTCTACCGTATTTTCATACCCTAGGTGGCTACGACTATACATTAAAACAAGAACGTAAAATTTTTCAAAGTTATCCTAGAGTCGGTGGGTTAACCCCTATGAAAAATATACAAAAAGGGAAAGTTGCTCCTAATGAAAATTTTATTACAAGAAGTTGTTAAAAACATCCATATATCATAGCCGATAGACATATACTTTGAGCTGCAAAACCTTAAGTTAAGTCGCAAAATCTAATTTATTAGCCTTATTGCGTTTCAAAGCGGTTGAGCTTAAGGGCGCGTTGTGATTGGTGCCCAAAAGCATGTGTTTTTCTTATGTTCTCTCAAAATTTTATATTTTATATTCGTGAACTATTATTGTTCACATAGTTTTAGTGAAAATAAATTCATGGTTATCTACAGATTTGTTTGTTTTCATTTCACAATACCTAGAAAGAAGAAAAACAGACATAATGATAAGTTCACAAAGAGACATAACACATGTAAAACAATACATACGTACACTCATTATGGTACATCTAAGTGACAAATTGATTGGTCTTCAGGGTAGGACATTGTGATTGTTAAATGTCAAACTCGATTCACATGGGGTTTTCTACATACATTATTAAAGTAAAAGTCTTCATCTTTCGAATTTTCAAAAAAGCTAAGAGACAACTATTGCTTAAACCCAACAAAGTTGCACAATCACAAACAAATGGGTTCACACTTTTCATAGGATTCAAGTTTGGTCTGTATACACTGAATATATAATTTAAAAGTCGTCAAAATAGAAATCTTGTTGTATACACACACATATACAATATACATTCTCACATATTTTTCTCTACATCTTGAATCGTAATCATACATTAGATATTATAACAAGTAGATAGACTCACCTTGTATAGATAAGACTTATATTGATCTAGTCGATATATTGAGAAACCCATTTAAATCCTTCGCCGTAACCCATCTTTCTGACAATGCTGCACATGAACACCTCAAGGGGACGAACGTTAGTTCCTGCCAAATTCACTTTACCTTTCCCAGTGGTGAAATTGGTGAGGCCTAGATGATAACGCAGCTCGTCTTCTGATGCAGCGTATGGTATATCGATTTTGTTTCCAAGGATGAGGAAAGGGACATTAGCTAGGGATTCATCTGAGAGAAGGGCGTCAAGTTCTTTCTTTGATTCTGCAAACCTCTCTTTGTCATATGCATCAACTAGGTATACCACTGCATCAACCTAATAGGACGCGAGAGACAATAATAATGTTACAAACTTAAAGATAAAATATGAACAGGGCAGGTAGTAATTTGACATCACATCACAGTCTATTGATCTCTTCGTTCAACGGAATCATCAGCCATCAGAAAGTAATCACAAGAGACCTCATGTTGAGATGCTAACAGTAAGATTACTCTATAGATATGTTATCTTCCAATTTTCAACCTCCACATATCAATCTGATATCATCCTGTAATTTCACACTATATTATTTGGAAATTTCAGACTAACATCTGTAAAATTTGTTTCTTCGGGACAGGGAAAATTGGAGCAGCTTTGCAAATATAATCCATGCGACAAAAAACTGGACTAATAATCGAGTAGAAAGCAACTAGTGGTTAGCACAGTGGCTACAGACGAGAGAAAGGAGGTCACATGAAGCTTACTACTATATCCATATAAACAGCCAAATGTAATCACAGAACATCATGCTGCAACAACATGAAGATTCATATAGATTTTCGATCTTCTAAACTACAAGTTAGAGTTAAACTTCTACCTATCCAACCACCCTGTCTTTCAAGCTATCTTTGTCGTTTTCACTAGAGCTCTATCATCTCAAACTATTGTTTCTTAGTGACAGGGAAGATTGTAACAGCTTCGAAAATGTAATCTATAACGTCAGATTAGAGTCTACATATAAATAACAAATGAAATTCTGAGAAGACTACGCGAACTGATTGACCTAAAATCCAAACAATCATATGAACTGCGATCGTAAGAGACACGAAGACCAAAGAAGATCATACCTTAGCATAATAGTCCTTCCAAACTCTACGTGCAATCTGATGGCCTCCCAAATCGAAAGCTTTGAACTTGATTTTGCCGATACTGAGCTCTTCCGATGTCGGATGCTGTGTCGGCTGATGCTGGACCAGACTCTGAAATCCAAATCAAACGATGATCGATGGCTCAAATTCTGAATTGATTACGCTAAGTAACGAGAACAAGGTTCTAGAACGCGATAACTGATCTGATTCGAAGAAGAAGAAGAAGAAGAAGAAGAAGAAACCTCGTCCTTTAACATGTGAAGCAAGGTGGTTTTGCCGGCGTTGTCGAGGCCTAAAAACAGAATCTTCGCTTCTTTCTGCCACAGTCCGAGAGTTGCGAGAACTCCATAGAACCAATCTACGAGGAACATCGCTTCTTCTTCTTCTTCTCTCTCGCGAGAGTAAAACGAAGATTGAGACGAGGGAAGGGTAAGAAACAACTTTCACGCAGGTCCGCGTTTGTACAAACGGCGTCGTTTGATTTGAGCAACTATATGCGATTTTGCGAAGGCGAAGGCGAAGGCAAAAGTGAAAACGGCGTCGTTTGAGTATGAGTGTGTTAACTGGTGAGTAAGATATAGACTTTGGGCCTGGTCTGAAGCGAACAATAATTTATTCTCTTATTTCTAGTATAATGACTTAATGAGACATCTAAGTAGACTAAATTGAATATATCCTAAACTTTTATGGTTCATTTCTAAAAGTAAATTCAATTTTACTTTTAGAAATTTTGTTACATTAGGTTAATGGTGCAGTAACCTTAATAAAATTAAACGTAATATCCGGAAAATTTTGTTTTCTTGTGCAACATGTTGTTATATCAAATTCTTCATCATATTCCGCCATTACTATTTAAACCCTTTATGTATTTATTATTGCATACGTAGATTGATTTAAATGTTAACATCCATAATTGCTTTGAACATATGCAATCATAAAGAGTTATGGTGAGCCTAATTATCTTGAGGTTGCTTCTTGACGATAATCACAGGACACTTGACTCGTTTGGCGCAATACTCGCTCACACTCCCTAGCAAAGCCCTATCAGTGGAAGACAGTATCAAGATACACGAACTGTTTATATTGATAACCAATAATTATATCAAAATATTTTGTGTCTTTAATATATAGATTGATGCCTTACCTTTTGAAGAAGCCATAGTCATGAGTACCAATTACTAACATATCAGCTCTAAGTTTCTGAACTGCGTTGCATATAACTTCCTTTGCATCTCCTCGTCCAACTCGTCTCTCTATATTAATCTGCACATTAAATAACACATTAGTTACTTCTTTTTTTCGTCAAAAGTCTGTGAAAAAGATATACATATATCGCCAATCAAATGTTTTTTTCTTTTTGGTGTTAAAACTCATAAACTACTTTATTAAATTCACTTTTAATGATTTGTCAGCTTCTAAATATAATTCAGAAAAGTGGTCGAAAAATCACTGGAAATAAGCTAGCTTACATATGACTCAAAATCTTGGTACACGGTTCGAGATCGAGCCATGACTGATTCAACGAGCTCGTGTTCATATTTCCTCAAGGCTGCAACCGGATCTCCGGTCACTATAAACCCTAAAAATAGACCAAACAAAATCTATATACTAAGTAAGCTAAACGGTTTATATATAAGGGTACGTAGTTAAACAAAAGATATTGTGAAATGACGACTAACCTGCGGCATCAAGGGAAGAGTAAACGGGAAGAGGCGGCTTGACGTAGAGGAGAGTGAGGGTATTATTGGAACCATACGGAAAAAGATTGTCAAGACTCCATGAAAGGGCTTCCATGCTCTCTTCGCTTTCGTCAACTGCCACTACTATCTTTCTCTTTCTCTGCTCCTTCGTTTCCTCCATTTCTTTATCTTTTCAGAAATATAGAAAAAAACTGTTTTCTTTTGCTTTCAATTATTATCAGAGAAGAAATATCTAATGAAGAAGGCTTGATAAAAGAAGAGATTGCGATTGTGTTTCTATTTATACAAGTAGCTAGGCAAAACCCACTTGAATTCCTGTGTTTGGAACTAAGTGTCTAAGTGTTCTTATTTAGATATTTGATCTCTTGTCTAATTTTTACATTTTTGGTGTTAAACTTCTTTTAATGTAAAGATAAGATATAAACCCACATATGTTTGATAACATAATACAGAAAGACTGTCGTTTCCCTTTCATGAGTTTTATTTACAACACGATTTTTTTTTATTTAGACAATTTATGTTTTATAGAATTATTACATGCTTTTGAACTAGTATGTAATTAATTTAATTATATATTAATTATGAACTCTATATTATTCTAAAGAAGAAAAATAACTCAATATTTATGAACTTGATCTGGAATCTCATTTTCCTCTCATATATCCGTAGTTGTATTGATGATTGATGTTACACCGAATGACTTATCATGAATTTCAGTTTTGTAATATCCATAAACGTATACAAAGATAACGTTAAGTAAGAGAAGTTTATGATTGAAGCAAATAAATCTCAAAATAATTGGTCCCCTCATAAAAACTTGAGAAAATATCACGACCCTAAAATGAAGATAAGATGCATACATATACTTTCCAACTAAAAAAAATTGACACCTGTCACATCTTTATGCGTTTCAGCGTTAGCGCTCCTTGTGGACCCAATGGTTACATGATAATATGAACTGTAACCATATTAATGGGCCCTTTAATGGGTCATCGGAAGCTCCCAATCAAAGGAAGGCCCAACTACAGGAAGAGCCGAAGAGGCCTCTGATTTTTGCTCCGCCGTTAATCAGTCGCTTTTCACCATCTTCGCCATTGCTAATTCCCGTCGAGCTTCTATGGCTGCTGCTCCATGGCTTTATCTCTCCATGAGAAGAAGCTCTATTAAGACTCCTCGCGGCTTTCAACGGTCTCGTTGCCTCTTTATATACTCTTCTTCATTCAATTCCGATGAATTGATTTCCGGGCAAAGTCGCGTAATCGACGGGAGAGGAGTAGTGGAAGTTCGATTTTCCGGTGCTAGCTCTTTTCCCTTCTCTCGTCTGTTTCATTCTTCTTTTTATCATCCTCAACGTCACGTTCCATTGCCACACTCCTCTACAGTACTGCTTGATGCGAGCCTTGGTTTTATTAGAGGTTTCTCTAGTGGTAGTTCTGATGCTATTGATGGATGTGATAAAAAAATTGAATCTGAATGCGATAATGATGAAGACGATAACGATGTTATTGATGACATTGGGGTCAGTTGTGTTGAATCAAGTACTAACCCCGAAGAAGTAGAGAGAGTTTGCAAAGTGATTGATGAATTGTTTGCGTTGGATAGAAACATGGAAGCTGTTCTTGATGAAATGAAAGTAGATTTGTCGCACGATCTGATCGTAGAGGTTTTAGAACGGTTTCGACATGCTAGGAAACCTGCATTTAGATTCTTCTGTTGGGCTGCAGAGAAACCAGGGTTTGCTCATGATTCAAGAACGTACAACTCCATGATGAGTATTTTAGCAAAGACTCGACAGTTCGAAACAATGGTTTCGGTTCTTGAAGAGATGGGTACAAAAGGTCTATTGACTATGGAGACATTCACTATCGCAATAAAAGCTTTCGCTGCTGCGAAAGAGAGGAAGAAAGCTGTTGGTATCTTTGAGCTGATGAAGAAGTACAAGTTTAAAATTGGTGTCGAAACGATTAATTGCTTGCTTGATAGTCTTGGGAGGGCTAAGCTTGGAAAAGAAGCTCAGGTTCTGTTTGATAAGCTGAAAGAGAGGTTTACGCCTAACATGATGACTTACACTGTTCTACTCAATGGTTGGTGCCGCGTGAGGAACTTGATGGAAGCAGCTAGAATCTGGAATTATATGATTGATCAGGGATTGAAACCTGACATTGTAGCTCACAACGTTATGCTCGAGGGTTTGTTGAGGAGCAGAAAAAAATCAGATGCGATCAAATTGTTCCATGTTATGAAATCCAAGGGACCTTGCCCTAATGTTCGTAGCTATACCATCATGATCCGTGACTTCTGTAAACAGTCGAGTATGGAAACTGCCATAGAGTACTTCGATGACATGATTGATTCCGGGTTGCAACCGGATACTGCGGTTTACACATGTCTGATCACAGGGTTTGGGACTCAGAAAAAGCTGGAGACGGTTTACGAACTTCTCAAGGAAATGCAAGAAAAGGGACATCCTCCGGATGGCAAAACTTACAATGCACTGATCAAACTGATGGCGAACCAGAAAATGCCGGAACACGCCACAAGGATCTACAACAAGATGATTCAGAACGAAATTGAGCCATCGATACACACATTCAACATGATAATGAAGTCTTACTTCATGGCGAGAAACTACGAGATGGGGAAAGCTGTTTGGGACGAGATGATCAAGAAAGGGATTTGCCCTGACGATAACTCCTACACGGTTTTGATCAGAGGGCTTATAGGTGAAGGGAAGTCCACAGAGGCATGTAGATACTTAGAGGAGATGATTGACAAAGGAATGAAAACCCCTTTGATTGATTATAACAAGTTTGCAGCTGATTTCCACAGAGGAGGAAAGCCGGAGATATTTGAGGAATTGGCACAGAGAGCTAAGTTCTCTGGTAAGTTTGCTGCAGCAGAGATCTTTGCTAGATGGGCTCAGATGACCAGAAGGAAATTTAAACAGAGATTCATGGAAGATTGATGACTTAGGGCGGTTAACTGGATCTTTCAACTCACTCGCTGGGAAAAAGCTTGTGCTCATTTGTAAGCTCATCTGCAAAATATTGGCTTTGGAGTCAGAACTCTTGCTTCAATCAAGAACATGACTTCACTTGCACAGTTTGGACGTAACTGATCACATTTGGGTTTGCTTCGAGCTAGGAGTCGAGGGTCTAATGGCCTAACGAGAATGAACTCGTGGAGAAGCATCACGAAGCCAACATTCAAATAGAGACCGAGTCTCAAGTGATGTCTTTGCTCTTTGTTTTGTAACATCTGAGTGAATACACCTCGTTCAGGTGAAATGATGTGCTAAAAATGACAATTCATAGATTTTCACTATTATTGTTGCTCATGTGTTTGATTTGCAAAGTTTTATGTGATTCAAGAGCTATAACTCTCTTCTACAAGATAATATATTAGGTTGAGAAAGTGAAGCTTGAGAAAAATTCTTTTCATTTCATTTCTTCTTGTTTCTTACAAAACGTTTTCATAGGCGACATGAATTAGTAAAAGTTTGACCTTCAACAACCATGTATCTGCTCTTTGTATTGCAACAAATTTGTCTGAACATTGTTCACCACCACATTATCTGTTATTTCTTTGTAACATCTTATCTTACTATAGTGCGTTTATAGTAGGTTTTTAAAGGTCTTATTTGACTTTCAAAACACATATACATATGTCTATCAATATTATATACATGAATATTCGTATGTGTCTAGCTATATGAAATCTAAGTGTGTGATATTCAGCAATAATTTTACTGTTATATTATTTCCTTGTGCTACACAAGTTATGAAAGAAACAACAAACACAAGACATAAGAGAGAGAACATGCAGTAGGCTCAAGTGCAAAAAAGGAAAACAAAGACATCTTTTTATGGTTTGGCACTCGTATCTTGGTAACATGTAAGTATGGTCAAAGATGTTGCATTCAACATTTGGCAAAATACAGAAAAATGAAATTTCGAAATCTCTAAGAGCAGAAACTGAAGCAGTATTTGCAAGTTTGGGAGTGAAAGGAACTTAACGAGAAAAGCGTCTTCTTTGAACTATGGAGTTTTGCTCGTTCCTGCGTCCTTGTTTCTCCAAGGATTAAGAGCTTCTCTCATGGCTTGAGCTTCAGGAGAATTTTCCCAGGCCCGCTTCTCAGCTTCTATAACAGTAACCTTGTCGTCTGCAAGTTTCGTAATAAAACAATTTCCATCAAAGCTTTCACATGGAGACAAAAACCAAAACCAGTGTAGTGTAGAAACTAAAGATGAAAGATTACAACTACACAAGAGAGTAAGAATCTTCAATATCAATAAAAGAAGAATTGAGATTAAGCTTACAATGAAATTAAACTGTTCAAAGAAACCACGTCAACCAATAAACCCTAAAAGCGAGAAAGAATTGAAAAAGATGGGAATTTACAGAAACCAGTCTGGATCATGAAGAACTCCATGCCTCCGCCGATGATAGCCGATCCAATCGCGATCTTCAAATACCAATCCAGAAATCTCGTCTTTAGCATTCTCTCTTTCGCAGAAAATTCAAAAAATCTCCAGAGATGTGATTTGCTCAGATTACTATCTATCACGAATCACGATGAAGCAAAGATTTATTGATTTAACGATTACATCCACAGTTTGTGTCCGCAAGGGTTTTAGTTTTTAGTTCACTGTGGTGGTAATCTATTTGCTCTAATTGTTGCTGTTTTGTAAGAGAGAGGCTAAGCCCATCGGATCAACTAAGTCTATTAAAAAAGGCCCACGAGCTAACTTCCCAACTCTGTCTGTGTTCTGAAATTAAAAAAACTCTTAAAATTGTGTCAGTAAAATGATGTAACCATCACGTCATCATTTTTAATTTTTAACCAACATGAGCCTCATATATAAATAACAAAAACATCTGGTAGACTTTGGTTATAATTATTGGTCATTTTATAATTAACGCTTATGAATTGTGTGTTAGACATTGCTTTCGTGAAGAAAATATCAAAAATCAATTATTAATTCCATATACACATTGATATTTTCTTAGGAGGAGGCATCTTGGTGGAATATTCCGTCCGTGAAAAGACGGAGAAACTTCCCTTAACAAAACGTGCTTCCCTTATAAAAATTCAGCTGGCGTCACAGCTAGCGTCAGTCTCCTATTTGTGCTTTAAAAAATAAAAAGATTTAACCAAAAGTTATTATCTTCCATTTTTAAATATTTAAAAAAATAATAGAAAAAGCAATGGCCAGCTCATCATCATCTTCATCTTCTCCTTTAAAACGATAGCTTGGGGTTACTTCATCGCCTTCTTTCGTTTGGCCTTTGAATCTACTCTTAAGCTTTTTTAATTTTTTTCATCTTCTCGATTCAGCTAAAGTATTGCTCCATTATTGTTTCTCAGATCATTCAATCTCTTTTCTTTGCTTCGTTTCCTTCTCTTCTGTCCTCAGATCTAGATCTAGATCTAGGTTTTTTTTCCTCGTCGGGAATTTGGTTGAGGCTTGTTTGGATCTAGGGTTTGGTTTTGGGAATTTTGAAAAAAAAATAGGAATGAATCTAGATTTTCTATGAGCTACTCAATCCTGTTTCGTCGAATTCGTATTCTACACTCTTTCTCCGTCGTTTATCTCTACTACACCTACGTTTTCTCATGAAGTAATCGTTCTCGATCTGATCTGATCTTTTCTGTTTTTTTTTCATTCCAAGTTTTCGTTTTTATCTAACTTATTCTTTGATAGAGATTAGAAATCGGGAATTTTCAAATTGTGAATTTGGGGGTTTTATAGGAATCTATCTAGAAGAAGAAAAAGAATATTATATTGTTTTTAAAAATTTTGGTTGAGAAAAAGTCAAAGAAATGGGGTCGTTGCAAAGGCAAACAAGTCCTGAATCCGATAATGATCCGAGGTACGCGTCGGTGACGGATGAGAGGAAAAGGAAGAGAATGATCTCTAACAGAGAATCAGCTCGCAGATCAAGGATGAGGAAACAGAAGCAACTTGGTGATTTGATCAACGAAGTTACTCTTCTCAAGAACGATAACGCTAAAATCACTGAGCAGCTTGATGAAGCTTCTAAGAAATACATTGATATGGAGTCTAAGAACAATGTCTTGAGAGCACAGGCCTTGGAGTTGACGGACAGGTTAAGATCATTGAACTCTGTGCTTGAGATGGTTGAAGAGATGAGTGGTCAGGCTTTGGATATTCCTGAGATTCCGGAATCTTTGCTGAACCCATGGCAGATGCCTTGTCCAATGCAACCAATCAGGTCTTCTGCTGATATGTTTGATTGCTGAGGATGCTTCCTATCTACTATATAGGATCCAAAGAAACATTGAGATCATGTCTTGGTCTGTTTTACTTACTGTCCTTGTTGGTTTTTCGTTTTGTGATGGTTCGAGTTTTGTAACAATTAGTGTGTCTTTGGTGAATGGGTCTTGTGGTGTGTGTCCCTCACCACAATCTTAATAAAAACTTTCATTCTCTTGTTTCTGCTTTTTCAATTTGTTCAGTCTTTGTATGGTTTTGTAGCCATAGTCCTCTAATCTTGTGTCTTCTTGTCATGTAATTGGTGTCTAATGTGTTTCTTATTCAATTCAAGCTTTCTTATAGTTCTCTGCGAATTGCATCTATTGAAATTTTGCTGTTTGTATTCGTTTATGGAACTACAAATTACAATGTTTTTTAAAGCTAATTGAGACTTGAAGACAATTCATATTACATTACATAAGTACCAAATTGACAAATGGACCGGAGCAAGGATTTGTAATATACGAATCCGGAACCTGTTCTCAAATAAACTTCAGTTGTCGTAAGTACGGCACTCATTGGTCTCAGGATTGTCTTTGCAGTATTCCTCCAAAGGGTCCGAGCCAGCAGCTTTCTTCTTGTCTCTAGCATGGCTAGCTGCAGCGCTAAGCTCCTCAACCTCGTCCCACGCAGCTACACACTCTCCGCTCACTGGATCACCAGCACAAGTCTCCTGTGCATCCTTAATGCTTTTCTCCACTATATCCGATATTCCTCCTTCCGGTGCTGCTTTAACCGTCCTAAACTTCACCACCCGGTTCGTTGTTTTCGAACCATGATTCCAGAGATTGTTCAAACGGACAGGACCGGCGAGACGAACTGGTCGATTCTCGCTGGGGACGACTACTCGTTGAGTTGCAATATTAAGACTAGTAGCTATAGTTGCCATCTTTGGATGGAGAAGATACAGGCAACCTTTGAATTTTGTTGTTTGATAAAAGAAGATATTTCAGATAAATGGGAGGAAACAAGATATATGAAGTGTGCGTGAATTTAATTCTGTGAACCCCATTTGTTATCCTCTGTTAACCAACAAAAAAGTTCCACGTATTTGAATTCCTCTTCGATCGAACAATCAAATATTTTTGTCGATAAGCAATCATTTTATGTAGCAGTACGACGTTGAAAAATTGCAGCCATCCAACTAGTTGATCGTTAGATATTTTTATCATAAAAAGTTACAAGTTTAAAGATGAGAAAACAGAAGTCAAGAAAGATGTCTGAAGTTTAACCATGTATCTCCGGGAAACAATATGTTCACAAATCTCCAATCCAATCTCAGATTTGTTTATTTCTTAAAGCAACCCCCCTTTCTCATGTGAGATCTCAAGAAACCATAAAAACAGAAAAATTGAGCCAACAGTATATAGCGAGAGTGAGAGAGAGGCTTTTCATTCACTCTTCGGCTGCGACAACACTGATCTCACCTCTCTCAAGCAAATCATAGAAGGTTCTGGTTTTCCTCTGCTCATTCCAATGGTGCATCTTCCAGAGACCACCAGCAGCTAAACCAAGTGCCAAACCGATAACTAACTCCTTCACAACACTCGGGCCTTTCAATGTGGCATGCGCGACCTTGTGTCCAGCCATTTCTTCTAAACCTACCACAAATTTTAAGCATAGAGTCAAGTTTAACATAATTGATAACTTCACAAGAAAGCTAAAGCTGATAACTTTACTGAAACCCAATAAACATCTATCTGTATACACACACACACAATCTTATGGATCAGATAAGTTCTCAAAGCTAATTCTTGTCCTGGTATGCATTTGGAGTATAGACATGTAAAATTTCGATCCCTTTTACCATCTAATCTTCTATCTGAAACAATTACGATTCCACTTCAAGGGACGATATCAAAGGATTCAGATTTATTACCAAAATAGTACAAGAACCCAAATACACACAGAATCCAGAAAACTGAAACACGAAATGAAATTGGTATCTCTCCCGAAGAAAAAGGTTAAAGTTTCAAAGTACCACAAATCTAAGGGAATCAAATCTAAAACAGCGACAAATTTCGATCCTAATCACACCGATCCCCACGAAAAAACAAGAAATCGATCCGCATCTAATAAGAAAAATAATCAGAACATCACAATTTTCAAGAACAAAAATTTATAAGATACGACAAGCGAAGAATATAGACTTTACCGAGTCAAGATTGTGTAGATGAACGAGAGAGAGAGAAACACGACGGAAACGAAATGGTAGTTGAATTGAAGCCAGAGAGAGAGAGAGAATGGCTCAGTTCTCTACTCCCTCCCGTGTCTTATTGGGCCTAAATATGTAGAAACAGAAATATATGGGCCTGAATCCTGATCTCTTGTTTCCATATATTGAAATTATATAGGAAATTTTTTTAAAAAAAAAAACATTGGAGCCTCATGGTTCCTTGAAAAGCTCCAGCGAAAGTTCTGAATGTCCCCACCACGTTAAAATCCAAATCCAATCTGTCAAAACACTTGGATTATTAATAAACTAGTAACAGCTAATATAATCCTAATCCTGACTAAAATAATTAAAATGATCATTCCTTCTCCGTATTTTCATCTTTAATAATTGTAATTTGATGAGCTCACGAGTTTGTATGTAAGAACGTCATTATCATTTCTTTACCAAATCCTTTCTCTATACCCCACTAACACAACCACCGTCGTCTTGTCTACCCCAATTTCAATCCTTTTCTCCAAATAGTAGCATTTCGAATTCAAAATCTCTGATTGATTCTTCACTAAATAATGAAGCTGTTTCTTCACAGTAGTTACAGAGAAAAAGAGAGATAGAGAGAGATGGAGAGACAAAGGAGTTTCTCTGTGAAGTCCACAAGGGTCTTAGCATTCATAATCACAACAATCTCTTCCACCATTGTTTTCTTCACTTTCTTCTCCACTTCCTTACTCAAATCTAACTCTTCTCTTTACACAACCACAGACTCTAACTTCCAGATCGATTTAAGCCCTATAGCTGCCATTTCCGTCACTAACAACCTCCATCACTCCTCCGTCTCTGATTCTTCACTTTCTCCTCATGCAAGCCCGATTCTGATCTCTACCCATTTTCACCCGTCCGAAAACACTTCCGGGTCTGCGAAAATTTCCGTTTTTGAGCACAAGATTCGCGGCGAGAGTTTTGCTAAGGAAGATACAGTAATTGCTAATTTAACTTCGATTAAAGTGATTGAACTTCCGAGCAACAATGGTGAAGAGAAGACAAAGAAGAGAATCGAAGAGTGTGATGTTACGAAAGGGAAGTGGGTTTACGATAGTGACTATCCATTGTACACAAATGCGTCTTGTCCTTTTATCGATGAAGGGTTTGGGTGTCAAAGCAATGGAAGGTTGGATCTTAATTACATGAATTGGAGATGGGAGCCTCAAGATTGTGATGCTCCCAGGTTTAATTTCTACTTTCTGATTTTGTTGTTTTCCTCTTTGGCCTTAAGATATATCTATTGGGGTGGTAATGATAGTGACTGATAATTTGATTATTTGGATTCATAGTTCCACTGAGCAGTTAATGGCTTTGAGATAGTGATAAGTATGTAACCTTTTAATCATTTCATGGTCCTGATTTGGAAATTGTGGCTATTTTTGGTATGTGTGAGTTTAGGTTCAATGCTACAAAAATGCTGGAGATGATTAGAGGGAAGAGGCTAGTGTTCGTTGGAGATTCAATTAATAGGAACCAGTGGGAATCTATGCTTTGTTTGTTGTTTCAAGCTGTTAAAGATCCCAAGAGAGTCTACGAAACGCACAACCGAAGAATCACCAAAGAGAAGGGGAACTATAGCTTCCGTTTCGCGGTACATGAGTATAATTTTAATGGACCATTAGTGTATTTAGATTTGTGATTGTTATTAATACTGTGATTATGTACTCGGTTAGGATTACAAATGCACTGTGGAATTCTATGTTACTCATTTCTTGGTTCGTGAGGGTAGAGCAAGAATAGGAAAGAAGCGAAGAGAAACTCTTAGAATCGATTCTATGGATCGAAGCTCTTCTAGATGGAAAGGTGCTAATATTTTAGTGTTCAATACAGCACATTGGTGGTCTCATTACAAAACCAAATCGGGGTCAGTATTTTTTACTTAAAAATATCTAGAGAAGAATGGAATCAAGATCTTGATTAATTAGTTTGAGTTTGCAGGGTCAACTATTACCAAGAAGGAGACCAGATTCATCCGAAGCTTGATGTATCAACCGCTTTCAAGAAAGCTTTTCAGACTTGGTCATCATGGGTTAACAAAAATGTCGATCCAAAGAAAACTCGGGTTTTCTTCAGAAGTGCTGCACCTTCTCATTTCAGGTTTTTGTCCTGTCTCTCGTGTGGTTTTAAAGACCGATCATATATTTCTCCCATTATTATCTCTGTATTGCTTCTTTGGACAGTGGAGGAGAATGGAACTCAGGAGGTCATTGCAGAGAAGCCAACATGCCGTTGAACCATACCTTCAAACCGAGTTCCTCGAGCAAAAACTACATTGTTGAGGAAGTACTGAAGCAGATGAGAACACCAGTAACCCTCTTGAATGTTAGCGGTTTATCTCAGTACAGAATTGACGCCCACCCTTCTATTTACGGAACAAAACCAGAAAACCGGCGTTCAAAAGCTGTCCAAGATTGCAGTCATTGGTGTCTCCCTGGTGTTCCTGATACTTGGAACCACTTGCTTTATCTCCATTTGCTCCATAAACGATAAATACGGTTACAAACTAAAAGCTTAAATTACTTCTTCAGAAGTTTGTTTAATGTAGGTATGCTCATCCGGTTTAACCAAACCTAACCAAAACCATACAAGAAAGAAACCTAAATTTTTCGTTTTTATTTCATATTTGAAGAATCTGCAAGTCTGTAACCGGTAATTGAACCAAACCAAAAGACAAAAACTAAGAGAGTAAACCCAAAATTTCTTTGAAAATCTTCGAATTAAAGTTTTATTTCAAGAAATTGAGACAGTAACAATGAACTTAACATTGATAAAGCATCAATCTATGCAAATGGATCGCTTTATTGGCTGAATATTCACAACCATAAGATTGCGGCCCTGGATCTTCACACAGAAATGTTTTCTGAGGTATTGCCGCCAAGTTGGTGCACCAATTCCTCCTCATGTGGTGTGTATTTATGGAGTCTAAAAGATCGTTTATGTCTATCTGATGTGTTACAATATCCGGATGTGGACGTATGGGGTTTGCAGCAAAAAGGTTCGAATGTGAAGTGGGAAAAGATTCTTTTAGTTACTATATTAAGTATGGATTGTTTAGACGCAAACTTTTGGAAACTTGGTCTAGCTGCTTGTTATTTTAGGCCCATAGGTCAAAAACTTGGTCCCCGCGGACCACTGTAGCACCTCATTGTATATGGAGGACTTGGTTTCTTCGGTCTAGTTTCATGCTCATCAATGCTTTAATATGTTATTTCATTTCTTCAATTAATAAATGTGTTATTGGTTTTGGGTTATTTAATACTCCATCTGTCACAAAATAAGTGATGTTTGAGTTAAAAGCACAAAGATTAAGAAATAATAAGTGTTTTATTTTTTACAAAAATCCAACCAATAGAAAAAAATACTGCAGAATTCAAATGGTCATAACTTATTAAATTAATATAAATTATACATAGAAAAGTGAAAAAATCAAATATTTTGGGACAAAATTTTTGTTCTAAAACATCACTTATTTTGGGGAGTATGTTAAACCATTTAATATTTATGTTTCATGTCGATGCAAAAGGAAACTGAGTATACTCAATGGCTCACAACTACATCTTGTTACAAATTTTCCGTTCTTTACTTGTTATAGTTTTAGTCTCCTCAATTGCCAATATTCGAATTTGTCTCACTACCATGAATGTTTTCCGTGTTCCTTATCATGCACTCGAACTTCTTCGAAGTTAAAATCCCGATAACTAAATATTGATTTCTGAGATAATAATTTACTTTGTCGGCCACTGCTTTGAATATTAATTATTGGGCAAGAACAACTTTTTTGCGTCTGTAGTTGATACTCGATACGGGTTGAACAGCCACACAAACCAACAAATCAACCCATTTAACTATAAGCCAAATAAGAACCTCTCTCAACGTGGAACAAAACCAAATCAGCAATGTGATCAAAGGGACTAATAACCGTGTAAACCTATTTCTCCTACAGATTGTTTTCCATGGGCGTGAATGGAACGTTCCTGGGGCTATATAGCCTATACGCAATAAAACCCGAAACCACAAGAGAAATCATGGAAAACACAATGGCTGTAATGCTGGTTCCATCGCTAGAGCCCTGGATAGTTGAAGCGGTGAGACCCGAAGAAGAGCCTGAGGAGATATCTAGCGGTATCCAATCGCAGTTGATCGTGTAGTGTCCTGATCCGTGCCACGGTTTGCTTTCCATTGGGTACCAGAATGCAACCGACATTTTGGTGGGTGAGCCAAGCGTGAACTGAACATCCTGTAAATATCAATCTAGGACCTTAACTTCATATGAAGATGTTTTTATACATAACTCATATTGACCAGGTTCAGTTCCACGGGATATATTTGTTGTTCCTATTACGTGTCTGACACATGTGGATCTGGGTTAAGAGTAACTACTGATTCACAGAGGTAAAATTGCCTGGAGATTCTGCTATATTTTAGGGAAGGGCCAATGGTAACCGAACGTCATTGATCTAAGTAGAATATTTTACTGACCTGTTGGAGACGGTCCATAGTCCTCAAGGGCCTTGAGAACTCGAAATAGTAAGTTCCTTTCTTGCCATCTGGCGTGTAAGGGCTGTCTTCCTCTACATAACCTGTTGAAAACTTCAAAGATAAGTAACCAGAGGAGATGCTTATGGGTGAGATATGGTTAAAAACACCGAGACTTAATTCCACCTCTTTTTTTTCCCAGTTAAAAGCATGAAAATATATCTCAGTATTGGGAACTCAGGGAACTGATTATGTAGATATGTAAGACTGACCTGATTGAGTAGTGAAGCTGCTGTGCCACCATGCTCCATGCCAATCGTTCTGTGCACTAGAATCATTTCCTGCCAAAAGAATATCCATGAGGATCACATATTTGTAATTTGCACACGAGAAAGAGATCACTCTCGAGTAGCAGCATTCAACTAGAAAACAAATAATTTATATTTTAAGAACGTCTTATACTTGTGGAAACACATTAGAGGATTAAGAACCTACAAAATCTGAATAAAATACAGGAAGCGACATCAACAATTACTAAGCTTCCATGTTAGAACAAATACTAAGCAAAAGAAAAAGGTGATTAATGGACCCTCAGCCAATTATTGTTCCACTAATTTCTGATCCAAAAAGTACCTGAGGGTCCAAGACCATCAAGGTATCGACAATGTGGATTCCACGCATAAATGTCAACCAAATGACCAAATCTGTTCATATGAAAAAAGACAGGCATTCAGTAAACATATTAAAGAGAGGTACAGATTAGCTGCTTGATAAACAGGTAAGGAACTAAACTAGATTCACTGAATTGGTACAACACCAGATCAAAGTATGAGAGAGACAGAACAAACTATATTGCACTACAAATCACCTGTCACCTCCATTTCCTTCCCCATTGTCTACTGGATTACCACCGTAAAGGCGTCCTGGAATAGCATTTCCAATGGAGAAATGCATAATATCAACCTCGAAGCCTCTGCAAGCCTTGCTGGTACAAGAGTCTGTCCCTTCTTTACAACCACCCATCTTATGGACCAGAAGGTTGACATCAGTTGTTTCATATAATATATACATGGATCTTAAATGAAATAGTTGAACAAAGTACTACAGGATATCCAAATGAGAAACTTACATTGTGATAAGTAGCTTGATCACCAATTTGGAACATGAGAGCCACTGAAGGACACTTCTTGTTTTCACTGGATTTAAAGAAGCAAGCAGTTCACTACAATAGTGATAGACTTGCAATTTGAAGTTATGTATAAATCAAGGATCATTTTAATATCATCTGATTATCTGAAGCAGTACATAAACGTATTTTGACACCTCTGTATCTAAGAAAGTAATAGACATGCCAGAGCCTGACAACTAACGCTTCAATTCTAAGTTCCAAGAATCCCAGGGTCTAACCATATATTCTATCCACACACAAAAAAAAAAAAATATATTACCAGGTAAACAGAAATAACTCATAAAGATCAAGCAAAATGTAAATAAAAATGAGTTGCATCAAACCCAAACTTGCATTGGGCCACTTTTTTTCATCACAGGACCCATATTCTGAAAGATTAGACGCAGTGGCATCACTACAACTTGAGAAAAGTTACTATAGATCTCAGATAATGTATGGTTCTGATCACCAGTTCTTGGATCATGCAGGGGTCTAGGAAGTGATTGTGCATTTTAGAACAGCGCCTAGGATAACCAAATTATAAACTACACACTTACCCTTTATCATAAGCGTAATTTCCATCAATTTCCAGCATAAAGTAGATATCTCGACCATCATGAAGTGCCTACAAAGAGAGAATCACGAATCAAATGTTATGAACGAAATCGAATTCAAAGTCCACAAAATCCAGATTCATCAATCGAAACAAAATGTCGCAATGAGGTCAGCATCTCTACTTATCTGGTTAAACTAACCAAATAGATCTTGACTAA
Organism: Crucihimalaya himalaica; assembly: GCA_004349715.1. NCBI lineage: Eukaryota > Viridiplantae > Streptophyta > Magnoliopsida > Brassicales > Brassicaceae > Crucihimalaya > Crucihimalaya himalaica. The sequence goes on along the minus strand of SMJT01000022.1, from coordinate 184,043 downwards.
TCAGAAATTTCAGCGCGAATATCATCAATTTATACAATCTAAAAGTAATGCCGCCAAACCAATACTAAAATAATGCAAATGTGATTCGAATCAACACACTACCTTGACTGTCATCTTTCCGGCGTCATACTCATGATCAGCGTCCGGATCAAGGGCAGGTCGGAGCGGGAACTCGGAGCCGTCAATGTCCTTCCAGTCATCGTTGTGACCATCGAGAGTGATAATTCCCGGTCTGAAATCGGCTATGACCTGGATATCCGAGTCCGATTCACAACTCCATTCGCCGGATTCCTGGTGCGAAACGACCGTCTCCGCCGTGAAGATCAAAAGCCAAGCTACAACCACGAGCCGAAGCATTTGGATTTGACCCAAGATTGGTTTCTACGGTTGACTGGCGATTGATTACTGGACTCTTCAAACGGTAAGCAAAACTCGACAGCTGTAATTAAAAATTATTATTTTTATTTAAATATTATGTTTTTAATGGGCCTAATAAAGCCCATTAAGCCCTCAAGAGTCAAGAGAACCTTGTTAAAAACCAACGGAGACATACAGATCGTGAGTCATCGGTCCGATATTTTGGATCCGTGCTCCATCGACGAACAAACTACACTCTTCTTTTCCTAAGTTCAACCATTTAGCTCCTTCACCGGAGCTTCTAATCGGGAACAATGGCGGCTACCAAGAAGATTTGCCATTGTCTGATCGTCGTCCTCGTAGCGATTTCGACTGTCTACGGTGTTTCCGCGGATTCTATAAAAGGCTGCGGTGGTTTTGTCGAGGTTTATCTCTTTTTCCTTTCCCGATTCGTTTTATCCATCGTTCTGATTGATTCCTGATCGATTACTAGATAGTTTTTGGTATTGGAATATTGAGGATGTTTGCTTCCAAAGTAGCAGATTCAGTTTAGTTGAGCCTGCTTAGTACTTTTACGCACTTCTATCTGAGATTTTGCGAATTCGAGCATGTTTTGATTTTTGGAAATTATCAATGAGTTAAGTAGTAGGAATAAGGATCGGATCTGGATTTATTATTTAACGCTGCTGAATTACTAAACGTGCAGGCGAGTTCGTCTTTGGTCAGGTCTCGGAAAGGAGCCGATGGGAAACTGGATTATTCTCATATCACGGTAAGAAATCAATGTGTTGACTGATGTTTTCTAACTTTTTCTGAGTGAGGTTTCAATCATTTGTTTTTGGTTCCCCTTCAAATTACAAGGTTGAGCTTCAAACAATAGATGGATTAGTAAAAGACAGTACACAGTGTGCCCCAAATGGTTACTATTTCATCCCAGTATATGACAAGGTATTCATCAAACCTTATTCTTTCTTTCTTCTGGGCCTGTGAAAGATGTATTTTTTTGGGTGAATCTGTGTTGCATTTCTGCTGCAAGTGATTTCTATGCTTTTTTCTCGTAGGGCTCATTCATTCTCAAGATAAACGGACCTGAGGGATGGTCATGGAATCCAGATAAGGTTAATCTGTTCTCCATTTTTTTCTTAGGACTATGCATCAGGAATCTTTCCAGACAAAACACCAGGCTTCTAGCTAGCTATTTACATTAAATTCGATGTGGCAGGTACCTGTTGTCGTTGACGACTCTAGTTGCAACAACAATGAGGATATTAACTTCCGCTTCACTGGGTTCGTTTTAATCTATGTGTTTGCCTCGTCTTTTTTTTCAACTTTGTTATTGGTGGTTTGGTCATCTTTCTTCCTTTAAAGTTTTTCATGTTTTACTCTTTTGTGTATTACAGTTTTACATTATCCGGTAAAGTCCTGGGAGCTGTTGGTGGGGAGAGTTGTGTGATTAAGAATGGAGGCCCAGCTGATGTCAATGTTGAATTGTTGTCTTCTGATGGATCAGAAGATCCCATCGCTTCTGTTCACACATCGTCAGATGGGAGCTACTTATTCAAGAATATTATTCCAGGTAAGGAGTAAGCTTTCATCATCAGTGTCTCTTTTTCTATTTATCTATCACTTTATTATTCTGGCCTTGCATGTATGTATTCGGAAGTTTCACATTTCAAATGTCAAGTGCCTAGTTTCCAGGTATCTTGTTATAATCAAATGACTAGCCTATCTGATTGGTTGCAGGAAAATACAATATCCGTGCATCCCATCCAGAGCTGCAAGTTGAAGTTCGCGGTTCAACAGAGGTCTCAGATCTTTTTCGTTTTGCTTTTTATCTTTATTTAATTTTTCTGTTTAAAATTCTCCTGACCAACCTTTTTGCATTTGAGTACACATGTTTTTACCTACTCTTTTCATTTTTATTGTATCCATTTCAATATATTTGGCTTGATAATTTTAATTCTGCATGTGAATACTAGAAATTCTCTTTTTACCTGTAGGTGGAACTTGGATTTGCAAATGGCATGGTGGATGACATATTCTTTGTCCTTGGTTATGATCTCAAGGGGTCTGTTGTTGCTCAGGTAATCCCTCTATTCCTGTGTTTCTTTTTTCCTTTGATGTTCAAATCCTGCTACTCTCCTCTCCTCTCATCAGTGAAATTTTGATGATGATCTTTATTGGAAATAGTGATTGGTATATCATTGGTTCGGTTCTTGCCCATCATGCACCTGTAGACTGTCCTCAATCTTTAGTGTTGGATAAAGATTATTTATTTCTTTTTGTAGGGAAATCCAATCCTGGGTGTTCATATATATTTGCATTCAGATGATGTTTCCATGGTAGATTGTCCCCAAGGATTTGGTGATGCTGCTGGAGAAAGGAAGCCTCTCTGTCATGCTGTAACCGACGCGGAAGGAGTTTTCAGTTTCAAGTCCATCCCTTGTGGTATATCACTGTTCTATCCACAACCAATTCATTGAGCATTTATTTTACTTTAAGCTTTAGCTTGATGAATTCGGTATTGCAGAACACTAGTTAAATGACTATTGAGCATGTTGAACTTTTAGGACGCTTGAAATTCTGGTTGCATGGTCCAGCTCTTAGTTTCTAAAGAGCTATTTTTTGGTCATTTTGATTTTTCTTCCTCAGGAAAATACGAACTGGTGCCACATTATAAGGGTGAGAACACGGTCTTCGATGTTTCACCTCCGGTGATGCCTGTTTCTGTAGAGCACCAACATGTCACTGTTCCCAAAAAATTTCAGGTCAGATAGAACAACCGCAAACTTTATACCTCACTATTTCTATAATTGGACTCTGCGTACATGTTTCTTCCACTAAATATTGAACTGAATGCTCCTTTAGGTAACAGGATTCTCCATTGGGGGTCGTGTAGTTGACGGTAATTCAATGGGAGTTGAGGGCGTTAATATCTTAGTAGATGGTAGTCTAAGATCTGTCACGGACAAGGAAGGTTATTACAAGCTTGACCAGGTATACTTTTATGCTACAATCAATGTTTATACGGTAAACCTTGTTCCAGTTGTAAGCGTGCTAAATTGGTTGTCACTCAACTTCTCCTATTGAATTTTTGGTGAATGTTTTGAAGCTTCTAGAATCTAAAGTAAAGGATATGGCTAGATTTCTTCTGAAGTTTATGTACAAACAAAGCAAATGTACTTTTATATATTTCAAATATTTGCCATTTGGTTCTCTTTCCACCACCCCTTCAATCTCATTTTTTGCTGTTGTGATCAGTAGTTTTAACAGCAGGAAATGTAATGTAATATTGGTTCAACTCCTTAGGTTACGTCAAACCGGTATACAATAGATGCAGTCAAGGAGCATTACAAGTTCGACAAACTGAAGAAGTTCATGGTATCAGTCTCACTTATGTTTCCTTGCGCGCTATATTAATTTCTGCAGATATGGCGTCACCTCATTCAATAGAAGTTCGAAACAAACTAAAGTAATTCACTTAAACTTGTTTGTTTAGGTTTTACCCAACATGGCTTCGCTTCCAGATATCACTGCTGTATCTTATGATATATGTGGTGTGGTGCGAATGTTTGGTTCTCGTCACAAAGCAAAGGTAAACTCTTGTACATATTTATCTTTCTCTGTTGTTACTTATCTCTCGTGTTTAATGTTTTAATATTTTAAATCTAGGTAGCTTTGACTCATGGACCCACAAATGTCAAACCACAAATGAAGCAAACAGATGAGACCGGAACTTTCTGCTTTGAGGTTTGTTGATGCTTTTCTGTTTATGAATGAGTTCCCTGTTTCTCACTTTATACACGTTCTTTTTTATTTATTCATTTTCTTGCTATCATATATATTCCAGGTTCCACCAGGCGAATATAGGCTGTCTGCGTTGGCTGCTACACCAAAGGGTGCTTCTGAGCTTCTGTTTTTGCCAACTTATGTGGATGTTGCCGTCAAAAGTCCACTGTTGAACGTAGAATTTTCTCAGGTGATTCGCTCTGAACGACTCCACTCTCTTGGAAATGTTTTTGTAGCATCAAATTGATAGGAGTTGGATGGACAATATACTTCCACATGTTCAGGATGATTTCCTTTCATTTAACTTCTTTTGGGTGTTGATGCAGGCGCGAGTCAATGTGCATGGTTCTGTTACTTGCAAGGAGAAGTGTGGTCCGTCTGTCTCAGTGGCACTTGTGGGAGAGGCTGGTGATCGTGATAAGAAGACAGTTGTTTTAACCAGTGAGAGCAGTCAATTTCTATTTTCAGACATATTGCCTGGAAAATACAGAGTTGAGGTGGGGTGCATGGTTTCTACTCAATATATTTTCTCCTCTTGTGTACTTCTGTAAGGGAGACGGAAAAAGTGACACTACTAGTTAAATACATTTACTAATTGCTTGTCACGTGATAAATTTAGGTCAAAAGTATATCACCAGAAGCCACATCTGATGAAGACAGTTGGTGCTGGGACCGGAGCTCGATTGATGTGAATGTCGGAACTGAGGATATCAAAGGGATTGAATTTGTTCAGAAAGGTTACTGGGTTAATATTATCTCCACTCATGAGGTGGATGCTAGAATTGTTCATCCTAATGGATCACCTACTAGTTTAAAAATCAAGGTATTCTTTTTCTGGTGGATTCTCCGTCAGTTTTACCTATTTAGGGTGCTATATTTAAACTCCATCAGAACTAATTATTTTTCGTCATTTGTGGTAACTACAGAACGGTTCACAGAAAATATGTGTTGAATCACCTGGAGGACATGAGCTTCAGCTTTCTGAATCATGCATGTCCTTTGGGAGCAATTCAATAAAGATAGATGTCTCAAATCCACAGGTTTTAGTTTGAAATGTTTTCTCTTTTGTTTCAATATACTTTGGCTTGTCCTTCATTCAGCATCGACATGCTTTTCTCTCTGTAGCCTATTCATCTGAAAGCAGAGAAGTACCTCCTCAAAGGTCTGATAAATGTGGAGTCTAGTTCAACCGAGAATGAGTCTGAATTGCCAGAGAGTTTCATTGTTGATATTCAAGACAAGGAAGGAAATGTTATCAACAGTATTGCCGCCAAACTTGCATCTGATGGGCGTGGTGTTTATGAGTACTATACCTGGGCCAATCTTGGTGAAAAAATTAGCTTTGTTCCTCGAGATTCTAGGTATGATCTGCTCATTATGATTTCAGGGAATTGTGAACTAGAATTCAAATGTTTGGAATCAAATGTCTCAGGAATGCATCATAGCTCATATAGAAGAGAAATTCTTGTTTCAAAGTCAAACAACCAAACGAGTGTTTGGGTGCTTGAATTTTTCTCTAATATTTTTGAAGCTATTATTCTTTTCAAGCTACTTCAGCTAAAGCTGTATTCTGTTTCAGGGATAATATGGAGAAGAAGATGTTGTTTTATCCTAAAAAGTTTCATGTAAGTATTAACTAGAAGTATTGCTAACCATAAAAGATTCTATAATGGGAACATCAAGCTTAATATATGTTTGTTCTAATAGGCTGTAGTGTCAAATGACGGATGCCAAGCTTCAGTTTCTCCATTTACTGGTCGTCTTGGTCTTTACATACAAGGATCGGTTTCTCCTCCTCTTCCTGGTGTTCATATTAAGGTTTCTGCTGCAAAAGACAGCCTTATTTCTTCACTTAAGAAAGGTGAAGTAGCTATTGAAACAAGCACATCACCAGAGGGTTCATTCGTTGCCGGGCCATTATATGATGATATAACATATGCCACAGAAGCTTCAAAGGTAGGAGTATATTATACCGATAAAGTTTTCAGGTCCATGTAAATGGACCTTGAGATGAGGTTTTGCTTCACTTTTCTAATCTTAGGTTAGATCTCATGCATCTGGTTACGCTGAAATTCTCACTTCCATTCAATTGTTCTGAACAAATGTGTTCCTGATCTTGGCTTACACATGCAGCCTGGCTACCATATTAAAAGGCTAGGACCATATTCCTTCTCCTGCCAAAAGCTTGGTCAGATCTCTGTGCGCGTATACTCAAAGGACAATGCAGAGGCATTAATCCCTCCGCTGTTGTTATCATTAAGTGGTGATCATGGTTACAGAAATAATTCTATATCTGGCGCTGGTGGACTCTTTATTTTTGATAGCTTATTCCCTGGAAATTTCTACTTGCGTCCCCTTCTTAAGGTAATTAACCCATACGCCCCTGCATTCTTTAATGGCTTCCTCAAAACGTAAAAGTTGCCCAAAAGAAATAAAATATGAATTTTTTGAGTATATATCGCTTTCCTCAGGAATATTCTTTCAAACCTTCAACTCTAGCAATAGAACTGGGTTCTGGGGAGTCCAGTGAAGCTGTATTTGAGGCTACTCGTGTTGCCTACAGGTTTGATCTTATTCTAAATCATCATTTTCCTCTATTCGATCCTGATTTTACGTATGTCAAAACTCAAAAGAAGTTGTTGCCTTGATTAGACAGGAATAAATTGTTTCCGGACTCCTAAAAACTTTCTAGGCTCGTTTCTTTTAAGTATGATAGCACCAGGGTTCACTTCTCCTGTAATAAAATTAGAGCACAACACTTTCTTTGAAACTTGTACCAATTCATAATGACCAAGTTATATCGGTCACTTGAAGTTTCAATTGAGATCTCCACTATCAGCACATCCTGATTTTGGAAAGTTAGATTTTTGGTCCTAAACAGTCATTTTACTGAACCATTCTCTTGCTATTTGAACCGAAACACATATTTGTAGGCTTAGACTACATTCAATTTAATCTTCTTCAGTTCTGTAACAATATACCTTGTCAATTCCTTTGCAGTGCAATTGGTAGAGTCGCTCTCGTATCTGGCCAGCCTCAAGAAGGTGTTGCGATTGAAGCTCGCTCTGACTCCAAAGGATACTATGAGGAGACCACAAGCGATATTAATGGAAATTATCGTCTGAGAGGGTTACATCCAGATACAACATATGTAATTAAAGTGTCGAAGAAAATTGGTTCAGGCAACAATAAAATTGAACGTGCATCTCCAGAGTCGATTTCTCTTCAGGTTTGTTTCTGTTTCTCCATATAATATTCATTCTCATCATCCAACAGAATTTACCTGACAATTGTCTTTTCTTGCAGATTGGTTATGAAGATATCAATGGGCTCGACTTTTTGGTATTTGAACAACCAGAAACGACCATATTAACGTGCCATGTCGAAGGAAAACAAAACGAAGAACTAAACTCGAATCTGCTAGTGGAGATTAAATCAGCCATTGATGAATCGAAGATAGAGAATGTCTTTCCACTACCACTCTCCAACTTCTTCCAAGTAAAAGGCTTACCCAGAGGTAAACACCTTGTGCAGCTTAAATCCAGTCGTCCTCTAATCTCCCACAAAGTAGAATCAGAGATTATTGAAGTTGATTTCGAGACAAATGCCCAAATCCATATCGGTCCACTTCGATACAGCATCGTGGCAGATCATCAGAGTCAGGTAAATATATAATTCACAGTCTTCCACATTTTTGATAGACTGAGCTTTTTGTACTCTTTTTTCTCATAGTGGTTTGATTTGTATCGGTTTCAGGAAGTGACACCTGCAGCTATATTGCCACTCGTGATTGGCGTTTCGGCAATTGCTCTGTTCCTCAGCATTCCCAGGTAATAATTATGACCAAATTGTATCATTTGTAATTCGAAACATTTCTACAATTAGTGATCCATCCACATGCTTGTAAAAACAAGGTTGAAAGACATCTACCAAGCCACGGTTGGGATTTCGTCTCCCGGATTCACTGCATCTGCTAAGAGAGAACCTCGAAAAGCTGTTGCTAGAAAGAAGACGTTCTGAAGAATTTTATTCATCTTCGGTTTTTTCCTTCTTTTTTTTTTTTTTTTTGTTATATATCATCGTTAGAGTGAATTTATTCAAAACATGCAGAACTCAGAAACTCCTCTGATCCATTTAAATTTTAGATAAAACTTTGCTCGACGGTTAATTTAGTCTTCTGTTTTTTTTTACCATTTCATTTTTTTTTCTTAATCTGATTTGTGTTAGAATCTTGGTAATAAATTCAATTACAGCTTACTTAAATTTTGAATTCAATTTCTATCAAAATATTATGTAATTAAGGACAGCAATATAGATTAAAATTATAGCCAAGTTAGAACTGGGCATGACTTTTTGTGTTTCACACAGTAAGTTAGAGATTGGGCTGCACATGATCCAATGCTGAGGTTATTTACAACTGTAAGTCAAAAATAATAATTATCGTGGCCATCCCTTTACACCCCAGTTAACTGCTGAACCGGTCGAAAATAACAACAGACGAAAGCGTATACTGTCTTGTCCAAACGACACGCAGATTACTGTTTAAACATTATCCACCTACAATAGCCGGTCATCAAATCAAGGCATTTATTTAGCAAGAATCCATGTTTCACTCTCTCTTCTCTAACCCTAAAATCTCTTTCTGTCTTTTTATTTTTGTTTTTTAATAATATTTCTCTGTTTAATTTGTTTTCTTAACTGGGGTTTGATTATGGAGAACATTGGTGTTGGGATGCTGTTTTGCGATTTAGGGCAAACAAGGGTTTACCCACTGTTCTCTGATTTTCACGATTTATCGGCGGAGAGGTATCCGGTAGGGTTCATGGATTTACTTGGTGTTCATCCTCATGCACTCACCCATACGCCGCTGATGCAGTTTCACACGACACCTAACTCGTCGTCGAGCGAAGCTGTGAATGTAGATGAAAAGAAGAGAGATGACGAGGATCAGCAAGAAGAACTGCAGCATAAGACAAATAAGTGGTGAGTTTGAGTTTGAGCGTTTGTTTCTTTTTCACACAGACTTGTTCCACATGTAGAATCAGAGAAATATTTTATTTATGGGAAACAAAAGGTTTGCATTTAAAAGACGTACGATGCTTGCTGAACTTTTATCATAGGTTTAAACCAACTAAGAGTAGTGAGCAGACGAAGATGAAAGTGCCAAAAGTGTCATTCATCACGAAGAGTCAGGTTCTTCATCTAGATGATGGTTATAAATGGAGAAAATACGGTCAAAAACCTGTCAAAAACAGCCCTTTTCCTAGGTAATTTAGATTCATTTCCATTGTGTGTTCTTTAGGATAAATTAAACATTTTACAATTTTCACTGGTTGTTTTTTCCCTTTGAAGGAATTATTACCGTTGCACAACAACTTGGTGTGACGTGAAGAAGAGAGTGGAGAGATCATTCAGTGATCCAAGCACTGTAGTCACCACTTACGAAGGTCAGCACACTCATCCTCGTCCACTACCCATCATGCCAAAAGGAGGCAGCGTTCGATCAGCTTCTAGGGCCCACTTTGGCCTCCCTACGCTCTCAGCTCCTCAGCTTTTAGATTACAACAACCAACAACAACAAGAACAACAAGGGCCGTCTTCTTTTGAAACTGAGTACATTAACAGGCAAGAAAAAGGATATGATCATGATGATGATGATCACAATCATGTAGTGAAGAAGAGTCGAACTCGGGATCTGCTGGATGGAGCTGGTTTAGTCAAAGATCATGGCCTTCTTCAAGATGTCGTTTCCTCTCATATCATTAAGGAAGAGTGTTAGTTAGTTAATCACATAATCAAGTAGCTAGCGAGGTTTAATTTTTCTAATTGTCATATAAACAAAGATCTTTGAATGGATCACGTACGTAGATGTTGAGGTTTTCAAAAGTTGTAATGGTAGGGTAATGTGTTCAAGCTGTCACACGTATGTATTTGATCATGATGAGTATTAGGGTTTTATTTGTATCAAACGAGAGAAATCGTACTTATTTAATTCAGATATATTCCTTTAATTTATACAGTACCCGTTTGATCAAGGATCAAAACACTGAATAAGCTTACTCATGAGCCATACCACATGTAGGTACTTAAGTATTTTCAAATTTTGTGTGTGTCTTACTGATCGAGCGTAGTAGTCACTCTAGTATATGGATCGTCGAACTGATATCCGACCTTGAACAATGTACAAGATTTCGAGAGCAATGCTATGTTTTAGCTAGGGTTTAATTAGATTTTGTTTCTCCTATATATATATATATATAGAGACGAGATCTGTAAAAAAATTGATTAATCTCTGATTGATTGGCCTTTTAACAGAGAAGCATAATTAGATGGGTTCAAAGGAATTATTGATGTGGAAAAAAACAAACTAATTATGTTACATATATATCTTACATAGTATATATATATATATATATATATATTCATGGATCGAAAAGGAAATAGGACGACGGATCAGTATATATTATTTACCACTTGTGTATTTCATGACTAACCTACTGCGTTAAAATAAATATATTACCTAACACTGTCAAGTGTCAATGTCCTTTGCTATTTTAAACTTTAACGTTTTCTTTTTGGGTTTTTTATTTTATTCTTGTGGTTTCTTCTAAAACCCAAAAACGAAAATAAAGGAGTAAAACAACAAATTCAAATTCTAACCTAACCTCTATTAAATGATCTTTACTTTTAAGAAGAATAATAACGTGTGGACTATGACACTCTCCATATGCATGTTTGTTAAGATTTGAGAATATTCGTTCCGTCTTCGAGCTGTTTGGAAGCAGTATTAAACATACTGTTTGAATAGAGTCAAACCCTTATAAAGACCACACTATATGGTAATTTCTATATATATAAATGTTTGGTTTCATCACCCTCTGTTCTAAAATTCATCTTGTCGATCGTATCACATGGTCTTTGCTCCAATTAGAGACACTGGTTAAAAGAACCTAGAAAAGACAAGTTATCAAATCTCTACATATCTTCTATTGTAATCAATAAAATGTAATAATAAAAAATATTAAATAAAATTTTGAAGAGTTTATTAAATGAAGTTAGTTAGATTTTATGTAATTTGATACATTTATAAGTATATTAAATAGAATTTCTTAGCTATTTTGTATTCATGTATTTTAGTATATACATTTTGTTTCTACTTCTGTTTTTCTTATACTTAATTAACTAGGTTTTCGAATTAATAAGTTAAAGAAACAATTATCCCAAAGAAGTAAAAAGAAAAACTCGAACCAGAAATGTAGATATGGATAATTATTCCAAGAAGTATCTGATTGGAAATCTAGAGGGCGAAACAATCCAGTTAAAAAAAAATTGTCATGTCGATAAATCTATCGTCGCCCTACCCGAGAATTTAGTAAAAGAAGAGATTAACACTTTTTCTAGAGACTTTTTCAAGAGATCATCAAGGCGAAATAATCGACACACAAATCGTTCGTTATCCTTGTTCTTACACTTTTCATGATCCAATAACAATGGGTGCAAATTTAACCTGTACGTTTCCAACATGCAATTTCCAATGAGAGCAAATTAACATCAGTCTTTTGCATATGGATACAACACGACCTTCTCCCATGTCATCATCAGAAATGGGAGAAGAAACTGTTTCTGTATATGTTTAGAGTTTTGGATGATTGGTTTAGAAGCTGCATATTTAAGACCTAAAGAATAAAATATTGATGTGGACCTAGTCCCTTTTAGCTAGATGGACAACCACTTTGTGTACAGACAAGACCTTATAAGTTTCTCCTTATCAAAAGATCTCAAATTAAGACGGTTTAATGTTTTTTTTTTTTCTTCGTCTTCTTCTTCAATGAATGATAAGAACTAAACAAGAACTCGTTTGAGATTTTCAGAGCATGCATGCATGAACAGATTTCTAATGGTATAACTCAATCTGATGACAAAACTAAACGACAGCGTTTAAGAACAAAACCGACGACGTTTTATTGAAGGGTATATGTGTTATTTACAGAAATCGAAGGTTCAAAAAGAAGAAATTAAATATTGATTATTGGGAGCTGTCAATTTCAGTTCACGCAGGTACCGAACCCTAATAGCTAATTGTCTCGTTCGGCATCTTCTTCTCGTTTTCGAGAAATTGGGTCGCCATTGATTCGCTCCTCGCAAGGTATGATAAACCCTAACTCTCGATTTCTAGATTACACTCTTCTTCTTCTTCTTCTTCTTCTTCTCTCTTGTTGGCTTTCTCCGCCGCTCATTGGTTGCATTGAGCTATCTGTGACATTCTGTGACAATCGGCGAGTTTGGTAGCAGGGTTATTCGAATTTTAGCACAAGTTTTGTTTATTCCAACACTTTTTGTGGGTTAATCGCATGGAGTAATGAAGAACTTCTCATAGTTACGTTATGTGTCTTATGGAAAAATGTGACTTCTTTCTTATATATTTCTAATCGAATTGATACTTCTGTAGATGAATGAGCTCTCAATTATATCTTTGTCTTTGAGACTCTTTCTGAAAAATTGAAAGTGAAAGCTGTGTTTGATTTCAGATGGAAAGCACTAGATCGGACCCAGAGCTTGATGATGACTTTAGTGAAATCTACAAGGAGTACACTGGTCCTGCAAGTACTGTGACCAACACTATCCAAGAAAAAGACAATGCAATCAAACAACAGTCTGAAGAAAGATATGATGAAGAAGAGCAACTACCTGACCCCAATTCTGTACCAACCGATTTCACTAGCCGAGAGGCTAAGGTTTGGGAGGCTAAATCGAAAGCTACTGAGAGGAATTGGAAGAAGAGAAAAGAAGAAGAAATGATCTGTAAAATTTGTGGGGAGTCTGGTCATTTTACTCAGGTAATCCTCAAATTTTCTTCTAGCTAACTCCTTTGTAGTTTATACATCATATGTGTGTCTTTCTAATTGTTGCATCATTACACTTTCTTCCATATGTTAGGGATGTCCATCTACACTTGGTGCCAACAGGAAGTCTCAAGAATTCTTTGAAAGGGTACCGGCTAGGGACAAGAATGTAAGAGTTTTGTTTACGGAGAAAATTATGGAAAGTATTGAAAGGGAGACCGGCTGCAAGATTAAAATGGATGAGAAGTTCATAATTGTTAGTGGCAAGGACAGATTAATCTTGAGGAAAGGGGTTGATGCTGTTCACAAGGTTAAGGAGGATGGTGAGATGAAAAGCTCTTCTGCTTCTCACAGGAGTAGATCCAGGTCACCTAGGCGAACTTCTGTTGGTCCACCGCATGCTCGAAACTATGAACCTCAAGGACAGCACCCGCCATCACATGGTTCATCAAGTTTCTCAGAGCGCTCTGGAAGGCAAGATAAGTTTGTGGATAATCGTGTGCGCGAAGAGAATCGTGTTCGTGAGAATCAGCGAAATGTTTCCCGAGGATCACCACAAGGTAGGGGCAGGATAGGATACCTTAGGAAGCTGCTAATTTTTCGTTTAGTCTTGTCTTTGGGAAAGTTGATTGGTCTTTTTCTGGCTTTTTTTTGGCCGATAATGTCCTTTCCTTATCTTTATTTTGCAGCCAAAGGTAAGTCCTTGATGTTTAAGTATTTTGTACAATACTGAAGTAAATAAATTATTTACTGAATTTTGGGTTGCATCTTTTCTGATTAAAGATGATATCATATGTCTTACTGTAGCTTTAGCTTTGGTGTAATCTCGTGATCAAGCAGTTAACATCATTATTCATTTCATGAAGCTTATGGTAGTGACAGAGCTCGGAGTCGTTCCACTCATTCGAAATCTCCAGGGAGACCACGTTATAGTGGATGGGATAAACCTTATGACAGGCAAAAGTCTGAGGTGAGTGGTTATAGGTCTGAAAGATGGGATCAAGGTAGAATGAATGGCTCCAGCGACATTCAGGTGAGTCATCAGTTTGAACGCCCTCCTTTCCCACAGACATTAGAAGAACTAGAATTGGAATATACAAGGGATGCAATGGAGCTTGGAAAGAAACGCGATAAGGAAGAAGATGAGGAGAACAACAAGCATCGCGAGGTAAGAGATCCAGTGACTGAATGTGTTCCTCTTATATTCAAAACCGAGTATAGGCTGCATTGAATTCTATCACCTCAGAAATCGCAATCCTAGGAGTTTCAACTATGAAAGTTTCATGCTTTTTACATTATAGTTGCTCATAGTATTGGATGGCAACAGATCTCTCCAAATGTAATTTAGTCCCCAATCTCCTAGTGAAATGCAATTCCTTTTGAGGAACTTCAGCATCTGACATCAATTTGTGCGAGTTTTTAGACAATCCGGGAACTGAGAGAGAGTTACATGAAGAAACTGGCTGGGCTAAGGGGTATGAATGCTAGACAATGGGATGACTTCCTTCAACTGGATGCTCAGAGACGTCAACAGCAAGCAAGGCAGCAAGTCTCTGGTCTGAGTTATGGTAACTATAGACAGTTTCCTTATGCTGAGTTTGATGATGGCTACGCTGCCAATCCTCCTCCCTTTGGTGGAAACAATGTGCCAATGGATTCCAAGGGCAGATATCCAAACCATGTAAAAAACTATTCCTCAAGGCATCAAGACAACAATTATGGTACTGGGTTCCAACGCCAGAGACGTGACGACTATGGAAAAGCCTACAATCGTTATTAGACCATCGTAGTCAGATAGTGTTGGTAAGTTGTTTCTCCCCTGTTTGGAGACAGAAGTAATGTGCTGTTATGGACCTTATGGTTGACTGAAGCTAATTGTTTTTGGAGTTTATGGTTCTGATTGAGCGTGAATTAGAAGGTTTAGATTGCTTGTTATTTTTGTGACTTTAAAAGCATTCTGAAAATTTCAGGATTGTGCTGGAACTGGATTTACAACGAACAAGTGCAAACAATGCGCATCCGAGGTTTGTTTCTCATATCTGGACTGTGAAGCTATTCTCATATCTGGAAAAATGTTGAATCACTGTCTTTTTTCTGTGCAACGAGCACCTGTAACTGCCAGATATCTGGTCCCTTTTTGGGTTTGTTGTTTACATTCTATTATTTTCTTGCTGAAGAGTGGTGATAAAACCATTTTCGTTGTAATCATAAAGAAAAGATTTGTTTCAGTTTAGGCATTATCGCATTGAAGACTTGATGCAAATGGTTTTTGTGTGGCCATGAATGAAGAACTTATTCAGGAAGATGATATCTAACGTTATGACATTACTAATGCCTCGTGAATCTTAAAGGTCGAGACAGCTGTCATTAACTACATGCATTTAACTTTTGACTCTTCGATTTCCTCTCCAATCGCTGTGGCTTTCGAAATTCCCTTATACCTATAAAGATGCAAAGTATCTTGTCAAGACGTCTGGTTGTGTTTCTTTGTTTTGTTAAGTGCTTGGATGATAATAGTTGAAGCTGTTTCTAAGTTTGCATTGTAGTGGTCGGACGAGATCTTACTACCTTAATCTCTTAGGCCACAGTGTATTACTGTTTCTTACTCGTGACGTAACTCCTTAAGGAACGGGCAGGGCCTTATTCCATCTTAAATTGTGTCTGGTTATAAGTATCTCCGGCTGGTGTCTCTTGAACTATTGGGCTACGGGCCTGAAATTTAAAACTTACACTAACCCATTAGCCCAAAGCACGGACTCGGGGGGGGTAAATAATACTTAAATAAGATGTGGGGTGAAACTGAAAATTAGAATAAAACTTAAGCCGCCTCTCTCTCCTCCTAAATCACGCGCTGCCGAACCCTAGCTATCATAAATTTTCCATTCATCGTTCTTCTGCTTTTGCTCTTGTTGTGCTTCCTCTATCTTACGGGCCTCGTTCGTTCGTAAGCGACTCTCTCGTGATGGGTACAGAGAGAAAGAGGAAAGTTAGTTTGTTCGATGTTATGGACGACCCGTCGGCTCTATCGAAGATCCCCAAAAGCAATGGTCTTCCCGACTCAGGAATCAGCAGTCTGATCAATAAATGGAACGGGAAGCCATATTCACAAAGATATTATGACATTCTGGAGAAACGGAGGACTCTACCTGTCTGGCTTCAAAAAGAGGAGTTTCTCAAAACTTTGAACAGCAATCAAACCCTAATTCTTGTTGGTGAAACCGGTAGTGGTAAAACGACTCAGGTAAAGTTTTCATCTTTTCTTGTTCCGATACTTGTAATTTGATAATGTTTTGAGTTGGTTGGTTTCATTGGAGATGATGTTTAGTGTCTAGCGAATAAAAAGCTAATAGTGAACTTTTGTTTATTGTACAGATCCCACAGTTTGTTATAGATGCTGTGGATGCTGAAACTTCCGATAAGCGTAGGAAGTGGTTGGTTGGATGCACACAGCCTCGTAGAGTTGCAGCCATGTCTGTGTCTCGTCGTGTTGCTGAAGAGATGGATGTAACTATTGGGGAAGAAGTTGGTTACAGCATCCGTTTTGAGGACTGTAGTAGTCCCAAAACAGTGCTTAAGTAAGCATTGTCTCTCTTTTAGCTTCTTATCTTTATAATTTGTGGACTTGTATTTAATCATCTGTTACTCACTATGACCAGGTACTTGACTGATGGTATGCTTCTGAGAGAAGCAATGGCAGACCCGCTTCTAGAGAGATACAAAGTGATTATTCTCGATGAGGCCCACGAAAGAACTTTAGCCACAGATGTGTTGTTTGGTCTTCTGAAAGAAGTGTTGAGAAATAGACCTGATCTTAAGTTAGTTGTGATGAGTGCAACTCTAGAAGCTGAAAAATTTCAGGAATATTTTAGCGGTGCTCCTCTGATGAAAGTTCCTGGTAGGCTTCATCCAGTTGAGATCTTTTACACTCAGGAGCCTGAGAGGGACTATCTTGAGGCTGCTATTAGGACTGTTGTCCAGATTCACATGTGTGAGCCACCTGGTGATATTCTTGTTTTCTTAACTGGGGAGGAGGAGATCGAAGATGCATGCCGCAAAATCAATAAAGAAGTTGGTAATCTTGGGGATCAGGTGGGGCCTGTTAAAGTTGTGCCACTGTATTCTACTCTTCCACCTGCGATGCAGCAGAAGATATTTGATCCTGCTCCAGAGCCGGTAACTGAAGGTGGTCCTCCTGGGAGAAAGATTGTTGTCTCGACTAACATTGCTGAGACTTCCCTAACCATAGATGGGATTGTCTACGTCATTGACCCTGGTTTTGCTAAGCAAAAAGTCTACAACCCACGAATCCGTGTTGAGTCGTTGTTGGTGTCCCCGATTTCAAAGGCAAGTGCTCACCAGAGATCTGGTCGTGCCGGTAGAACACGGCCTGGAAAATGCTTCAGGCTTTATACAGAGAAGAGTTTCAATAATGACTTGCAGCCGCAGACCTATCCTGAAATATTGAGATCAAACCTTGCAAACACAGTTCTGACTTTGAAAAAACTGGGTATTGACGATTTGGTGCACTTCGATTTTATGGATCCGCCTGCTCCCGAAACGCTGATGCGAGCCTTAGAAGTTTTGAATTACTTGGGAGCACTAGATGATGAAGGTAACTTGACAAAGACAGGTGAGATAATGAGTGAGTTCCCCTTGGATCCACAGATGGCAAAGATGCTCATAGTCAGTCCTGAATTCAACTGCTCAAACGAGATTCTCTCAGTTTCAGCCATGCTCTCAGGTACGCCCTTACTTCTATTTTTATTTTGTTCTTGCTAGCTTGGGTTAGGTATGTAGTTAGGGTAGGCTTAAACTTGCTACCAGTTACCATTCTGCATCTAGTCTAGTGTGCATTAGAACTCATCTTTTAGTCCAATGTGTATGATTATCATTTAGAATTAAGTATTAAAGTTAGGTTGTCATCAGCAGTCACTAGTCTGGGTTCTGCATACCCATGGATAGGGGTATCCTAAGTAAGTGCTGATGCAGATAGTTGCAGTTTCTCAGTTATTCTCTCTCATGAAGCAAATGGTATCAGTCTCATCGCCTCTATGCATCTGCTGACCTCTTCCATGGACCTCTTCTGTTATAAATATCATTTCTTTCTCTAGTACCGAATTGCTTTATTCGGCCTAGAGAGGCTCAAAAAGCAGCAGATGAAGCTAAAGCTAGGTTTGGACATATTGATGGAGATCACCTCACATTGTTGAACGTCTACCACGCTTTTAAGCAAAACAGTAAGTGATTATCCCTTTCTCTTCCTCTTTTGTTTATAGTTGCTTTAGACAATTTAAAGTACTGTAACTAACTTGGTCAATGTAAATTCTCACAGATGAAGATCCAAATTGGTGCTATGAAAACTTCATCAACAATAGAGCGATGAAATCTGCAGACAATGTTAGACAGCAGCTAGTCCGGATAATGTCAAGGTTCAACCTGAAGATGTGCAGCACTGATTTTAACAGTCGTGAGTACTACATCAACATAAGGAAGGCCATGCTTGCCGGTTATTTCATGCAAGTGGCTCACTTAGAACGCACTGGCCATTACTTGACCGTCAAAGACAACCAAGTATGTCGGAACAAATTCAGTTTATATTGTTGTTTCCGTTCAAACTTTTTTCTCTTGTATTAATCTCATGGTTAAATTCTTGGTTCGCAGGTGGTTCATTTGCATCCATCCAATTGCTTGGATCACAAACCTGAGTGGGTAATCTACAATGAATATGTTTTGACTAGCCGGAATTTCATCAGAACTGTGACAGATATTCGCGGTGAATGGTAAGTTCTTACATTTCCTTTTCTTGATTTATTTGGTTATTATCTCTTGGGAGGTTTTCGTTTCTGAAAAATTCTTCCTTTTACCATGTGGATTCACAGGCTAGTAGATGTAGCTCCTCATTATTATGATCTTTCGAACTTTCCCAACTGCGAAGCCAAACGTGTCCTTGAGAAGCTTTATAAGAAGAGAGAAAGGGAGAAGGAAGAGAGCAAGAACCGGAAGTGAAGAAGAGTCATATCCACATATGTCAACGTCTAATTCTACTTGGACAAGAGAACCAATCCACAAGAAGAAGCCTGCCTTATATTATAATTACTTGTTGACCAAAAGATTCTAGCGATTATCGTTTCTGTAGGTGTTGAGTTGAAACAATTATTTGCATTTACTCCAAATGTTCTTTTTAAGAGCTTAAAGATTCCCATTGCTCGAGTCTCTTTCATGATTAGTAAGACTGTAATTGTTTTTTTCCGTATATGTTTATGACAACTAAAAATAACGATTTCGGAGATAGATGTGATTGACAACTCTGAAAGAGAGATACGTCCAACACATTGCACAGACTTTTTCTACTTAATTAAGTCATAGTTATGTTTTCATCGAACACAAACGGTTTGATCTACGGCTAGCTACTTAGTCTCGAACACAAACGTTTAGATCTACGGCTAGCTTATTTCCATGGGGCAGCGACAATTTCCCGAAACTCCTGATCTACATTCTGAACCTTTTGGTCGAGAACCGCGGCGTGAGACTGCATCAGTGCTATCTCCTTGTCTAGTGCCAGTTTCGCTTCCTTCATCAACACTTCTTGTCTCTGCAATTCAACAATATCTTCTTCACACTTCCTTCTTTTATTGTCATTCTCTGTGATCTTTTCCTCAACAGCTTTTAATTCTTCCAATGCCAATGTCTGGCTTTCTTTAATGGACAATAGCTTGGAGATCCGAGATCGAGGTGTTGTAACATTGAACCCGTGTTTCTCTAGCTTGAGAAAACACTCGTCGATCCTGTTAATCAAGCTTCTTGGATCGTCCACTTGTAGATTGTTGACTTTCTCTAACAGCGCAGTGAACTTCACCATTGTACCAATGGCGTCTCCTTCACGAAACTCTTCTTCGCTCTCTAGCAGTGGACTGAAATGTGGACGCTGTGGCACTGCTTTGAAGACCTCCATTGATTCAAGGACTTTCCAAAGCTGTGACTTCTTTACAAATGGCAGAACCATTCTCGACTCTCTCGCTGGGGGTGTTTCCACAACATCAGCATGCTTTTCCACAACAGAATTAAGCCCTGGATCAGGAGTCCGAGAAACGGATTGCCCTGAGGAATAAGATGAAAGGAAAACACAAAACAATGAGAACCGAAAGCTAAAAGAGCATCAATTGTTTAAAAGACGTGTAAGCCCTTAATCCAGCCAGACCTGATGATGAATTTCCACCGTGGATCCATGAAGCGAGTGGCCTATCATCATCAGTTATATCGACAAGTTCAGTAGTCGCAGCCTTTGAACCATTATCAGCCACACCTACAAGTTATTATGCCAAGAATGTTCAAGATTGCAAAGAAACAAATGCCTCTTACTTATCCACTGAAGTTAAGAAAACATACCGGTCTTCTGCTTAGGCTCTGTGCTTATAAACTTACGTGGCTGTCCTCTTTTCCTCTTATTAACACTCTCTCTGCTTTTCATCTCCTCAGGTGCCTGCGTAGAATCAATTAGATGAATGACCGGCAAAGTGCAATGTTTAACAGTGCGACTAACTAACTTTCACCTTCTCTCTAACAGAATCATTTGTAGAGCCCTTTTGATTCTTCATTGCCTGAAGTTTCTTCCTTGGAGATGTTTTTCCTCGTGTTTTGACCGCTGGTTTCGTCAGAGTAGCGGCAGCTACGCCCAGGACCACAGATGAGTGAAACTCTTTTGCTAGAAACAGTACGTAGGTTCATTTGGTGACACAAACAACTTCCAATAAGAATAACCATCATACGTGTGAGGGTAAAGAACGTTATAAAACTTACTTGCTGGTATCTCCGGTTGCTTTGTGACTGGAGTGTTCCCATTCATAACAACATCAGCCAAATTACTCCCTAATTCTCCAGATAACTGCGGCAGAAAACACACAAAGTTAACCGTAATTACCCAATATATGTCATTGGAGAAAGATTGCTTCAAACAAGTTAAATTCACTGAAAAAGTTAACTCGCTGATTCAACTTAAGACTGTTAAAGTAGCGTGCAACTTGAGATAGTGAGGGACAGGGAGGAAATATCTAACTTACAGCAACAGTTTCGGAGAGTGGTGTTTCACTCACAGTGACAGATACTCTACCAGCCTCTTCAACATCTCCTCCATTGGAAGAGGCAGGAAGAGGATTCTGCTTAGCGGCACTAGAAGAGCGCGTCGCCCTCAAAAATTTTCCTGTACCCAAAGCTTGTTTCCCTCTCAAGGCAGTTCGGACAGTTACCCTTATGCGGGTTGAAGCAGCTGTTTCTTCAACTGCATGTGAACTCTCTTCACTATCTGAAACCTAAATATTAAAACACAAAATCTCGTATTTCCCCCCAAAAAGATGAACAAAGGATTCAACAACATAGAATTATGTAAGAATCACTGTAACAAAGAAGAAACTACCTTGTCTTCTTTATGCCAAACTCCATCTTTCCACTCTATAGAAGGTCTTAACTGCAAGTGGCTGAACTCCTTACTCTCCTTGTTTGGCCCCAAAGCCACAGCGTATTTATTCCCATAAAGAACTCTACTAACAACACCCGGACACCAACCAAACTCGATAAGCGCATCCACATTCTCCATCAATTTGTAATCTCTTAACCCAGAAGGCGGTGGTGAAGGTCGGATTTTGGAATAAGGAAGGCTAGTCTTGGCGTAACCGACCTCTTCATCGCCCAACTTCACCAATAATGTCTCATCCTCGTTCTCCTTAATGGCTATAGCCGGAGCCCAAACATCGCCCAAATGGTGTGCCTCAGTTCTGACTTCTACAGACTTTCCAGCGCTAAAATCTGACTCAATCAATTGCTTCAACGAAAAATAAAAGAGGATCCTTTAGTGTGATACCAACGAAAGTTAGTGTTGGAATCAAAGATCGATGAAGAGAATAACCATCAGAGACACTTACTTGTTTTTCACATAGAAACCATTCATCATCTTTCCAAACCAAATGAGGACGCAGATCCTGTCGTTCAATCTCGATGACATCAGGTTCAAATCTGAGATACACCAAGAAACGCCGATTTCCCAAGACTTTAATCACCGAACCGGACCACCAACCACCTTTATAAGCAGCGTCAATCACGTCACCTTCCTCAAAATCGACTTCTGGAAACGGATCCGGTGGCGGAACTGGACGAATGAAACGATGCACGGTGGTTTTGACTAACGGAGGACAATAGTCTTCCTTGAGCAGAGGATCCAAGTGACGAACAGAGAGCTTCTTCCGCTTCGATTTAACTAGATTTTCTTCAAGTATAGCACAATACCATACATTTCCAGAACCGTACTCATATTCGCCAGAAGAGACTTCAATTTCAGAACCTTTAGAAACGGAGAGTTTCTCTATTCTTCCCGTAGTTAACAACATGCCTTCCCTCAGAGAACCCTAAAGCCTTCTTCACCACAACCCTAGACCTAAGAAGAAGAAAAAGAAAAGAGAGAGACGAAAGATAAAGTGAGAGCTCGTGAAACCTTGAAAAAATGCCGCTAAGATTTGAGTGTGTTAAGGATATTCTTTGTACTGTTAATGTAGTGGAGAGCTCTACTAATTAACTTGTTTTAATTTCTTACAACGTATTAATTATGATTAAATCGGGAATTGTAGCTGTTTCTATTAGTGCCGCTCATCCAATCCGATTTGTGGATTAGTTATAATTCGGCTTTTGTTTCCATAAATTAAAGGGTAATACTACAATTCTTTTTCCTCTAGGTAAACTTACCCGGAAAATTTTATTAAAATATCTTCATTTTGTTTCGTACGGTTTCTATACAGTTCAAATATTAAAATTTTATCTTATATTCAAAAAAAAAAAATATATGAAGAACCTAACGAAATTGGAATATCCGAAAAAAAATTGGGCCCCATTTTAATAAGCGTCTGAATTTTAGGATAGAAGAAAAAAAAACTTATGAATTATTTTAGAGCGAAGAACAAAGTATGAAGTGATTATATAAGTTTGAGACGAAAGAACAAAAGAGAGCCAGAAGAAGACAAGACTCTCCTCGATTAAAACCAAACCACACATTGCTCTCCTAAGCCTGCATTTAAATTAGTCAGAGATTTAGTCAAGGCTTTATCAATCAAGTTTAATACTAACCAATTTGAAAAGTTGTAAACTTGATATACCTTGTTTGCGATGTTGTTAGAGAGCCAGTCAAGTCCCTCATAAAGCCCTTCTCCGGAGGTAGCACATGTGCTCTGTATGTACCTGTTATATCCCATCAATTGATATACATCAGTTTTTTAGCTTTCAATGTTACTGTTTAGGTAGCTGCTTTGACAAATCAAGGGATTCGGTTTAGTTTTCTTTGGCTCACCAATGTCGTTGGCGGAGAGAGTGAAGCCCAAGCTTGTCAGTGATCTCAGCCGCGTTCATTGCGTTGGGAAGATCTTGCTTGTTAGCAAAAACAAGAAGTACAGCATCTCTCAACTCATCCTGCAACAGACGAATGGAAAGAAAATGATGACTCTTGATTCATCTTGTAACTAGAGAGAGAGAGAGAGGGAGATTTTTGTTTGCGTTTTACTTCGTTGAGCATTCTGTGAAGCTCATCCCTAGCTTCCACAACACGGTCACGATCATTGCTGTCCACCACAAAGATTAGTCCCTGAGTATTCTGGAAGTAGTGCCTCCACAATGGACGAATCTGGATGAGTAAGTGAAACAAAGATAATGTTATCTTGTAATAATGAGAGTGACATTCAGCAAAATGGGGCAGTTCATGGATAATCAAGGATTTAACTGTATTTATTGTAAAAAGCTGGTAAAGGAATGTAATAACAATACCTTGTCTTGACCCCCGACATCCCACACGGTAAAGCTAATGTTCTTGTATTCCACAGTCTCCACGTTGAAACCTAGCAAAAACCAGAATCAATTCGACAGAACTGAAAACTTAAGTACTCACTCTGTTAATCATACACAAAAACCAGAAGTCAAAGATGAAAACCCTTCGACAAATACAAGTACACCGCATACTAAATAGCATCTGTTTATTCAATATCCAAACTAGAATTTCACCATAATCTACTAATCCAACCATGATACGAAGATTTCACCATAATCCCTTGGGATAAATGCATAACAATGTGTCATTTTCCCATAATTACATCCGAGAAAGAAAATGCAAAGTTAGAAACTCACCAATGGTTGGAATCGTTGTCACGATCTCTCCAAGCTTGAGCTTGTACAGGATCGTAGTCTTACCAGCAGCATCGAGACCCACCATCAGGATACGCATCTCTTTCTTTGCAAAGAGCCTGCTGAACAACTTTCCGAAGGACAGCCCCATACTTCAAACCTGTTACAGTAATTTCACATTATATCTTCAGTCTAAACGCATACTCATTTGCAGCAGTCACACAGATTCAATATCACTAAGGAAAACAATCACAAAACAAAACAGTTTTGATGCATCCTACGATTTCGTTTAGCAGTAAGCTCCTAGGATTGCAAATTCTCTCGGAACTCAATTGCAGCATTCACATAGATTCAATCTCCACTCACTTCAGTAGTACTTTTTATGCATTCTAGATCACAAACTCTCTCGGATCTCATTCGTATCAGGATGTATCGAATCAAATAAACAACATGATTAAACAATAAGAGAGATCTTAATTTAAAATTCCGATTTAAGGTGAACACCCGATCTGAAAAATAACAAATCCAGATCACTTTGTATAACAATCATGCAGATACAGATCTATCATCCCCAAGGAAACGAATCACACGACACATCCATAAAGAAATTAGGCGAATACGCACAGATCTGGAAACGAGGAATCACGATCGCGAGATAGATAATCGAAACAGACGATCAAGTAAGCAAATAAGAGAGAGAGAGAGAGAGGGATACAGATTCTTCAAAGAACCGAGACTTACCAGGGAAAAAACAACGCCGAAGAAGAAGACCTAGACTTACACTGTCGCCGATGGTCGTTCAAAGAACAATAAATGGTCTTCGAACGTGAGAGGAGAATCGTGGAACGCAACAATTCTCTACTTATTGCCAAAATTTCAGAAATATTTCTGATTTGTTAAATACAACTATCTACTATATAGTTTGATTTTAATTAACATGTCGCGGGGATAGCTCAGTTGGGAGAGCGTCAGACTGAAGATCTGAAGGTCGCGTGTTCGATCCACGCTCACCGCATATTTTTTTTGTTTAATTGGCAGATAATGGGCCTAAACAACATAACAATCAGGCCTATTTTAAAATACAATTTTTTACTTTGGCCCATATTAACCATCTAAATTTTATTTTTTGACTTTGTACTGAATGTTTTATTTATTTTTCTAACAATTATTAGAAAACATGGCCGATCGGATCTAAAGATTGATTAAGGTTATTTTAAACATTGCTTAGTGAATATTAAACATTTATATAATGCAACTTGAAATAGTATTAACATATACTTATTGACTTACAATTAAAAATATGACTATCTAAACCAAAGACATACTATATATAAAAGCTTAGACCTTGAATCTTGATTATAAAGAATTTGAGTAGAAATGAGTTACGCTGTTTCTTCTCTGCAATGCATCTTCTTAATTTTATGTCTATCTCTTTTGGTTTGCTCTAACTCGGTAAACAGTTCCAAATCAAACAAGAAACCAATATTGATAAACTTCGGCGACTCTAACTCCGACACCGGAGGAGTTCTTGCCGGCGTTGGACTTCCTATCGGACTCCCTCATGGCATTACCTTCTTCCATAAAGGCACTGGTCGTCTCGGTGACGGTCGACTCATCGTTGACTTCTTCTGTGAGTCCCATTTCTATATGTATACCTTTTATGTACATACATGTAAAATAATTTACAAAGTTGGTTTAAAAATTAAAACCTTCGATATATATGATTAGGTGAACATATAAAGATGACACATCTGAGTCCATATTTGGATTCACTCTCACCAAACTTCAAAAGAGGAGTCAATTTCGCAGTGTCGGGAGCCACCGCTCTTCCTGTCTTTTCCTTCCCTCTTGCCATTCAAATCCGCCAGTTCATCCATTTCAAAAACCGTTCTCAAGAACTTATCTCTTCTGGTAATTGAAATGTCTCAAACAATTTATATCTATCTCATATCAATTACTTGTAAGATATAGCATATGTTCTTGTTGACAGGGAGAAGAGATCTTATTGACGATAATGGATTTAAAAACGCATTGTACATGATCGATATTGGACAAAATGATCTCTTACTTGCTCTATACGATTCAAATCTAACGTATTCACCCGTTGTTGAAAAAATACCTTCCATGCTTCTAGAGATAAAGAAAGCCATACAGGTAACGAATCTTTTTGATTTTTACATCTATGTACGTAAACTGTTAGCCCCAAAACGTATTATTTCATAAAATAATTTGGTTGAAAAATTAATAGATAAAACTTCAGGAGCATTTTTTGATTAACTAAAAAACTCGACCCATATTTTCTAAAATCTACTTGGGTGCATTTTTTGGTTGACTCGTAGACTGAACCTAATACGACTGATTTGTAATTTGTTATGTTGTAATGAAGACCGTTTATTTATACGGAGGGAGAAAGTTTTGGGTACACAACACAGGCCCATTGGGCTGTGCACCCAAAGAATTGGCGATTCACCCACATAACGATTCGGATCTTGACCCGATTGGTTGTTTCCGGGTTCACAACGAAGTCGCAAAAGCCTTCAACAAAGGACTCTTTAGTCTCTGCAACGAACTGAGATCCCAATTCAAAGACGCCACTCTCGTCTACGTTGATATTTACTCCATCAAATACAAACTCTCCGCCGATTTCAAACGATACGGTGCGTATCGATAACATTAATTAATACACCTCTTTTTAATTGGTATGAGAGTTAAAACCGGTTTTAATCGGTTTATTTGATTATGCGGTTTCAGGATTTGTGGATCCGTTAATGGCTTGTTGCGGTTATGGAGGAAGCCCTAATAACTACGATCGAAAAGCAACTTGTGGTCAACCCGGTTCAACTATTTGTCGTGATGTAACCAAAGCAATTGTATGGGATGGAGTTCACTATACCGAAGCAGCTAACCGGTTTGTTGTTGATGCGGTTTTGACGAATCGGTACTCTTACCCAAAAATTCCCCTTGACCGGTTCTGGTAGATCTAAAACAAATTAATCTATATAACCGGGTTTGGTTTATAAAGTTTGTTTTCACTTATAAAAAAATGAAAATAAAGAATGAATGTGTTTTATATATGGAAGAATCTTAGCCGTTCATTAATCTCATATTAGAGCATTTTTAATAGGAGTTTCTAAAAAAAAAGCCCCAATAAAGTAATCATAAATTTTTTAAAAAAGTTGTGGGAAAATGTGAGAGTTTCTTAATTTATCAAATAATTATTGGTCAATTATTTTTACCAAATTTAAGTTTTATTAAATATTTTTTTTTTTTAATGCTAAGATATCCTAAACCATTTAGAATGCTCTTACAGTCAAACTATTGATGTTACTGTTGACTAATATAATACGATATAAAGTGATAGTGTCAAGTGACCAAGTCAAATGACTGTATATGAGCCACAATTATCACCATTATTTTGGCTTTATGTCGTCTTACAAATTGAATTTCCATTTCCATTTTATTATAAAATGAAAAATAATAGCTATTCTCCTGTTGTTATTTGTATCCCTTCTTCAAGACGATGCTTTACGATGAACCTAGACTATATATGTATACAATAATACAAATGTCTTAGTGGATAATAAATTACGTATGGAGTACGTACTATATTTGAAGGTTGTAATTTGTAAAGAGTAAAAGAGGGCATAAGAAATGTTGAGTTATTTGTGGCTTATATTAGTGTTTTTGTAAAGAATATACAAGGAAAGGTTCAGCTTTAGTTATATACTGTTGACAGTAAAACTAATTATTATATACTGTTGTATTTTGTCTTTCGCCTCTCCCATTTTTGTGTTTCTCCCTCAATTATTAACGCTCGCTCAAATAAAATAGAAAAAAAGTCGTCTCCTACACATCATTATTGTCGGAATAAATTTGACTGCACTTCATATTTTCACTAAATATAAATAAATCGTGTTCGTTGTGTATGGTTTATAAATCTCTATATGGGACGACCAAAAATATATCTATGGATCATTTACTGGATTTGTAAATTTTCATGGTGTCATTTTTCTATTAAATGTGATGAGGCAAATGGACGTACGTATTATAAAAGTTAGCATAGTTGACGTGGTATTATTTGATGTTCAATATGCAAGATTCCGCCCAGCTTGTATATTAAATATGTTGCGTATATGAAAATTATTAAGCACATAATCAAAAGATATATATAGTATAAAAATATAGCTTTGTGAAAAAAACAAAAGACATAAAATGAGTGAAATGCATGATTGAATCTTTAATAATGTAGTTTTTTTGGTGATTAATATGTAAAAAGTTGAACAAATTAGACGTAACTAAAAAAGAATATGTGTGAGTTTGGTAGACAACTTTTACAGAATCTGATGAATAATTAATATGAAAGTTGATAAGAAATTAAAATCAAAGTATTAAAAATGCATTTCGTACATACGAAATTACACGAGATTCTCTTTCTCGAGTACATGCTTTTAACTTTTTCACTTTATAATCAGTCGTATCCTATCGTTTGATTTTAATAGAATTGAAGTACGCACATTCGAACTAATCCACCATTCGAACAGAACCCTATATATAATGGAAAAGGTAGAACGTTCAAAGTCTGTTTTTGGGTTTAAAATGTTCGGTGTCCCAATTTGGTCGTAGAAACTCTTAACTGCATTTAGGTTCTTACTAGCTAGAATATTATGAATTACGATTTAGTTGCAAGGATTTCAACTATTTTCTTTAGGAGCTCAAAAACGAAAGACGAAACATTATTCGTTAAGAACATTTAACCTATATATGAACCACTCGCATTAGATATATTCTTGTTTTATATATAAACTCGATATATATGTCTACTCTATAGTCCCAATGTCAAAATATATACTGTAGATGACTATAATACAAAATAAAGCACCGACAGAGATAGTTTATAGGGTTTTTTCCCCGACTGGTTGGTTAGTCACAGTTTTCGATTTAGTCAACAACTCTTAAACCCGTCCCCAAATAAGTTTTAACTTGATTAATTACTTACTTTATTTATTAAATGTACTAGTAACCAATCCACTGAAACAATTACGAGAATGCCGTAAAGATGTTGATTAAGAACTCAACGTCATAGGCAAGCGATTTAATTCTTCATATATTGAGTTTGACTCTCTTTTTCATCGTGGCATAGTATAGAGACAAAATCAAACTCAATGTCATAGACTCGTAGGCGAGTGATTTGTGGTTATTCGGTTACATGATAATTTAAATAAAATCCGTGTAATATATACAACTCTATGTTACGTCATGTCCTGTCCTCGATCTCAATACTTTAATCCGGCAAAATATCTATGGATTATGGAGACAGTAGTTGACCTTTTCCCGTATTAAGTATAAAGACAAATTTAAACAAAATAAGTATCATTTAAGATGATAAGCTATAGAAAGTAACATTTATCACAATATTACCAAACCAATCACAATTTTCTCAATTCGTTGATGATTTAAATTAATGGCAATCAAAAAAATTCTTGACATTGGTCCTAAAATTTTTGTTTAAAATTCTTGTCCTCTAGATTAAGAGTTTAGTTATATACAGACTAGTTCATGAAATTGATTATTAGAAAAAATTAGTTGGGAAATACTGCTGTGAATTGTAATATTGTATTTCGTGGCTGTGAGATTACGTCGAGGGCTAAGAAATGAGTTGTCCATAGCACATGGCTTCAATCTCATTGTTACATACATTATGTAAGCCACAGTTCTCAATTAATGTGTAAATAATATATATATAACTATAGAGAGAGAAAGGAAGTGTTAATCAATTAATTGATTTATGTTTTTAATTACTCTTTATGGTGATGAGGAGGAACAATAGTATTCCAATAGTATGATCTAGAACAATAGTATTCCAATAGCGAAAACCAAAACTGATTGGATAATTAGGTCAACCCTGCTTCATCGATCGTTTTTAAAGATGTTCGTTCGTATGTGTTAGGTTGAGTTCTTACTATTACAACGTCAGTGTATGGATTAGATGTATATTATCTGCACCACCCTCTAAAAATGATTCATTTTCTTCTCTTTTTTTTTTTGCCTTTACAGAAAACATCGTACGGTTGCCTTTTTAAGAAGCCGGTAAGGTCTAAGTGGTTTCCTCACGTAGAAGGTGATCACAGAAAAAATATAAAATCTATAGATGGAAGATTAATGCATGGCTGGTTCTACAGCTTTAAAAACAAATAACAATTTAAAGACAGATTTATTGACCATTTTTTAAAAAGATAGACTAAAGCCTAGACCAAATAACAATTGTACGTAGGTTCCAAATCATTTTAAATTAATCGATTTTTAACCATCGAAACCCTAGACAAACGGTAGAAGATATATCACTATTTTACCAGAATACCAGAAATAATAGTAATACATTATGTATTACTCTAAACGAATTAATTAATTTTTTCATACAATAAATCTTGTATTTATGTGATGAATAATGATTAACAATTTTAAAAAATTGTATTTTGTATAATAGGAGTAGTATTCACGCGCTTCGTTAATCTCCCTCCTAATGATTTGTTAATTAATTTAATTTCCGTCATTAATATATATATATATATATATATAACGATGCTTCGGCTTCGTCTTCCTTGCCACCAAAGACATACATTGCAATTTGCTCAGCTGAAACTACTTCGTCACTTTCTTGCCATCCAAACAATACAAAGTCCCTTTTTTTCTTTTTCCCATTATTGCTTCTTAATTACTTCTAAAAAGTTCTTTTATCATGTAAATTTGATACATGAATCGTTCTCAATCTTCTTCAACGAGATTCATTGTCGTTACGAGCTCCTTAATATTGGGTTCTTTGCTACTGGCTCTTCTCATCTGGATTTTTGTGTATTTTTCTTCTATCCCCTAAACTTGTATTGAGAGTGTTCTATAACATGGGTTTGTTCGATTACAAGTAGTTCTTTTTTCGTTTTCATATCGGGTTTAAACTCTCCAAGTGTTTGACGATTTGTCTGAGAGGAAAAAAAACAGAGGACGTTAGAAACAGAGTATATTACAGAGAGAAACCGCCATGGAAGAGACTTTTGTTCCGTTTGAAGGTATCAGGAATGATCTTAAAGGAAGGTTAACGTGCTACAAACAAGATTGGACCGGAGGAATCAAAGCTGGATTTAGGTACTAAGAGTTTCTTTTTTTTTTTATTCATATATGAATTATTCATATAAATAGTTCCTCATTTTTGTAGGATTCTGGCTCCCACCACATACATATTTTTCGCGTCTGCGATTCCTGTTATTTCATTCGGCGAGCAATTGGAAAGAAACACCGGTACTTAATCTCACCCTCAGAAGATAAAAGTTATCAACTTTATGAATGTTATCAAAGACTGCAACTTAAATCGGATTCTGTAATTTGCAGATGGAGTTCTTACTGCTGTTCAGACACTGGCCTCGACAGCCATTTGTGGAATCATTCACTCGATCATCGGAGGCCAGCCTCTGCTTATACTCGGAGTTGCAGAGCCAACTGTAATTATGTACACATTCATGTTTAACTTTGCGAAGGGGAGACCTGAATTAGGACGCAATTTGTTCCTGGCTTGGTCTGGATGGTAAAGTCTCTTCTACTTTGATTGTTAAGGTTGTAAAATTCTGAGCAACGAGGCGATAATCTTGTTAAATATGTGCAGGGTTTGTGTCTGGACTTCGTTGATACTGTTTGTATTGGCTATATGTGGAGCTTGTTCAATTATCAACAGATTCACCAGAGTAGCTGGAGAATTGTTTGGACTTCTTATAGCTATGCTGTTCATGCAACAAGCCATCAAAGTAAGACGATTTGCGATTTTTTCTTTACCAATTTGTATTCTGATTGCCTCTAATGCTTTAATTATATATTCAGGGATTAGTCGATGAATTTCGCTCTCCACAGAGAGAGGATCTAAACCTTCAGGAGTTTTTACCTTCCTGGAGATTTGCAAATGGGATGTTTGCTTTGGTTCTTTCCTTTGGTCTTCTTATCACTGCACTTAGAAGCAGAAAAGCCAGATCATGGAGATATGGAACAGGTAACGTAGCAGTTAGTCAACTTTTTTCTTTAACTCCCATGATCTGGAATCTCCTTATTCTAAGGATCTTGAACAATCAATAATCAATTAAGCAGTCATTGCTTACAAGTGGGGAGATCTCAGTCAAATATTCCTTGTTCTTGAAGAAACTTCATTCCCTTTATTAAAACATTATTCTTGGAACAGGCTGGCTTAGAAGTTTAATAGCTGACTATGGTGTGCCACTCATGGTTCTGGTGTGGACTGGTGTCTCCTACATCCCAACAGGAGATGTTCCAAAAGGAATTCCTCGCCGACTTTTTAGTCCAAATCCTTGGTCACCTGGTGCTTATGAGAATTGGACCGTCGTAAAGGTGTGTCTTTATTTTGAAATTCAAACACACCTCACAAGAACATATGACTAATGACTAGTGACTTTGATTTCTCAGGAGATGCGTCAAGTTCCGATGGTATACATAATTGGAGCATTCATTCCAGCAACAATGATTGCAGTTCTTTACTACTTCGATCATAGCGTAGCATCGCAGCTTGCACAGCAGAAGGAATTCAATTTGAGAAAACCAGCTTCTTACCACTATGATCTGCTTCTTCTTGGGTTTCTGGTAAGAATCTGCAGGAATTAGTAATATCTTCTTATTCTTGAGCTCAATCTACTACTAACTCTGCCATTTCCAGACATTAATGTGTGGTCTACTTGGAATCCCTCCATCTAATGGAGTCATCCCTCAATCACCAATGCATACCAAGAGCTTAGCAACACTAAAATATCAGGTACCTTACCAAAATCGATTGTTATTTTTGGAATTGATTTTTCCCCTTCAGGCCTTGGATTATAGCTTGTTTTTTGCTCTTTCAACAGCTGCTTCGGAACAGACTAGTTGCAACTGCGCGCAGAAGCATCAAGCAGAATGCGAGTCTAGGACAGTTGTATGGAAACATGCAAGATGTTTATAATCAAATGCAGACTCCATTAGTCTACCAGCAGCCTCAAGTAAAGAATTTTCTGTGTCATTTTCATTTTTTTTTCAATAGAATCATATGGTTTGACGCTAAATGGAGGATAAACTATTTCTTCCGCAGGGTTTGAGAGAGCTGAAGGAGTCAACTATCCAAGCGACGACATTCACAGGAAATCTCGACGCTCCAGTTGATGAAACTCTGTTTGATATCGAGAAAGAGATCGATGATTTATTGCCAATTGAAGTCAAAGAACAGAGAGTAAGCAACTTGCTTCAAGCGATAATGGTTGGAGGATGTGTTGCAGCTATGCCTCTCCTTAAAATGATTCCTACATCAGTCCTTTGGGGCTACTTTGCCTTCATGGCAATCGAAAGCTTACCCGGAAACCAATTCTGGGAAAGAATCTTACTTCTCTTCACAGCCCCAAGTCGTCGATTCAAGTAAATTCTCAATCTTTTTTTTTATCTTCTTTTACTCTCTCAAGAATTGTTACTGAACTACTTACCAAATTTTCAGGGTCCTTGAAGATAACCACGCGACATTCGTGGAAACCGTTCCGTTCAAAAAGATTGCAATGTTTACTATTTTCCAAACAACTTATCTTTTAACCTGCTTTGGTCTCACGTGGATCCCAATAGCTGGAGTTATGTTCCCTCTAATGATCATGTTTCTAATACCCGTAAGGCAATATATCCTCCCAAGATTCTTCAAAAGTGCTCATCTTCAGGACTTAGACGCAGCAGAGTATGAAGAAGCACCCGCTTTACCATTCAATATTGCAGTACCGGTAAAGGACTCCATTACAAATTCAAATCAATATCCATTTGTCTTTGGTTTCTTGGATAGTTGTTAACAGATTTTGGATTTTGCAGGAAGCTGAGATGGCAGCTTCGTATCCATGTGACTCTGAGATTCTTGATGAGTATATTACAAGAAGCAGAGGAGAGTTTAGACACACATGTAGTCCTAAAGTTACAAGCTCGACTTCAACGCCGGTTTATAATCGGAATCTGTCTCAAGTGTTTAGTCCTAGAGTGAATGATTTAAGAGGTGAGATGAGTCCTAGGCTTGCCGGGAAAGGGCTAAATAGTCCAAAGCCGAGTCCTTTGAACCCATCATCGTCGTCACAATGAGTTCAGCGATTATGGAGGCTAAATAAAACGGGAGAAGATTATGTTTGAAATTAGCTGATTAATTGACCTTGGATCTAATGCTTTCTTGAGTTTTTTCTTTTACCTATGTTTGTATGTTTCCATTTCTGCTCTTGATCTTGAATCATTGTAAAATCTCTTACTTACCCTGTGGAATGTCGGTAAATTATACTATGTAGTAATAAAGTGTCAAATATGTCATAAGCCAAAACTGTGAACGGTAAGATCTTTTTTTTTTTTTTTCCGGTATGTGAGAAACCAAACTTTCAGTGGAACAAAAAAAGAAAACGAAAAGCCTGTTCCGGTACATTCTTTAAAGCGGCCGTGTTTGAGGTTTACGAAATTATTATTCAACTCTAATAAATAATTTTCTTAAACTGTGTTTGGCCTCTGTGACTTGGACCAATAACATAAGTCTTTCGCAGTCTTTCTTATTACAGTCGAAATCTTAGGGCCAATTATTTAACCTAGTGAATTTAATGGGCTATAAACACTTCAAGTTAAAAGTCTTATTGGGCTTTCTTCCAAATTATAGTCCATCAAATGCATGCATCATCATTCATCATCAGTGTGACGATATTTTTCGTGTGTCATATTATTTAACCCATATAACAAGAACATCAGCAACATTTTGCTGATTAGTTGTTAATTATTGTTTAGATATTTTACTGCTAAAAGACGAGTTCTGACTTCTGGGTCTAGATTTTAAAATGGTTATTAGAGTTTCCAAGAAACACGTTTCACATTTTAGCAACACGTTAGATCTTTAACATCTTGATTTAGTCTAAAAGAAACATTATTATACGCAAAGGCAAATGATAAATTCGACTATATGTCAATTTAGATATTATAATTTGTTAATAACAAACAGTCAAATTGAGAAGAAAATAAAAACCATATAAAATAATAGTTAGGTGATGGCTTTGGATCATAGTGAGCACTTAACTTGTTGATCTATGCAAATCTGTAAAGATTGATACCACTAAAACTATAACAAACAAAAAAAAAAAAACCACCACTGACGTGGCATGACAAATCGATAAAACTTGGGACCCAAGCTCACTTCTGATGAATTTAACGGTCCAGATTCATCTCTCAGCAACGCCATCAAGGGTAGGATCGTCAATCTACAAAACGCAGGTGTGGACACGAACAAAGGCTCTAAAGATTCTGGTCCAGAGAGTTCTGGATTTTACAAAAGTAACCCTGAATCTTTAATCATATCACAGAAACATCGCCTTTTTTACCAAGGAAGTCCTCGGTAGTTGGTAGTTTTAAGAAGGGGTGGTTCTCGAATCCGACGTCGTTCAAGGGTACGCGCGTCAAAGCTGGAATAACACGTGGCATGATTAAGGGCTTAGTCTTAGCCGTGTGTAATCCACAAACTTAAAGATAAATAATCTACATAAGCAACCGACTCGACACAGATGACCGCCACGTGTCAACTGTAATAACCGGTTAACTAGTCACTCACAAGTTGAGTTTCTTTCTTATATACTTCTACGTAGAGAAAAGGCCCACGCGGCTCAGACGAGAGGAATAAAAACACACGCCAACTTCGAAATTGTCAATTTTTCGTTGAACACGAGTGACGGATTTGAGAGAAAAGTATACCATAGATTTCGAATAAGAATTTCTTGGGAATAAAAAGGGTTGATTTTGTTGTAGTGAAATTGAAATTGATTGTGAAGAAGGAGACGACAGATGGTAGCAGAAGCAGAGGTTGTGTTTCAACAGAGTTTACCGGCGGTTCTTGAGATTGAGTTGTTTGATGGAGTTTCTTCCGCGGTTTCTTCTCCCAAATTGGGTTTTACTCAGTCACCGGCGTCGGTTCCCGGCAGTTTAACGACTTCTCCTGTGGTAAGTCTTTTTCCCCATCTCAATTTTCCGACATGTTTTAAAGTTTGTTTTTTTTTCTTTCTTTCTGGGTACCTTGTGATAGAGAATTAAGAAGCTGGGTTCTGTCGTCAATCATTAACAATTTGACTGAATTGTTTGGTAGGCGTATAGGATTCTTTATGATTATCAAAGAAGATTATTTTATCGGAATTGAAACGGTCTGGGACACTTGCGAATTGCGATCCTTGGATCGCTTAAGCGTAGAGGACCGCTGGTTTATGTATGTCTGCGTGTCGTAGCAAATATTAGATGCGCTTGTTGTCGGCAATTTTGCGCAAATTTAGCAACTTTGAAGCTGGTGATTTTGCTGTAAAAGCCATCTGTAGTTACTTATTGTGTGTTTGTTCACATCTCTTCTCTTTACTGCTTGTGTTTTCGCTATACTCAATTGAGCATGCGTCTTAGCTTTCTATTTTCGTTCCTTGGAGAATTGGGAACTATTTTCATTGTTTGTAGCTTTTGATTCGTTTGTCAGGATTTGTTGCTCTAATGACTGTAGAGATTTGATCTATGTTATCAACGTTTTTACTTTTTAAGCAGGCTTGCGATCCAAGTCTCTCAGATTATGTTCCGACCATCCGGTCTGGAAGTTTTGCTGATATCGGGCCAAAGAGATGCATGGAAGATGAACACATTCGCATAGACGATCTAGCTTCTCAAGTTGGGTGTCTCTTCGAGTTGCCAAAGCCTAGTGCTTTCTATGCGGTAATATATCCTTCTGATACTCTCTTTTAATTATATATTTTAATGTTCTTTTAAATATATATTCTGACTTGTCTTCCTCTGTTTAGGTTTTTGACGGTCATGGAGGACCAGAAGCAGCAGCATACGTACGGGAAAATGCCATTAGGCTTTTCTTTGAAGATGAGCAGTTTCCACAAACATCGGAAGTGAATAGTGTTTATGTGGAAGAAGTTCGGAGTTCATTGAGAAACGCGTTTCTTCAAGCTGATCTTGCTTTGGCAGAGGATTGCAGCATCAGCTCTTCTTCTGGTACTACTGCTCTCACTGCTCTTATCTGTGGAAGGTACGTAGTATTTCATTCAGTTACTTCTGTAGTTCTCTATCTATCTTTAGGATTTTAAAAGAGCTCTTGCGATACTAGATTTTAACTTTTAAGTATAACCTGTGATCTGAGCAATAGCCCTGTACCGGTCTATTACCTTTGTTGTTGCCTTTAAACACAGTCTAGGTGTGGGCATTCGGTTTTCTTGTTCGGTTTATTCGGTTAGAGCGCAGTTTTATGGTTCTTATCTTTTGCAGACTCTTAATGGTTGCGAATGCTGGAGACTGCAGAGCGGTTTTATGCAGGAAAGGCAAAGCGATAGACATGTCTGAAGACCATAAACCGATTAATCTACTCGAGAGAAGAAGAGTGGAAGAATCCGGCGGTATCATTAATAATGACGGCTACCTAAATGAGGTCTTAGCTGTAACCCGGGCTCTCGGCGACTGGGAATTAAAAATGCCACACGGCTCTCAATCTCCGCTGATATCGGAACCAGAAATCAAGCAGATAACTTTAACTGAGGATGATGAGTTTCTTGTGATTGGATGCGACGGGATTTGGGATGTCTTGACGAGCCAAGAAGCAGTTAGCATTGTTAAGCGTGGCTTAAACCGGCACAATGATCCAACAAGATCTGCACGAGAGCTTGTGATGGAGGCTCTGAGGCGGAACTCGCTTGATAATTTAACCGCGGTTGTGGTATGTTTAATGACGGTGGACAGAGGGGATGAGCCGGTGGTTCCGTTGGAAAAGAGAAGGTGTTTTAGTCTAACGCCAGAGGCTTTCCGTAGCTTGAGGAATCTGCTGGATGGCTGAGACTGTTTTGTTTTGGTGAATCGATGATTATAATTGATGATGACGAATAACCTCTCCCACGCTGCTACTGTATCTCGACTTAAAGAGGTTTTTAAGCAGCTGAGAGAGAACTCTTTCGAGATATTTGAATATGCTGTGTGTTTTTTGTTTGTACAGTATGTAATTACATTTTTGTGTACATACAGTAAATTGTCTGTAAAAAGAAAGAAGGAAAAGAGATTGTAATTGTCAAGAAAAAAACCCATCTTCAATCTTCGGACAAGGATATATTACGATCAGTACACAGTATGCAATTTCTGAGATTTCGAAATTATTTGAGCAAGTTAATCCTGCTAAAACGCAAATCTTATCTTTAGAACAAAGTTAATTTTACTAATCACTTAACAAGCATAACAACAAGAGTTCAATGATAGCAATCAGTAACCGATCTAGATTGGGAAGATCTAGATTAAATATTTTCACAACACTAAATTTCAAATTCGAATAGAAGAGATGATTCAACCAATAAATATTAAAGTATTGAACGATTCAGCATAATTATTAATATCCATAAAAACCTAGAACTTTAATCATTCAAAATCCAGAACAAACGATGTTCAACATCGAATCCATAAACAACAAAAAAAAGATTACAAAATTCCCAAATCGAAATGAGGTTTTTTAAAAAGATAGGGAGACAGAGAGAGAAGGAGATCGATCTACAGATTTAACAGATCATTCGTCACCTCCTTCTTTCTGGTAAACGTAAGTAAGTCCACACTTACCACAGTAATGGCGATCAAAATGACTCGCCATGAAAGTACCAGCTCCACAAGTTGCGTTAGGGCACTCCTTCCTCAAACGCTGAACTTTTCCAGATCCATCGATTTTGTAAAACTGAAGAACAGCGAGCTTTACCTTCTTATGCTTATGCTTAATTTTCTTCGGCTTGGTGTAAGTCTTCTTCTTCCTCTTCTTTGCACCACCACGGAGACGGAGTACGAGATGAAGCGTCGATTCCTTCTGGATGTTGTAGTCGGCGAGAGTACGGCCGTCTTCAAGCTGTTTCCCTGCGAAAATCAATCGCTGCTGGTCAGGTGGGATTCCTTCCTTGTCTTGGATCTTCGCCTTCACATTGTCGATGGTGTCTGAGGACTCGACCTCTAGGGTTATGGTCTTCCCCGTTAGGGTTTTCACGAAGATCTGCATCTTTAGAGGCAACGGCTGCAGAAAAAGATCAAACTGGGGATTTTGTAGGTGATAAAGAGTGAAGGGGACGCTAGGGTTTTGGTACTCAATTACGTGACTACCCTTATTTTATTTGGGTTTTTTGCTTTTGGGCTTTAGCTGAGTAGTCTCTTAGGCCCTTGAGGCTCACCAAAACTTAAAAAGTAAAAAAAAATGGAGATGCAGGGAATCGAACCCTGTGCCTCTCGCATGCAAAGCGAGCGCTCTACCATATGAGCTACATCCCCGAATGGAAATTATGTTCAGTTTTAAAATATTTGTACAATTTATAATCATTAATTTTTGGTATTTGTTTGACTGCCCTTGATGAGTCGGAGACCTTTCATATTCTTCATCTTGCCTTTTAGCCTGCCCTCTTTCAGAACCCTAGATCTCTCTGCTCGTCATCTCTATTGTTGTCGCTCTGAAACAATTCCTCAATCTCCATCAAATTCAGGAAGAGACATGGATGATAGCTGTGCCGTCTGCGCTGAAAATCTCGAATGGGTTGCTTACGGATCTTGTGGTCACCGGGAGGTTTGCTCCACATGCGTCGTTCGTCTCCGGTTCGTCCTTGGCGATCCTCGATGCTGTATCTGTAAGACCGAGTCTCCTATCGTCTTCGTCACCAAGGTGATTACGTTTTCCTCTTCTTAATTAATGTTTACTCTACAATTATATCTATGTCACCAATGTTATCGCGATTACACTTTTTATCTAATAGATAATTTTGATAGATTTTGGGATTGCCCATCTATAACAATTACTTAATAGTGAAGAAAATTTTTCAACTTTGTCTATCTTAGCTCCTCTATGTCTCCCAATGAATGCTGATATGGGATTTTATGAAAACAATTTGCAGGCATTGGGTGATTATACAAGGACGATCAATGACTTCTCCACCTTCCCATCAGCACCAAAGGAAGGTCGAATAGGAGCGTTCTGGTATCATGAAGACACTCAGGCTTTCTTTGATGACTTGGATCAGTACAGGATGATCAAAGCAATGTGTAGGCTTTCCTGCAGTGTTTGTGACAAGGTAGAAGATCAACCAAGAGAAGGAGGACCAAGGCATCATCGGCAGCGGATAAAGAGTGTTGAACAGTTGAAAGGTCATTTATATCATAAGCACAAGTTGCATATGTGCGGTTTATGTCTCGAAGGGCGAAAGGTTTGAGCTTCAAAACTTCATTTGTGCATATTGTTTGCTATTATCTTCTCCAAAGCTTTGCTCATTTGTATATATCTGTGTCTCTCTCTGCATGGACAGATATTCATATGTGAACAAAAGTTGTATACTAGGGCACAACTGAACCAACACATCCACACTGGTGACTCTGAAGTTGATGGTAGTGAGAATGAAAGGGGAGGCTTTACTGGACATCCTATGTGTGAATTCTGTAGGAATCCATTCTATGGTGATAATGAATTATTTACTCACATGTCTACTGAGCATTACACCTGTCATTTATGCCAAAGGTAATGGCAATTTATATTAATGAATTTTTTATGTTGAGAGAGTGTTATTTTAATGACTTCATTGACTTCAACATCCAATATAGGTCGCAGCCAGGACAGTATGAATATTACAAAAACTATGATGACTTGGAGGTAACATCAACCACTTTCAATATAGCTCATTTAAATTGTGGCTGCATCTCTGTTCTGATTACATGTTTTTGCAACAGATTCACTTCCGCAGAGACCATTTTCTCTGTGAAGACGACTCCTGCCTTGCTAAGAAGTTCATAGTTTTCCAAAATGAATCAGAGTTGAAAGTGAACACTTCTGGAGAATTTCTCAATTTTCTTTTCTGTTTTTAGTTTGGGTCTATGTATTTTTGTTAAGGATTTATATTTTGTTTTGTCAGAGGCATAACGCTATAGAGCATGGAGGTAAAATGTCTCGGTCGCAGCGAAGTGCTGCATTACAGGCATGTAACACACTTCTTGCTTGTTGGTATTGTTAAATTATCGTCCTTTTTGCTTGCCTGTTTTTGACGTTGTATTCCGCTCCAGATACCAACAAGTTTCCGATACCGACGTGGAAATGATCAAGAGAATCGTCGCGGAAGAGCCCGATCATTTCGTCGTGAGCCTGGTGATGATGAATATAATATTGCAGTTCATGCGGCTCTTCGTTTATCCGAGGCTGAGTATTCTCGGCAAGAGCCTGCTCCACCACCGTCAAGTGCACCACCTGGATTCTCTGAGAACAACAACATACACGTAGATGATGCCAGTCCTCTTATTCAACCAATGGAATCTCTATCAACTACAGATATGGAACCCTCTTCACGATATCTTCAAGCTGTAGGAAGCTCTGGTGGTGTTGGTTCACGTCTTGGGGAATCTGCTTTTCCTCCTCTTTCTGGTCAACCGAGATCTGGACAGAACTTGGAGAGCTTGCCTACTAACACCATGGCTGCTCGTCTAAGACGCCAAACAAACCGGACTACTACTGCTTCNTGCTCGTCTAAGACGCCAAACAAACCGGACTACTACTGCTTCTGCTATTTCTAGTCCTTCTCAAGGATGGCCAGCGGTTAACCGAGGCCAAACGCAAGCATCTATTACAACTGGTGGTAACCATTCTTCATCAGGATGGCCAGCAATAGCTCGAACAACTGTACAAGCATCTAGTTCTTCAGTCCAATCTAGGTCCCATGCAAGAGTTTCACAGCATAGACATCCGGCTTCTGCGGCTCCACAGGCTGCTCATAATGCGA
Source organism: Crucihimalaya himalaica (assembly GCA_004349715.1). NCBI lineage: Eukaryota > Viridiplantae > Streptophyta > Magnoliopsida > Brassicales > Brassicaceae > Crucihimalaya > Crucihimalaya himalaica. The sequence goes on along the minus strand of SMJT01000022.1, from coordinate 142,105 downwards.
ATAGGATTCCTCACTCTTCCTCAGCCCCTAATCTATCTGATACAAGATCACTTCAGCCCTCTCATTTAGATTTTCCTCCAGTTTCTTCTTCTGTTGTGCAAAATCACAAGACATCATCCACCACTGCACAAGGATCTTCAAACACCCAACCGCCTCCAGATGTGCAATCTGCCAACAAGTCATTGATTGAGAAAATGCGATATGCACTTGGTCATGATGAAGATGTATTCATGGCCTTTAAAAATGTTTCAGGACAGTATCGTCAAGGTTTGATTGATACAAAAACTTACTTGGAGTATGTGAAAGGTTATGGATTGTCTCAATTGGTTATTGATCTTGCTAGACTGTGCCCTGACCCTAAAAGGCAGAAGGAACTCATTGATACCCATAATACTAGTATGAGAGGAGAGGGTTTAAAGGAGAATGGTCAGTCTGCTGCACAAAGCTCCTCTCAACCTAAAGAGAGTCAAAGTTCAAAGAAGAATAAAGAAAAAACTGTGAAGGTTGATGATCCGAAAGAATCATTAGCAGATAACTTTATGGATACAGTGAGGAGATTACAATCCTCACAGAATGCTCAAGAAGTAGAAGATGATGCAATATCGAAAGATAAGAATACATATAGGTCAGACAAAGGCAAGTCACAAGTAGCAGGTACAGATTCTTCTTCAACCGCAAACAAGCAGCAACGTAAGAAGACTTCTAAGTTTCACAGGGTACGGCTCGGGGATGGATCAATGGCTGCATTACTAGATCTTAACAACTCTAGCCGAGAGGTTAAACCAGAATCAAATGATGGTAATTTCAACAGTAATCAAGAGCAGACCGGTGGTTTACCGGTGCGTGGGGTTTGGCGTAAAGGAGGTGCAAAACTTTTCTCGTAGAGATATAATCTCTTTGTACTTTTGGTTTATGATTGGAGCGTGATGATCAATGTGTACTCACTCATTTTTGTTAGTGGGATAAGGTATATTGAGCAAACTTTATTGATGTAGTCAGAGTTGGATATACATTTCGGTGCTTTCTTCTTTTTCGTTATGTTGCGGACTGCCATTTTACTTTTTACTGAGGAATTAACTGAAAGAAGTGTTATTAATTATTAAACGTTTATAAATTTTCAGTTTTTGAAAAAATGGTTAATATGTGACTATAACATTATTAGAAATAATTTATTCAGGACTATAAACGAAAATAATAATATAAGGTTTTGTTTTATGATGATGGTTTATTATATATCCTTATATTATCAATATTACATTATTTGGTTTATGTTAGAGGAATCAATAAGAATATAACACTGTATAAATTAATAATAAAGCAAATATTTTTAGTCTTAAAGAAAAATACAATTGTGTGATTACAACCTTTAACCCCATTTAATTCGGTAGTTTTAAAACGTAAAACAACAATAGAATAGGGTAACACACCCAAATTACTCATGTAGATAAATCATCAAGCGTTTGGAACTTGCCTTGAATGTTGTCCCCACCATCTCAGCTGCAGCACGTAATCGAAGCAGATGAGCCTCTCCGACTCCACTGGGCAGGTACAAGTCTACTCGCTCTAAACAACGACCATACCGAATCAAATATTTAAGAACATACAACTCGTACAGACCCCCACAGAAGTTCCACATCTCAATGTTCTTCAGGGTCTTCTTCAGACAGGTATGACTAATTTTAGCCATCCAATAAATTTCTGGTTCAAAGTGAGGAGCCACCATTTCGACAGGGGTAGTAACAACCAACTGAAAGGTGAGTGTCTCCAAATATGGACAGCTATTGATCATGAACCTGATTCCAATAAACTCATTCGGCTCAAGATTTGTCTTCAGCACCAAACGTCTTACCTCCATCTCTGCTTTCAGTCGAAGTGGGTTTGCACAGTCTCGGATCACTTGCAGGAGAAAAGGACAGATCGTTAATGTCTTAGTGCATAAGAGTTCATAGAGGAAATGACAAAGCTGGTTTCCTAAGCCATCATGATACTCAGTCTCTTGACCATAGTCCAGGTGAACATCTTCCAATCTCCTATTCACGTTCTTGAACTCAAAATGATGAACTTTTCCAGAATACTTGAAGATCAGTATGTTGGGCAAGTCCAGTGTCGTACACTGCACGGCGAAAGCACAATTCTTGAACACCAGTTTGATTAACCGGTTATTAAATCCGGTTATTGCCCCAAGAGCAACTTTCCAGCAATTTTTAAGGTGAAGAGTCTCGAGAAGAGGTGTCTTTGATAGCAATGACATGATCATTTCGAGTCGCATCCACCTGAAATAGAGACTTTTTAACGAACCCGCATTCGCAATCCTTGCTGGATATAACCAGCAAGCGAGTAACTTCAACGTCACGAGGTTGGTTAGTTTGTAAACACTCTCCGGGAGTGGAATCATATTTATTTCTTCTTCTGCTTCTACGGCAACTCTGTTTATCCAAAGAGGATCTGATAAATCAAGAACAAGATGCTTAACCTTCTTCCTGGCTGCGAAATCAATCACTGTCTCCATCTCTGTTTCGAAACCAACCGGTTTAGAGAAAGAGATTTCGAAAGTTTCAATGATTCCACCGGAAAAGTTGGAAACCCAATCAACCATATATCGAACGAACTCAGCCCTTTTGGTATGATCATCGTCGGTGTCTGCATATGTCTGTGTGATCTCATACTCGTTGAAAGAGATGTTTCTTGTCTCGCGGTTGATGTTCTTCCAACGTTTCGATAGGACACTGGTCCTCAGAGCATCTTTGAAGGGCAAGTTTGAAATGATCAGAACGAGAAGAAAGTCTGATAACCTCGAGATTCTGTCAATGGTGCTTCCTGAATCCATTGTTAATGATTTTGGAAACAAAGTAGATGGATTCAAGGGAAAGATTGGTGTGCTTTCGCGAGGGTAAGGAGAGCTTCTCGTTTCTTTATATATATATTTGAAAGGTTGCGACTTTATTTTATTGGCGGTTTTATTTTCACAAAGGGAGTTGGGTTTTGTTAGTTTATTCGTGAAGAGTTGCAATGATACGCATTTTCTAATAATTAAAATTTAAAAAGATGATGTAATAATTATTAAATGTACTCATAATGGGCTTAGTTAAACGACCCAATATACGAGGCAGGCCCAGTAGAGAAGATCAAAATATATCCAACGGCGTGAAGGAACGTTGACTAGCTGTCAAACGTTGACATTTAAGTCAAGTTTGGAAATAAATGCAAAAAAGGTTCGATATCTTCCTTATTACATTTACAGGCCACAGCCACAGCACACACGAAGCTCCTTTTACAGACCTCTTCTTCGTCCATTTCTTAGATCCTCTCACTCTACTGTTCCTCCTTCGTCTCATTTGGATCTCGAGGGTTAGCTTTTCTATTATTTCGAGTTCATGATTTTCCCGATTTGATTGAATAGTGATTTCGATTTATCTTCTTGTCCTCTCGATTTTTTTCCGTTACCATTTCGTATCTTTGGTTTTAGATTAGTGTTCATCTGCCGCCCATTTTTTTTTTTTTTTTAATTTGAATGTTTGTTTGCTTCGATTTCAGTTTTTGGATCTTTGTTTAGTTTCTGTAGATTCTAAAGCCTACTTTATTATGCTTTAAGCTATATGATACACTCTTTACGAGTTTGGTATTTGCTTAAACTTGTGTGTAATCATGAAATTAAATGCTACAGAAACAATGAGCTGCTTTGGTTGTTGCCGTGAAGATGATTTGCTTGGAGCTACTGATTATGGTGGAGGTCACAATACGACCAAACAATCTGGAGGTATTTCAGTCATTTCTTTCTCTCTCTCTTATGGAGGTCAAAAATTCATGTATCTGTGAGTTAATTTGTTTTCTTTGATGGGAGTGAAGGAAATGATGGAAGGCGTATTGGTGCTGAAACTGTACAAAAAGGAGCTCAAAGTGTCAAAGTTCAGCCTATAGAAGTTGCTGCTATTCTCGCTGATGATCTGATAGAAGCAACCAATGATTTTGGACCTAATTCTCTTATCGGTGAAGGCTCCTATGCAAGAGTGTATCACGGGGTTTTAAAGAATGGTCAGCGTGCAGCCATTAAAAAGTTAGATTCTAACAAACAGCCTCATGAAGAATTCCTTGCTCAGGTTTTGTTGATATTGTAGGTTCTTTTGTTCATGGATTATGTCACGTTGTCCGGCTTTGCATTTGAATTTGGAAACGAACCTGCAGGTTTCCATGGTTTCGAGGTTAAAGCATGCTAACTTTGTTGAGCTGCTTGGTTACTCTGTTGATGGGAATTCGCGGATACTTGTCTTTGAGTTCGCTCAAAATGGATCCCTTCATGATATTCTTCATGGTACAATGTTGAAGTAACTTTGAACATATTTGTGTTTGTCTTTTAGTTGAGAGAGTGATCTTTTTTATGTTATATACATATCCTATGTTTCCTCAGGGAGAAAAGGTGTGAAGGGTGCAAAGCCTGGTCCACTCTTGTCATGGCATCAGCGAGTGAGTATTGCGGTTGGAGCAGCTAGAGGGCTTGAGTACTTACATGAAAAGGCGAATCCACATGTCATCCACCGCGACATAAAGTCCAGCAATGTTCTAATCTTTGATAATGATGTAGCCAAAATCGCTGACTTTGATCTGTCAAATCAAGCTCCTGATATGGCAGCACGCCTTCATTCAACTCGTGTTCTTGGAACCTTTGGTTACCATGCCCCTGAGTAAGTTGGTTTTCATTTCTTTTTCTTCCTCTTATTTATCTCCATTGCTCAATCGTCATTCTCTTATATGCTCGTCTTCTCTTTAATAGATATGCAATGACTGGGCAATTGAGTGCCAAGAGTGATGTGTACAGTTTCGGAGTTGTATTGCTCGAGCTTCTTACGGGTCGAAAGCCTGTTGATCATACATTGCCTCGAGGCCAGCAAAGTTTAGTCACATGGGTAAATACTAATCTCTTTCAAAGATGAACAATCTTACATCATTAACTTCTCAAAGATCTTATTAAACAATTAAAACTCTGCTTTTGCCTTAGGCTACACCAAAGCTAAGCGAAGACAAGGTTAAGCAGTGCGTTGATTCAAGACTCGGAGGAGATTACCCGCCAAAAGCTGTTGCTAAGGTATATATAGAAACCAGTCTTCAACTAATGATTAGGACATAGAACCAGTATTGATTGAAATGTTTCGTGTTTGATCGTCTCTTTGTTGATAATGCAGTTAGCTGCTGTTGCTGCTTTGTGTGTACAATACGAAGCTGATTTCAGACCAAACATGAGTATTGTCGTCAAGGCTCTGCAACCATTGTTGAATGCTCGGACTGGACCTGCCGGAGGAGCACATTAGTCTTAACCCTTAAGCCGTCACCGTTTAAAATGTTCTTTATTTATTGGAAAAATAATTTCATACGACCATCAATATAGTGTTCATAGAATTATGACATTGGTACTAATGATTTGACCACTAAACTATCCTGTTTTGTTTAAAAATATAAATTTAAAACAAGTTGGAGTAATTGATATTTTCAAGTAAACTGCATATTAGAAATTTGTGAAGAGAAATAGCTCAACTTTAAAAATATATATTGTTTTACAAACTATTACTTAGCCAACTACTAAGATGTCGACAAAAATTATTTGGTGTAGTGACTGTAGTCTTTTAAATACTTTTCTTATCAAGTTGTTTCTTGTTTCTATTACTTAGATAACGCTTCTTTCTTTCTTTCTTTTAGGAACTGTTCATTGACTTTCTTACGAAATTGTGTAAACATCAATATCTTTAGAGAAAAATAAAGATTTTTTTTTAAATACATAGAATTGTTATGTACTATTTATATATCAAGGAAAAGAAAATAATACTTGTGGAAAATAGAAAACGGAAGGAAGTTACAAAAACGCTGAGTCTTCGTTAAAGTCAAGATCAACGTCAACTATAAGAATGAAACGGACGTAAACGAAACGGTGCACGAGGACTTCCACTAACCACAGTATCACCACTCAATCACTGCCAACAAAGCATTAACCACGGCTCTTCCACCAATCAAAACGCTTCACTTTTCATTTCCTAAATTACCCTTTCTTTCCTCGGTATTTCAGGGTCAAAAGCGTCAAATCATACTCGCTTCATCCGTAGGGGAATTATAAATAAGGAAGAGCAACTGCTTTATTTTTTTTTTGGCTAATAATTGAAAAGGCCCTGCTGTGACGATTCGGAGTAGCTGACGGCGGCGGAATACGATGTCGACGAACACGGCGGGTGATGGGGATTCCGGAACGACTTCTATGGCGGCGGAGATGGCTGAAGCTCAGTACGTGAGGGCGAAGACATCAGTGTGGTGGGATATAGAGAATTGTCAAGTTCCAAAAGGTCTCGATGCTCATGGGATTGCTCAGAATATTACTTCAGCGCTTGGAAAGATGAACTATTGTGGTACTGTTTCAATCTCTGCTTATGGCGATACGAATCGCATCCCTTTAACGATCCAGCATGCTCTTAATTCTACTGGAATCGCTCTCAACCACGTCCCCGCCGGTGAATTCCTTATACCCTTTTTTCAAACCGATCATCTCTTTTACTTATACGTTATTGCTATTTCTATATCTAGATTTGATAATGTTTTGAATGATGATAATCGATTATACATGCCTTACAGCCTCTGGTTGGATTTGAATTCTGTATTGAATCTTTTTTTAGGGTCTTTCATTGTTTTCGTAACCGAGTTTTTTTTTTCATCAGGAGTGAAAGATGCGAGTGATAAGAAGATTCTAGTGGACATGTTGTTCTGGGCATTGGACAATCCCGCTCCTGCAAATTTTATGTTAATTTCAGGAGATAGAGACTTCTCCAATGCTCTTCACGGTTTGAGAATGAGACGTTACAATATTCTATTGGCACAGCCTCAGAAAGCATCAGCGCCGCTTATTCATGCTGCAAGGACAGTGTGGCTTTGGACAAGCCTATCAGCTGGAGGATGTCCTCTCACACGAACCGAAAGCTCACAACTTGTTGTGGATGCGACGCTCCCAACCTCTGGTTCAGAGATGCCAACTCAGGAGTGTATTCCATCAAGCCAACTTCTGGATTCAAATTCTGACCCTAGAAGAATCGTTGACAACAAATTAAAGCTAAAAAACCTTCCTAAACCATCAAATCAGCAGCCTGCAATGCCAAAGTTTCAGGAAAGTAAGCCTAACTATAACTACCGTCAGCAACAGAACACTCAAGGGAAACAGTTTAAGAAAGCCCCACATGAGTTTTTCGGCAGTAGCGAGCCATCTGTCTCAACTAGCAGACCTCCTCCCAATTTACCCTCTAGCAATGTTAAACCTTTCCCCGGTAATGTGATGAGTAATCCTCAGAATCAGAATCAGAATCAGTACAATTATCCTCCTAGACCTGGCCCTTTTCCTCCTAGACAATCTTTCCCTAACCCTGATCCTTCTTGGAATAATGGAAATAGCATTCCAAGTCATGCTCAGAACTATTATCCCAATGCTGCCAGGCCAGGTGCTCCTAATATGCAGCCACCTTATGGTAATCTTTCCCGTCCTTATCGCCCAGAGAATCTGCATCCTCCTATTGGTAATGGTTTCCGTCCAATGCATCTGAGAAATGATGCGCCTAGGATTTCGACTCCACCTCTCTTGACTGCACCAGATATCACCAATCTCAGTGTGTCTCAATATCAAACTCAAAATCGTCCTAGTTTCAATCCTCAGGTTAGACAAGAGTTCAGACCAAAGATGGAATCCTCATATTCTCCTAGCTTAAACGGTCCAAATAGGGGTTATCTTCCACGGAGTAGTAGTGCCCCGGTAACTCATTCTACAACAACCACAGGCTCCACCAATTCGTCCGCTCCTGGAGTTTCACCTTCTCAGCCTCCAGTGGTTACTGGATCTGGTTCCAGCAATGGTATGTGGGGAACACAAGAATGTCCACCACCGTCTGAGTATGTTCAAGGCCTTATAGGCGTTATCTTACATGCTTTAAACATCTTGAAAACTGAAAAAGTGATGCCTACCGAGCCTAATATCTCGGATTGCATTCAGTACGGAGATCCAAAGCATCGTGGTACTTGCGTAAAGAAGGCTTTGGACAGTGCATTAGAGCATCATATGATCATGGTGAAAAATGTAGGTAAACTAAAGCTCTACATTGGCAGAAATGAAGGTCTATGGAACTGTGTAAACCCTTTAGGGGGAAACCCTAAGCAATACCCAAAAGCAACTTGGGATAAAATACAAAAGTTTCTAACCTCATCTTCTGGGCGGGAAGCGTTTACGGCAACTCAGTGCAGGTTAGAAAAGTTTGTTTTCCTTAAAGATCCTTGATAGTTACTTACCCATGAAGTATTGTAAAATCCTTTTCTTCCTCTTTTGATATTATATATATAGGTATGAAGCTGCACAAATCCTGAAAAAGGAATGTTTAAAAGAGCTTACTTTAGGAGACATACTTCAGATCTTGAATATAACAGCAACCACAAAGAAATGGATTACTCGTCATCAAACAGGATGGAAACCAATTACTATTAGCCTTGCTGCAGAGACTGCAAACGAGACAGTTACTGAAACGGATACAGGTATCCAAACCGTTGCCTGAAAGTCAATCTTTGTTCCATGAAATATTGAAGGAGTAGCAGCCACAAGCAGAGTATATATGGGTGCTACTTTGGATACCAAATATAAGAGAGCACTAAGACATGGAAATTAGTGTTTTCCATATCGAAAACTTCAGAATGAGATGATTCTGAAGTCTAAATACTAGTTCCTTAGTCGTAACAGCACTTTTACTTTTCTTTTCTTTTCATATTACTAAAAAATGGGGGTGGTTAAGGTTTGGACCTATTTGCCATGTATTAGTACATGGTTGGGTTCATGAAAACCATAGTGTTGCCATCACCGAGAAGATTGCGCAATTTCATGTGGAGGATGATAGGAATCTCTGCATTAGTTAAGTCAATCTGTTTCTTTTGGTCTTATGAGGTTACAGGTATTTCGTGAGATCCCACTGTCGTTGGAGGATAATATCTGTAATTTCACCTATTTCGTTTCTTTATAGTTACTTATGTCTTATTCTGAACCATGAACTTAAAAGCCGTTTATGTTTATGTATTCAAAATCATTTCTATTGGTACTCTTTTTTTTGTGAATCAATAGTACCGACATTACTACAAGTTGTGGACTTTTAACAAAATTTTGAAATGTATTAGTTCAAAATACAAGAAAAAATGAAGATGTGTTGGAAATATATAACATCATAATTTTTACATGTCAAGTACAATGAAAGGAAGATGTGTTGGAATAACAAAAGAACAATACAAAGGTTACACACTTAATCAAAGATTCAAAATGTTCTGTTGAAGGAGTCTCTGAATCAAGGAAGAAAAGGATTGTGAGACGGGAACGTCTGTTTTTGCAAATTATAAGCCCTGCAATGCCAAAAGGAAACACCAATACTAATATTTCTCTAAAAATCAATAGTATTTTCAACTATGCATTATAGCTAAGTTACAGTGAAATAGGGACGCAACGATAAACTGACCTGTTAGCTTTGACACCACCAAGTCCGATGGTTCCTAAAACAATGAAAAGGAAAGGTGCGCCGATCAACCAAGGATTACCTCTTTTGGCAGATGCATATGCCCTTGGAACTCCAGTCTTGACGACCCTCGAATACACACCTTAGCAATGTTACAAATGGAGAGTGTCGTCAATGTGTGTAACCCACTAAGAACACATCTGAGTGCGGAGTCGTCTTTTTACCTGCTCTACAATATCTTTGACTCCTAACATCACCTGCAAAGAGAGAGACGAACCTACTAGCTCATTTGAGTTTGTGCAGAGAACATGATTCTTCAAAAAAAAAAAAAACTCGTTTTGACTATAACCAAGGAAAGGTCATATCAGAGAGAGATATACCAGACTCTAGGCAAGAGTAAGCTTCAGATATCTGCAGGAAATTGAATACTAACTTTCACTTGTGAGGAGAAATTAAACAAAAAAGAAACAGAGAAGCTATAAATACAAACCGATTTGAACTTAGACTCAGCATCGATCTTCTGATCATCTGGAAATAGGTCAGGATGCGATTCCCATACTTTTTTCCGGTAAGCAGCTTTAACCTATCCAAAATTGTAACAATCTCCATAAATATAATATCTCGCAACTTATGATGGATGAAACCATGGCATCGAAACAACTAAATTCGAAGGAGGCAGTGAGATTCCACCCGACACATCATCACCGTATAAAAACCCTAATTATCGAATACAGTGATCGAATGAAGAAGAAGAAACCTGAGAAGGATCGGGACGAGAATCAGGTGGAAAGCCCAGCAAGATCTTGGCTTCCTCCACCTCCATTTTCCCGCGTCTACGTTACGCCTCTCACAGAGTCAGAGTCAGAGTCCATTAATTTATTTATATAAAACCTCACTTTAAGGATCATTCATACGTGTAGCTCTCACGACCATTGGCGTTTCACGGACCAAATATATTATTTTTCTATTCATTAATTATGATATACTTTGGTGTATACAACAACCTAAATATTATAAAATTTGTAATATTATTTTACCACACTAAAATATTACACATAAATCCATATTTGCATTAAAAAATAAAAATATAACGAAAATATTAATTCCATAACTGTTTAGCCCTAAAAGGCTGAAACTAACGCGCAGTTCCCTCGCGACCATATGTTAATTACTAGAATTTTAACACACAACTAAATTCCTAAAAGCTGACAAATATAGACTAACTATAAATATATATCAAACCTCTCTTCTCCCTTCGAATCCGCTCCTTTCCGATCCCTTTCTCCGTTCATACGAAACACAATCGTCATGAACTCTCCAATCAAACTCGTCTTTCTCTTCTTCGTCTCCGTAGCCGCAACCGCAACCGCTACATCTGTCAAACGCACTAACTATCTTTTCACACCTCACGCAAAAGCAGTCGCGGGGATATGCACCGTCATCCAAACAGACACAAGTCTATGTTGCAAAACGCTTAAACACGTTCCTACCGATGACCCTATCGAATTAATCCGAGCATTAGTGGTTGCGGCTGAAAAGGCCGTGAAGCAAAGTGTGACTTTCCTCGTCCAAAGCAAACCAAAACACAAATCAAACGCACTTGCAACGGCTGTGATCAACAGCTGCGCGAAAAACTTGAATTACGCCTTGGAAGATTTCGCAGATTTTTGGATAGCTACTGGGAAAAATGTTACGACGTTGGCTTACAATTACTTTACTTGTAAGAAAGAGTTAATGTCAATCATGGGGTATCATTCGACTTGTTTAGATGATATTGAAGACAAGAATTTGTTGAAGGAAGTCGAGATTGGGATTGGAGTTGGAAAGAAGCTAAGCAGTGATTCGTATGATGTCTTTAATCATTTGAATACTATTTTCAATACGTTTGGTATCAAAGTGAAGCTTAACGAGGACGACACTTCGCCCCGACCACCACCGTTGTCTGATTATTATTACTGATTTAATTAAGGGATCGGATTTGATAATTCTATCGTATGATGCATAGAGCGATCGCGAATGGAATCATAGAATATGGTTGGTTCTGTCATGTATGATTATGCGTCATTTGTGATGTATGTATGTTTTAGGTTTATACATGTACGGACGGATTTCGTGATGATTGGAAAGGATATATTATATTAATGAAATGTGATTTTTCTTTTATTTTTGTCTATATTTTATTATAATTCGACATATTAACTAAAAGATCTCAAATTTTATAAATAATGACTTAACGTCCACAACAAAAGTATCTGAATGATTTAGCCTTCAAATCGGTAAAAAGGTTGTGTTAACTGAGAATCTCATTCGAAGCCGCAGACAGACACAACATCAATAGCTCATTAGAAAAAACATTTCTACAGTCCCATCGTGTATTAAAAGTGGTTTACGGTTGTTAACATATATAACTGGTTTGTGTCACGAATCAAACTCACTAATAAAATGTAAGTGTAATGACCAAAGTCTCTATTCATAGGATGAGATTGAATCATATTTCTTAAATTAGAAAATTTTCTAAAATTATGATTTCGGTTTTCACTTGTACAATCACTTTAATTGACACTCATTTCGAATCTTTAAGAAATCAGAGTCAAAACCCCAAAATCCTTTCGTTGTAAGAACTAAAGAAGATTTAAAGTAATCTCACGCAAATTAATATACGTAATACCGTGATAGACTATGTCATAATCTTTTACTAGCAGTCAAGCGCTATTTACCAATTTCGTTGTAGTGTCCGTTTAATTTAACCTTTAACGGATGAGAGCAAACTGCCGATAAGAAGTTCTCGGAAATTTTGCTTTCGGATATATAGATCACTAATCTTAGGAATGGAGAGTCTAAAATAATATCAAAAATATTATAATTAGAGGGTGTAAGTAAACTAGTTACTGCCACAAACTTTTTTTTCTTCTTGAATTTACTTTTTATTTATAGTAATCGAACTCATGATCAGGACACAGTCAAATCATCTTGCGGTCACCAAATTTCAATCTCATAGCCAATATTTGACTAGAGAACTTTTAGCCATTCAACACCTTAAATATCTCCTTCCATGCAAACCCTAATTTTAGCAACTACAATTCCTATAAGAATGTATCCACAATGCACAACAATCTTTAACAGCCCCATTAATAAACCACCGGGCTCTGTTTTAATTAAAAAAAAATCCCCACCCTCTCCTATTTACCTCCTTAATAAAACCAGGGGGAGAGAAAGAAAAAAAATACAAAAAAGGAAAAATCAAAACGAAAAAAGGGGAGAAATAAATAAAAACCAAAAAAAAAATTGAAAAATGGCGGTAGGAAAAGTAGTGATCTCTGTGGCATCCATCCTTCTAGTGGTGGGTGTTGCCATAGGAGTTATCACGTATGTTAATAAAGGCGGCGGCAGCAATGGCGACACGAATGCTCCCATAAACGCGCATCAGAAAGCGGTTCAGACAATTTGTCAGTCAACCACAGACAAAGGCTCGTGCGCGAAAACACTCGAGCCTGTCAAAAGCGATGATCCAAGCAAGCTTGTCAAAGCCTTCCTGGTGGCTACTAAAGACGCGATCACAAAATCCTCAAACTTCACGGCTTCGACCGAAGGAGGCATGGGGACTAACATCAACGCGACAAGCAAAGCCGTTCTTGATTACTGCAAGAGAGTATTGACTTACGCTCTTGAGGATCTTGAGACCATTGTTGAAGAAATGGGTGAAGACCTTCAGCAGAGTGGAAGTAAGCTTGACCAGCTTAAACAATGGTTAACCGGAGTTTTCAACTACCAAACTGATTGTCTTGACGACATCGAGGAAGTTGAGCTAAGGAAGATCATGGGTGAAGGAATCTCTAACTCCAAGGTATTGACCAGTAACGCTCTCGATATCTTCCACTCCGTTGTTACCGCGATGGCCGAAATGGGTGTCCAAGTCGACGATATGAAGAATGTAACCATCGGAGGAATCGGAGCCGGAGCCCCTACACGTCGCCTTCTTGAGGACAGCGACGCAAAGGGACTACCCAAATGGTTTTCTGGTAAAGACAGGAAGCTTATGGCTGAGGCCAAACGTGGTGCTCCAGCCGGCGGTGCAGGTGGTGATGATGGTATCGGCGAAGGCGGTGGTGGTGGCGGTAGGATCAAGGCCACTCATGTAGTGGCTAAGGATGGAAGTGGACAATTTAAGACCATTTCCCAGGCGGTTAACGCTTGCCCGGATAAAAACCCTGGAAGGTGCATTATCCATATCAAGGCTGGTATCTACAATGAACAAGTCATTATCCCTAAGAAGAAGAACAACATTTTCATGTTCGGTGATGGTGCTACAAAAACCATCATTACCTTTAACAGAAGTGTTAAACTTAGCCCAGGAACCACTACTTCACTCAGTGGCACCGTTCGTAAGTCCCCAAAACCTTATGTATTTATTTGCATTGTTCTATAATATGCCGAGCTATTTTTACTTAAATTTTACATGTGCATACAGAGGTTGAATCTGAGGGATTCATGGCGAAATGGATCGGGTTTCAGAACACAGCCGGTCCATTGGGACACCAAGCGGTCGCACTCCGTGTGAATGGAGACCGTGCGGTCATATTCAACTGTAGATTCGACGCTTACCAAGACACACTCTACGTCAACAACGGACGTCAGTTCTACAGGAACATTGTTGTATCCGGTACAGTCGATTTCATCTTCGGAAAATCCGCAACTGTGATCCAAAACTCTTTAATCCTCGTCCGAAAGGGCAGCCCCGGACAATCCAACTACGTTACAGCCGACGGTAATGAAAAGGGTGCAGCGGTCAAGATCGGTATCGTTCTCCATAACTGCCGTATCGTAGCGGACAAGGATCTCGAAGCTCAAAAGCAAACCACTAAATCGTACCTAGGAAGGCCGTGGAAACGATATGCCACGACTGTGATTATTGGAACTGAGATTGATGATTTGATTAAACCAGAAGGATGGACCGAATGGCAAGGAGAACAAAACCACAAGACTGCTAAATACATTGAGTTCAATAACCGTGGACCGGGAGCTAACACTAGAATGAGGCCTCCTTGGGTTAAGGTGGCTAAGTCTGCCGCTGAGGTTGACACTTACACCGTAGCTAAATGGGTTGGTCCGGCTAATTGGATCCAAGAAGCCAACGTGCCCGTCCAGCTAGGACTGTAAGAAAACAGAAAAAAAAAAGTACAAAAATAAAACAGTATGTGATAATGTAGATGTAACGATACGAGGTCGTCTCTAAAGATCAGGGCTCTTCTTGTGTTTACTATATACAAAGATAGGGTTCTAGACGTGTTGAGATGAAGTTTGTATAAGATTGCTTTTGTTTCACGTGCAATTAGAGCAAAAAAAAGTTTGTTTCATATACATTTTTTTTTTCCAAATCATGATTTTTAAAAATTCATGACGATGTATTTGTGTGTGTATAAATATATAAAATATATATCCTTGTCATTTTCAATTGATACAAGAAACTATGTAGCACCATTTGCACACAGTTACTATTTTCCACTTTTATGATTTCATATAACTACGAAACTAAAAACTATAGAAAAATTAAAAATAAACAAACAATAAAGATATATATCACAAAACATGTGTAAACATGTACTGGTTTTGATAAATATTCATCTAACAATTTCATTTTAAATATTTTGCATTACTATTGTTTACGTCTAGATAGTTATATTAGTTAGTTGTGGCAAATTTTTTTTTTTTTAGAAGTGTAATATGTTAGGAAAAGCGAGCCCTGCATCACATAATTATAGTTCGCTTCAAAGCGAATCTGTCTTATAGATAAGACTTCACCAATATCTCACACATTATATCAGTTTCATTGTCTTCTACCACCAAAAATGTAGCTACTCTTAAGCCATTAGCAATTTTCTGTTTAATCAAGTCATAACCCTGAAGATGATAATGCAGAACCGCTTGTCCAGAAGCAGGTAAACATTAGTTAGTTACCATATGATTCCAAATCTCTAATACGTATTTGGTTTAAGTGAATTTGAACCAGCCGGGTGGCTTGACAACTAACGGGGTTTACGAAACCGGTACAACGGTTAAGTGAAACCTTTACACGTGGCACCAATCCAAGGGTTGAGCATTGTCCCTGCTGGCATCTTAGGATCGATGCCTTTGGCGAAGAAGGGTGTACGGTTGATGACGTGGTGTGTTGACGACACTCATCACCAATTGTTTGAAGATTTGATCTATATTAAAGTTATCTAAGTTAGTTTTGATAGTCATCAGGTATGTTTCTTCATTTATTAACAAATAATCTAATAAAATTTTAAATACACATTAAATCAGCGTACTAGCCCCTTTGAAATTTCCAATATTTTAATAATCAGGGTTACTTAGGGACCAAATTATATTCCATCATGTTCCTTTACCCAAAGTTGATACAACTATACATTAAAACAAGAACATGGAATTTTTCAAAGTTATCCCAAAATATGTAGGCTAACTCCTTCGAAAATCTTGATTTTCCTCAATAAATTTATTAAAAAATTATTTTTGTCATCTTTCATTCATTTTAAAAATCACAAACCACATCCTAGATCTATATTAATGTTCACTAAACTTGTTTTGATGGTCATGAAACATGTTTCTTAATTATTTAACAAGTAATATAATTAAACTCCAGATACATCCTAAATGAGTGGACTAATCCCTAAGAGATCTCGATTTATTGTAAATAGGGGTTATGTAGGGACCAAATAATCTTATATTGTATTTACATACCCTAAGTAACTACAACTATACATTAAAACAAGAATTGAAAATTTTCAAAATTATCCTAGAATCTGTGGGCTAACACCTACGAAAATCTCGATTTTCCTTGTTAAATCTAGTAAACTATTAATTTTATACCTTTAATCTATTTTAGAATAGAAAATCGTATCCAAGATCTGTATTAATGTTTTCTAAGCTAGTTTTGATGGTCATCAGGTATGTTTCTTCATTTGTTAACAAGTAATTTGATAAAAATCCAAATACACTTTAAATCGACGTGCTAGCCCCTCTGAAATTTCCAATATTTTAATAATCAGGGTTACTTAGGGACCAAATTATATTCCATCATGTTCCTTTACCCAAGGTTGATACAACTATATATTAAAACAAGAACATGGAATTTTTCAAAGTTATCCCAAAATATGTAGGCTAACTCCTTCGAAAATTAAAACAAGAATTGAAGCTTTTTAATATTATCCTAGAATATGTGGGCTAANGAATTTTTCAAAGTTATCCCAAAATATGTAGGATAACCCCTTCGAAAACCTTGATTTTCCTCAATAAATTTATTAAACAATTATCTTTGTCGTCTTTCATCCATTTTAAAAATCACAAACCACATCCTAGATCTATATTATTGTTCACTAAACTTGTTTTGATGGTCATGAAACATGTTTCTTAATTTTTTAACAAGTAATATAATTAAACTACAAATACATCCTAAATGAGTGGACTAATTCCTATGAGATCTCGATTTATTGTAAATCGGGGTTATGTAAGGACCAAATTATCTTCTATTATATTTTCATACCCTATGTGGCTACAACTATACATTAAAAATAGAATTGAAAATTTTAAAAATTATTCTAGAATCTGTGGGCTAAACCCCTACAAAAATTTCGATTTTCCTTGTTAAATCTAGTAAACTATTAATTTTGTAGCTTTAATCCATTTTAGAATAGAAAATCGTATCCAAGATCTAAATTAAGGTTATCAAAGCTAGTTTTGATGGTCATCAGGTATGTTTCTTCATTTGTTAACAAGTAATCTAATAAAATTTCAAATACACCTTAAATCGGCGTGCTAGCCCCTCTGAAATCTCGAATATTTTAATAATTAGCGTTACTTAGGGACCAAATTATATTCCATCATGTTCTTATACCCAAGGTTGATACAACTATACATTAAAACAATACCTAATTCGTTAAGGAATATCTCGTGGATTCTCCAATATCTAATTTAAAAAAAAAAAAAAAATGCACACGTATATATTCATCCATGTCGAATAAAGAAGCTGGTATGGTTATGCATTGTTATTTAATAAACATCACAAGTAATAATATTTCATGGCATTTTAATTTCCAACTTGTAAAGATGGTGTTTAGTGAATCTATTAAGCGTGCGAGTAGTTGTGTGTGGTCCATGCATAAATATTATTTCAGAATGTTTGATATAAAGTTAGTCTCTCTTTTACTTCTTTCAGAATCTTGTTTTTTTGTTCTCAGTTTTCTCGTTATTCGACAAGTATTCAAATAATTGTTTTCAGACTCTTTCACTTAAACAGTCGGATTAGGGCTTCGACTCAAGTTTGGGCTATATATAACACGACAACGATGATAGGCTTATGGACTGTATTGGGCGTTATTTGACCTGGAAGATCGTATTTCGCTTAGCCTCAATTTTGGGCTTTATATTAAATGATATTTTTAATGGCTGATTCGTCAATCAACACGTATTTTCATTTTTCTTTTTTTTGGTTTTACACTAATTAACGCATTTGTTCCAAGGAGAAAGCAAATGCCACATATTAAATTTGTATGTATTTTTGTTTTAACATGTGATGCTTAGTAACTAGTATATCAAACTGTGGAAGTCTTTTGTCGATATACATACCTATAAACATATATATGTCATGAACAAGATCGATCGATCTTAGCACTCTAGTTTATTAATTAGTATAATTATTGTGTGTAGCATCACCGATTATATAGTAGTTGAAGCTAACATATGATCTAATATACGATCAGTAATTTTGTTGTTGTGAAAGTGATCTTGTACAAGTACAACCGTAGCTATTCTTAAGAAGCTAAATTTGATAGAATCTCATATATAGTCGTTTGATACACAAAATTTTTTTTAAAAAAAAATTGATGTAAATTAAAGTCCATGATTGCATTGTTTTTACTTTGAATAAATAGCGAGTCAAAAAATTGACGATGAGTGTACCTATATTAAGAAAATTTAGATATTGAACAAATTAGATAGATAAATAAAACATACAGTAAAACCTCTATAAATTAATACTGTTAGGACCGTGATATTTAATTAATTTATCGATATACTAATTGAACCGAAATACTAATTTGGGACTGAAGAAATGTATTAAATTATAGAGGTGTTAATTTATCGAGTATTAATTTATAGAGGTTATAACTAGTTAAAGAGCGCAATGAAGGTTTTCAAATTACCGTTTTACAACAGTAAAAAAAGTAGTTAAGAAGAAGAAATAAAAGTAGAGTTGCGACGAAAACATATGAAAAAGACGGAAAGAGGTGAAAAGAACACGAAGAGACAGCCGTCGGGAGAAGGTTAATTCGGGTATTTTAGGATCCATTAGAGCCCATAGAAGAGCCAGAGGCCCATCTAATACGTAGTAAGTATACATGGGATAGTAGAAGAACGCGTGGTCTCACGCTCTCTACTTGCAAAATAAAAAAAAAGAGAAGAAGCAAAGCGTAAGATTAAGATCCATCTCCTCTTCTTTTATTATATGCAAACACACATTTATTTACACAGATGATTTTTGCAATTTTCATTTCTTTTTATTTCCTAATTCGCGTTTAGCTCTTCTGCTGCTGCTGCTTCTTCTTCTTCTTCTTCGTGAGAGAGAGAGAGAGAGGGTCTGCGAGAGGAGAGGAGAGAAGAGAAGAGAATTCGAAAGTTTTGGGTGATGCAAAAGCTCAGAGAGAGAGAGAGAGGTAAATCTGAAAGCTCTTTCCTTTCGACCACGTCTTCCTCTTCTTTCTTCTTTCTTCTCCGTCTTTGTTAATATTAATATATAATATAAATATAAAAAGAGACAACTCTATGTTTTATTTTCTATCGCTCTGTTTGTAGTTGGTTTCGTTAGCAGCTCGTTGTCATCTTCATTGATTCAATTTATATATGATAGATTCCTTCATTTCCTCGGTCATTCGTTGTATCTTCTTCTTCCGTGGAGGTTTGCGACCATACTTTTCCTATATGCATACGATACGATACGATTCTGTTACATTACATGTTCTTTTGTTACATTACAAAATTATTCTGGTCTTTTGTTACATTACATGTTCGTAGCCTAACGATTCTGGTCTTTCTTGATTATACTGTCGCTTCTCTGGGTTCACTTTTGTTTCTTTATCTATTAAAACGGCAGCTTTGGGTTTCATTCAATGTTGCTTATTCTGGACCTCTTCTTCGTGTCTTTAACACTTAACCTCGTGAATTTTCTCTGCTTTCTCTTTCAATGTTAGGGTTTTTTTTTTTTTGTTTATGGGGATGAGTTTGACTCCATTAACCCAGATTGTCTTTTGAGAATTGCTTTGGACATGTGTGTCATTTGTGTCTGTATGGCTCCGAAACAATTAACAAGCTTGCTTTTTTTTTTTTATGCTGTGGATTTATCGGTGATTTGCTCAGATGGAGCCAATTCATTCAGATGACATGGAAGGTTTTGTCGATGAATCCTCCAAGCTACTGAATTTCCCATATTCTGCTTATCTCAATGGAATTAACGGAGATCCCGAGCTATTTCCGCGTGTTGGAGATCAGTACCAGGCAGATATACCTGAGTATGATCGTTTTAGGCTCATTACATGCTTTGAATCACAGCCTCACCTGCAGAATCTTGTTACATTTGCCTTGCCTATACCTCTTATGTGGACAAGAAGTGAGAAATTCAGAGGTTTCCGTGAAGCCGAGAGTGAAAAAGGCAGTCCGCCTGGCGATAAATCCTTGGAAAAACCTGAACCTGCTGCTGCTAGTTTGAAACCGAGGAGTATTGTGCTTGCATTGCCATGCCAAAGAAATGCTACGTTCAAGTTTGACTGGCTTGATAAGAGCCTCCACCCATTCCCTGGGACTTTGGGTGAATCTTGGGAAGATGCTGAGCAAGAGAGGTTCCTTCTTGGCCTCTACTGTCTTGGGAAGAACCTTGTCTTGGTGCAGAGATTCGTTGGGACCAAGCAGATGGGAGATATGCTCTCATACTATTACGGAAGCTTTTACAGGTCTAGTGAATACCGGAGATGGGTTGATGGACGCAAGTTGCGCAGCAGACGGTCTGTTCAAGGCCTGAAGTTATTATCAGGTTGGAGGCAACAAGAGTTGCTCTCTCGGATCTCGTCTCATGTATCTGAGGAATGCAAGACTACATTGCTTAAGGTACATATGCTTCTGGTTAGTTAGTGGTTGCGGAGTGATCTGAATCTGAAATTAACATTATAAAAATGCAGAATCTTGAGATTTCCATGTGTTGTGTTTGTAGGTATCTAAAGCATTTAGGGAAGATAAGATTGCACTGGAGGATTATGTGTTCACTTTAAAGAATACGGTAGGTATTGATATGCTTACAGAAGTTATTGGTATAGGTAAAGGGAAAAGAGATCTTACCAACTGTGCGTTAGAGCCAACCAAGTCGAATCATGGAGCCTCTGGCAACTCTGAAGTACGAATACGCAATGATCTTCCGATTGCTGATATAGTCAAATTCCTAACCGGAGAATATAGGATGAGCAAAACACGGTCCAGTGACCTCTTCTGGGAAGCTGTTTGGCCACGTTTATTGGCAAGAGGATGGCACTCCGAGCAGCCAAAAGATGGTCCAAAGAATTCTCTTGTTTTTCTCATACCGGAAGCCAAGAAGTTTTCCAGGAGGAAGATGTCAAAGGGGAATCACTACTTTGATTCTCTCACTGATGTCTTGAACAAAGTTGCTTTAGATCCCACGCTTCTTGAGCTCAAGAGTGATGAGGATCTAGAGAAGAATGGGAGCAAAGAAGAGGAAATCAAGAATGACCCGCCCATACATTTAGAGGAGTTTGATGATTCTTCACCAAACAGCAAGAAGAAGAAAAGGTACCTACAACCACGCAGCAAAACAAGTAAATATCAGGAGGTCGTGATGTTTACGATTGTGGATACCAGTGAGGCGAATGGTGTGGAAGGAAGTACATTGAAAGAGCTAAGATCTCTGCCTGTTGAGACCGGCAGTTCCATTGCTAACTCCCCAATTTACTTGAGTGAATCTCAGGATAAAGTGTCAGAAGAATCTGAAAACAAGGCAGAGACGACAGCTAAATCAATGGCTTCGAGGGTGTGTGGTGGGGGCAGCATTAGTTCCGGTAAGAGCAGCTCTGTAAACATGGACAACGCCACGAGTCGAAGCACCATTTCTCTCAATGAGAGACAGCAGAAGAACCGGAAAGGCGGGAGACCAAGAAATCCAAAGTTACCTGTCTGTGCAAAAAGGAGTAGCTTGGCAGACTGTACCTTGAGAGAATCAGGTTGTTTTGGTGAAACCCAGTCCATGAAGAAGAAACCAGTGAACAAGGGTAAACAGATGAGACCAAACCCATTAGAAGCTGATCTAAATGTACTTTTGATGAGCGAGGAGCATATCGATCAAGATCTAACTCTGAAACTCTCTTCAACCAGTTCTGTTGCAACAGATAGCTCTTGTCGAAGAAACGAAGATCGAGAAATATCACCCGAAAGATCTGAAACCAGAGAATATTTCGACTTGAACGTTTCACAAATCTCACTAGAACGTGAAGCTGATGGTACTGATACTGTCATCACAGACGTTGTGCAGAACAGTGAGAGCTCTTGTGCCGAGCAGTCATCTCTTCAAGTGGATGTGGAAATGCAGTGTAAGCCTCAGGAGCTGCAGGTAACTACGGATCTGCTTCCTGGACGGAGGCAGAGTACAAGGACCCGACCGTTGACTACAAAGGCACTGGAAGCTTTTGCTTTCGGGTACCTTGGTAACTCGAAGAAGAAGAGGAAGGCTTTGGAGGAAAGAAGCAAGTCAAGAAAAAAGTCTACAAAGCGCATCCATCGTCACTCACTAATGTCCTCTGATTTCAGAAACGGAACTGTAGAGGATGGTACAAACACTGACGAGAGTGAATAGACTAGCTTCAATCTGAAATTGACGTTTCTGCTTATACCTCAAGAACAAGCGCCAAATGGGGGGGTGGAATTTTGCAGTTATAGTCAATATAGCAACATAGTTATAGAAAATGTTTTACTTTTTGTTTCCGTTACCCTCATTGTAGCACTGTCTAGGCTGAAAGAAGCTATGGAAAGCTGTGATGTTATTTTACTTTCAACGTATCCAATGCAGAATCAGTACTCAACAATTTTACATTCCCAAAACTTTTCTCAGCTTCGGACTCATCAAGTTGCAAACTTTCGACATTAAAATAGCTCATCACAAAGAATCAACTTCAACGAGCAGTGTAAAGGAAGCCATAAATATCAACAAAACGCAGGACATATAAACATAGTTGGTTCGTTGTATATTCTTTTCAAAGTTCTGGTTGTTGCAGCCATTGCAGAGAGGTTTTCTCTTGTTATTTCCTTCAAACACCAAAGCTAATTACTGAGGCAAGGAGTTCTTAAGACTAAGCTGAATGCTGACACGAGCCACATTTGGGGCTGCCTTCAGAATCTCTTTCTCTGCATCTTCAGCAGCTCTCATGGCGTCCCTGCAGAGCAGCCAAATACTTGTCAGATGGTTACAAGAGAGTAGCCAAATGGCCTACAAGTACAGACATGGAAGAGCTTTACTGTATTGTCATGGTCGATGGCATGGAGACTTCGATTTGGAGCAAGATCTTGCTATGCAACAAGTGGGGTGTAACTCGTTTGATCGTCATTTTCTGCAAATATGTGAAAGATTCCATTGTCTTTGAAACTAATAATCAAATAACTAGAGGTTGGGATAGGTCTGGTTTGTAGGAAAAAATAGACAGAGGAGTACCTCAGAGAACTGTGACGAAAAAATATCTGAGACAGTGGCTTCAACATGTTTAATCTCTTGGCAGATGTTACTTCCTTGATTACTTTCATTCGTTATGCTGTCATGATCCATCATGCTCCAAGAAAACTGTAAAAAGGCTGGATCTGCAAGGAAAATTTTAGATGATAGCTAAGACCGAGAATAGTGAAAAAGTTGGTTATACAAATTTCTCACCATGCAGCATGTTGCATACCTATATGAATAAAAACTTCAGACACTTCAGGATGGTTTTTATTAATCTGTCCCCGTACATATTCTCCTACCTCGTGTGCAACGCTCACACTGGAAAAAGGATCTACCTGTAAGGAAAAGGTGATAATGATTGATTTTATTGGGATTCTTCTTTCTACTTGAGACAGAAGGAAGCAGCACTCACTACAATGTGTACATCAAGATACAACGATGAACCAGCTCTCCTACCCCTTAGCCGATGACATCCCTATGAATAAAGAATATCATGACACTCATTAGCAATTATTAACAAAAAAACCATAAGGCATGCTTTCTAATTATAGATGGACTGTGAATCTAGAAAAGAATACCATATATAGTTATATAGCAAGGTTTACTTATTTGAATGCCTATCATCCTGAAATGTACAAGGATCCACAATCTGTACCTTGACTCCTTCAACCTGTAAGATGGTTTGTCTTATTGGCTCTAATTGTTGAGCTGGTATAGCAGCATCCACCAGTTCCAAGACACTAAACAAAGAAATGAAATTTCAGCAATGGAGATGATGTTGGAACCAAAAGACATATATGTAACCACAATTCCATGTTCAAGCCTTTTTATAGAGAAAACTAATCGAAAAAGCAACATATATAGCGTGAGTACCTTTGCTGTCCTGTTTCCAGTCCGGCTTTGAAAATCATTGCTGAGACAACAAGGCCAGCTAGAGGATCTAAAAACTTGACTCCGAAAATAGAACCTCCTGCACAGAAGTAAGGCTATGGTACAATAGCTGGATCCATGGGACTTTGTAAAAATAAATAAATGGAATTCAGAGAGCTACATTGTCTCCCTTTATTAATAATGGTATGCATGACCAGGTCTAGGATAGTGAAACAAAGGATATATTTGATTTACATATATACTCATTGGATATAAATGCTTACCAACTCCAACAAGTGCAACTACAGAAGAAATAGCATCTGAACGGTGATGCCATGCATTTGCCATCATCAATCCACTCCCTTGTTTTTCTCCTGCTCGTTTTGTGATCCAGTAAAGGCTGAGAAGCATAAGGTTCAGGCAGAATGATCAAAATAAGCGAACAGATAAGGATAAACGAAGAGCACAATAAAGAATCTAATCTGTTCCTGTTTCAGACATACTAAAGAAATGGGGCGGTGGATCCTGAGAAGCAAGTCTAAATAAAAGTGAAGCAGAACAGGTTACAACTGTCTACTCAGACCAAAGGCAATACACGTAAAATCCATGAAGCTATGGGGTATCAGAAACTTGCTGGATATAAAAAGTGAAAGTGAAGTAGCGTTTGTACCCTTCTTTGATAGAAATGGAAGAAACAGTTACAGTGAAAGCGAGAATGGGATGACTCATATCTATTCCGTGATGATGACCACCATGAACCACCTCAGGAGCTGAGGACAATGCAGTCTGCAAATGAGAAAAGAAGAGAGAAAAAGAAATCTCAGCAAGGAATCATATTTGACATAGAGAGAAGAAAGTAAGAGTGATGATGAACGGACATGTGTGTGTAAAGAAAGCTCATACAAATAAAAGGTGTAGAGCATGCCACGCA
The DNA here is from genome assembly GCA_004349715.1 of Crucihimalaya himalaica. Classification (NCBI taxonomy): domain Eukaryota; kingdom Viridiplantae; phylum Streptophyta; class Magnoliopsida; order Brassicales; family Brassicaceae; genus Crucihimalaya; species Crucihimalaya himalaica. The sequence continues at coordinate 117,048 of SMJT01000022.1, read as the reverse complement.
ATACCACAGCCAGTAGCCAAAAGCATGGAAGAGATTCCAAGGGCTCCAAGAGTTTCAAATTTACCATGACCTGCGAAAAGGAGAAATGGATGTAAAGAGAGGTATAAATGGAAACAGAAGAATTAGGGGTTTAGGTAGCGAACCATATGGATGTTCTTTGTCCTTGGGAACATTTGCAGCTCTGTAAGACAAAAGAGCAACACCACTTAGAACCTGAGATGAAGTGAGAAACAAGAGGATCATCTCATCGCTCCCTCAGTGTTTGAGGCTTAAATGGAGACAAACGCAATGAGAAAGAATTACCACATCGGAAACGGAATGAGCAGCGTCGGCGATAATGGCGGTGCTGCCGCAGAGATAACCGGTGAGAGCTTTGCCGAGAGATAAACCTACATCTGCGGTGAGACCAAGCCAAAAAATCTTCTCCCCATCTTCACCAGATCTTTGGTGGTGGTGATGAGAGTGGCCAAAATGCCACCTTCTGGAGAAATTGAAACTAGGGTTTTGCGAGGAAGTTAGTCGGAGTGGTGGTGATTGGTGATAACGAGAAGACAATCTAGAAAGGGAAGACGACCTACAAATGGGATTCAAGATTTGAAATCTGAAACCCATTTGCGATGCGAAACGAAACCCAGTTGAGTTGAGATCAGATCACACGTCTGAGGAGGAACACCTAATCCCGGAAACTGAGAATCCGGTAAACGATAGCGCGGGGTAGGCTCATTAATTTACTTTTTTTTTTTTATATAACTTTTTGATCGCTAGTCCAGTGAATCTATCATATGCTTCATTGACGGAATTATTTTTTTAGGATTACTCTGCAAACCGGTACGTATGGTTAATTAAATTTTAGTTTAAATTGACAACATTGATAGGTCTTCTTCTCTCCGATATGATTCTAATCGAAGACGAACAACACTGACTGAGACTATAAAACATTCGCTCGCCGGAAGTTGAAACATTCAGAGTTGTCTTCCGGCGGCATCGGCGACAAAGGGAATGTAGGGAGTTTTGCCGAGTAAGCTGCTCACCACTCCATACACAAAACACATAAAGCTGAAGACGAACACCCCCGTGTGTCCCCACATCATTGCCTTCATTCCAAACCCGCCTCCTTGACCCGGATCCAGTATCCGGGTCAGCAGCACCGGAACCGCCAGCAGCACATCCAGCGTCACCGCCTGCATCGCGTTGAACCTCACGTACCTACTGAAACTCGTGTTCCTCACCACGCCCAGGTACAGCCCGAAGAAGGCCACGAAGCTCGCGTACGGCACCGATCTGTACAGGTTCAGGATAGGGAAGATTGGCTCGAAGAGCAATCCCAGTCGAGGGTACTGAGCGAACAGGAATCGCCCGTACTGCAGCGAATTGAAGAAAGGCAGCGCGTACGACGCGATTGACATCACGCGCTCCGTCGCCGGCGTCGGGTTGTATGAGGCGCGGGCGGTTGCGCGTCTGCTTGAGGGGCGGATAGAGACGGTGGTGGATCTGGGGAAGGAGAGGCTGAGTAGTGGTCTGGCTCTAGGAGCCGCGACGGGATTCAGGGTTTGGTGTAGAGAGAGGCACAGAGACGCCATTTTTTTTGATTTCGCGATGAGATTGAGACGGCTAGTGGATTTGGAACAAAATAGTTATCGCTCAGGTGGCTACTTGGGCCGACCTATGTATTGAGATGGGCTTGTATATGGTATTAGTGGGCTTGATGAACCCAGGCTAAGAATGTGAGAGAGATAGATGTGACTAAAACTAGAATTAGCACTGGAAATGGAAGACGATAGATAAACCTTAATTTCCTGATGGGTACACACAGCAGCTGGGAAGCGGAAACGAAGAAATGTGAAGGCATTGAATTGAAGTGAGTCGACTCAGTCAGAGAGAGAGAGAGAGAGAGAGAGAGAGAGTAGAGTAGGTTAGGTAAAATGACGGATGTGTCCCCAGTTTCGGACCAGACCAGACCACTCGCGAGAAGTGTTAAAAACTGCCCTCTTCTCTTATGTTGTCAAGGGCCTTCCGGTCATTGTTTGTTGTTTTCTTCTTGGAAATATCTTTTCCCTTTTCTGGGATGCTTTTACTTGGTGACCCAACCTCCAAGACGGAACAAAATGTAATTTTTTTTTTGTGGAGTAATAATAAAAAATACTAATTTGTTTATATATAAAAAAAAAGAAAGAAATTGAAAGCTAAAAAAAGAAACACTACTGCAGAGGGCAGACCGTACGGTATTCCTGAAGAGAGAGAGAGAGCGAGAGACCGACCAAAGAAGCTCTCTCAATCACTGTCGAAGCATCGCTTCTTCTTCTTCTTCTTCTTCTTCTTTTTTAATTTTTCTTTTCTTTTTGCTCTCTCTTTCTCTCAGGTTTCGTTGTCATCTCACCTCTCAAATCGGCTTCTCCGGTAAATCTCCGTCGATCCCCCTAATGAGCCTTTGACATTTCTTCATTTACTCTTTGTCTTGCTTGAAGAGTTTTATTAACTTCTACTGTACACCAAATCCCTAAAAAAAAAAAATAGAGGATACCTTCCATGGACATGTATGCTCGCAATCCCCCCATCAATGGCTTACAATCTGCTCAACCTCCCGACTGGAGCCCCGCAGATGCCGACTCCGGACTCCAAGGTCTCTTCTTCTTCTTCTTCTTTTATTCGCATGCGTCTTCATTCTCCAGCTACTGTACGGTCTCTTTAGGGTTTCCGCCAAAATGACGCTTCTGGGGATTTTAGTGTCTTCTGAGATTTCTGTTTCATTATTTGCAGAGTCGATGTGGCGATTAGGGTTGGCTAGCGAGACGTACCCGGAGAGACCAGGTGCGCCTGACTGTGCCTACTACATGCGTACTGGTGTCTGCGGTTACGGTAATAGATGTCGTTACAATCACCCTCGCGATCGTGCCTCGGTAATTTCTTCTCTCTTGCTTTCTTTCATCCATTTTTCTTAGTATTGCTTTTCTCTGAAACCATACCTAAATGCTCCTCTTTTCGTAATGTGGGTGATCACTGAGCTTATTCAGTACCTGAGAACTGGAGATAGTATTTAACTTGAGTGGTTGCAATTTTGGTGGTTAAGTCAGGGTATTCTATTGTCCATAGGCTCACTCCTGTGTGTTTATCTTGTTTGGTTCGATGTTCTTCTTAGTATTCCTGAGAATGCAGTTTGATTTATGCTCTGTAAAAGCTTATCATTTCTCCTCTTTGCTTGGCCACAGTTTACATTTTTCTTTGAATACAGTTTGCTATATATTTTTGCATTGTAGGTTGAAGCAACTGTTAGAGCTACAGGGCAGTATCCAGAACGTATAGGTGAACCCCCATGCCAGGTATCCCTGACAAGTCATTGTGAATGTACAAGTGATGAAACAAGGTTGTTAGTTTTAAGATTATTGATTGTAAACTCCGGTTATGTTTGCAGTTTTATTTGAAAACTGGAACCTGTAAATTTGGGGCGTCATGCAAATTCCACCATCCAAAGAATGCAGGTGGATCCATGAGCCACTTTCCACTAAATATATATGGATACCCAGTACGAGAGGTAAGCTTTGTTTCTCTCTTTCACTTTTCTGTACATGTTAATGTACAAATCTAATAAAGGGTTGTGTCGAGTTTGCATGATCTTTTAAAAACTGTTTGTAGGGTGAGAAAGAATGCTCCTACTATTTGAAAACGGGGCAATGCAAATTTGGTATAACCTGTAAATTTCATCATCCTCAGCCTGCTGGTGCGACAGTCCCCCCACCACCACCAACATCTGCACCTCAGTTTTATCCATCGGTGCAGTCACTTATGCCTGATCAGTATGGAGGTCCATCCTCTAGCTTGAGAGTTGCAAGAACTCTTCTTCCCGGTTCTTATATGCAAGGCGCCTACGGTCCAATGCTACTAACCCCGGGGGTCGTTCCTATTCCTGGCTGGAGTCCCTACTCGGTAACCTTTTAGATTGTTATATCATCATTACATTTGTTATTTACCACAGTCTCTCTCTGTCTCACTTTTACTTTTGGTTCAGGCACCTGTGAGCCCTGCTCTATCTCCTGGTGCGCAGCACGCTGTTGGGGCAACTTCTTTATATGGAGTTACACAGCTCTCTTCCACCACTCCTTCTCTCCCCGGTGTTTATCCATCTATGTCCTCTCCTACAGGTGTTATACAGAAAGAACAGGCTTTCCCAGAGAGACCCGGTGAACCAGAGTGCCAATACTATTTGAAAACAGGAGATTGTAAGTTTGGAACATCTTGTAAGTTTCATCATCCTCGAGATCGGGTTCCACCAAGAGCTAATTGCATCCTTAGCCCCATTGGTCTTCCTCTACGCTCGGTATGCTCTCTCTAAATCATAAAGGTTGTTGCTGCATAGCGTAATTGGATGCATGTTTGACTGTTGCTATCTCTTGGCTTGATCATAGTAACATCTCTCTAAATCCGTTTATCTTGGGTTGGAAAACAGGGTGTGCAACGCTGCACTTTCTACGTACAAAACGGCTTCTGTAAGTTTGGATCAACATGTAAATTTGATCATCCAATAGGAACTATCAGATACAATCCTTCTGCATCCTCTCTAGCTGATGCACCGGTGGCTCCTTACCCAGTGAGCTCTCTCTTGGGTGCTCTCGCAGCCGTCCCTTCTTCTTCATCGACTGAGCTCATAACCGGCAGTGCAAAAGATCCGTACTTGACAGGTTTGCCTACTTCAAGAAGCACATCAAGCATCTCGGCAGGTTTGATTTTCTCCCAGAGCGGTGGCTCAATTCCATTCTCTGACCTGCAACTCTCGAGCCAGACGTCTCTTCCTCTAACAGGTAGCAGAATCACAAGACAAGGACGAGAAATTCGTCGATCCTTCTGAATTGATAAGCTGAGAAAAGGGTAAGCATACGCAGTCCTCTGGATCACCTTTTGCTATTCTTAATCTATATCATTATTATATAGAAGCATGTGATGTGAATTTCTATAGCTATATAAAAAAAAAAAAAAAAGCCTATTTGAGTAGAAGACCTGAGTGAGAATGACATATATAAGAGGAAATCTATATGTGCATATATCAAAGACAAAAGAAAACAAGAAAAGGCTTCTTTTTTTTTTTGTGTGTGTGTATAATTGTTTGTATAGAGACAGACAAGGTTTCTTTGTCTTGTCCGTACTTCTACTTCAGACCCATTGCGGCTGAACCAAAAAAAGAGAAATAGAACTCAACTATCTTCTTCTAGTTAGATTTATTTTCTTCCTTTGCTCGGCCAATTGGTGAACTTATCGTGTTAAGGTTTGTTTGTAGTTGAATTATGTGTGTTGTTAATTTGTTATGTTACTGCTTCTCACATTAGATATTGTTATGGTGAGGAAACAATCTACATTTTAAGACTAATCTTGAAGATTGCTGACACCATACTCTTGTATTTATTTATTTAAGTTGAGAGTAGATGAGGTAATGAAAAGAGATGATAGCATTGGGAAAGTGGTAAAGAAAAGAGATGAGAGAAATGATGGAAACAAATTGATGGTTTCAATTTTTAGAAAAAATAAGGACAAAGGAAGTAGTAATCTTATAGAAAACCCTACCTGAGAAAGAAACCATCATTCACAGTTTAATATGCTTCGCCATCATTTGCTCTTATTTGCCTCCCCCACTTGCCCCTCTCTCACTTTTCTTGTTTCAAAACACAAATTAAAATCCATTTTCATGTGCATGGTCCTCCTAATGTGAAAACTTCCTCTTTATGATGTGGTTTTTACTCCTACTTGGGACGTAAAAAGGATAGAATAGTTTATTTTCGATGATCGTCCTTTCTCAAAGCATAAAGAAGAAGTTGGAAATAATCCGGATTTGGGTTTGTGAAGACCGTATTTGTAATCTGTTTGTGATTATTACATTGATTGATTGTCGAAATTTAACAAGAAGAGAACACATATTTACCCAAATTCTAATGAATCGCGTGTTGTGTTATATTATGTTTTCTAGCAGGATAGGCGAACATTCTTTTTCGTTACTTTAATTTATCTTTTTTTTGGTTCTGTCCGGGTTTGAAAAGAAAAACATAGAGGTATGATTACAAACCCCAAAAGCAAAGCAACCCATTCACATTTCCTGCAATTTATTGTTTTATATATATATACATATACAAAAAATACACCGTGTAAATAAAAGACACGATAAGAAACCTTTTAAACTTTTTCACCGAAAAGCATAAGTAATAAACAGCACACTTAATTGACTTTTTAACGCTAATCAACATACATATACAGTATTGCTTTTCAATTAGTACATAATAAATAAAAGTGAAACATATGCTAGAGTTAATATAATTTGTATACAAAAATTTAGCAAGCTAGATAAATTGCTAACTTGTAAGAAAAAGTCTAAATAGTGATACAACCTGAACCTGGTTATAATTGAATGAAAACGTCAATATGTGACTGTGAGATGAGATCAGGCACTTATGCTATAGCAAGCGAGATCAGTGTCCTAATTCCCGGAGGATAAAGTTGTATTCACCTAATGTTTTATTATTATTATATGACATGCACAGGAAATGTTAATTTTTTCTTTTAAAAACCTCATTATTTATAAGAAGAAAGTCATGATAGCGCTTTAATTCTGCATGAATTCAAGTGGTTTTTTTAACTCACTACTCCGCACATATCTGAAAGGGCGGAGAGAGACAGAGACAGCCGACAGTAAGGAACATTTTTTGGGTAGCAACACAAAAACATATTTGCAGGTCTTTGCAATAACATCGGATTGCTAAAACAAAAACACAAAAGGTTTGCAACTTTATTTTGGGGAGAAGAGATCCTAAGGAATGGGTGTTGTTACTATTCCTGAGTCGAAGCAAAGTGTATCTGGGAAAAGAGCGTTTCGCCCAAGTTCGAGTATCAGACACACTCCTCAATGGTTCCTCATCTCTCCTTTCTTGTCCAAACAACACAATTTCCCCCTTTTGGTTTTCTCTTTTTGCTTGCTGACTTGTCATTTCCAGGCCGGTCTCGGACGCTACCAGTGACTTAACCATCGAAGTAGGCTCTGCAAGCTTTTCTCTCCACAAGGTAACTTTATTCAAGCTAAGTCGCGAACTCAAAGAAGAAGAAGAAGAAGAAGAAACTCCTTCTAACACAACTCTGTTTTTTATTATTAATTTCAGTTTCCACTCGTCTCTCGGAGTGGAAGAATCCGGAAACTTGTCATGGAATCAAAAGACACGAAGCTGAACCTAGCCACAGTTCCTGGCGGCTCAGAATCGTTCGAAATGGCAGCAAAGTTCTGCTACGGAGTTGGCGTGCAATTCAACTCGTCGAACATCGCGGCGTTGCGATGCGTGGCTCATTACCTAGAGATGACAGAAGAGTTGTCGGAGAAGAACCTGGAGGGGAGAACAGAGGCCTACCTTAAAGACTCCATTTTTAATGACATATCGAATTCGATTACTGTTCTACACTCCAGCGAGAGGCTTCTCCCTGTAGCTGAAGAGATCAACCTCGTCGGAAGGCTCGTGAACGCCATCGCTGTAAACGCTTGCAAAGAACAGCTTGCCTCTGGTTTGCTCAAGAAGTTCGGAGGTTTGCCGGAGAAGGAGACGGAGAAACCTCCTATTAGTGATTCGTGGGGACGCTCTCTACCAATGCTCAAGCTCGATTTCTTCCAGAGAGTCGTCTCCGCCATGAAATCCAAAGGTCTCAATCAGGATATTATCAGTGACATCCTTATGAGTTACGCTCGCAAATCACTGCAAATCATCAGAGAACCTAATCTCGTCAAATCAGATTCCGATCTCCAGAGGAAACAGCGAATCGTCCTCGAAGCGGTCGTCGGCCTCCTCCCTACGCAAGCCAACAAAAGCTCCATCCCTATCTCCTTCCTCTCTAGCCTGTTGAAGACCGCCATAGGATCTGGTACCTCCGTCTCTTGCAGATCGGATCTGGAGAGACGGATCAGCCACCAGCTCGACCAGGCCATCCTTGAAGACATCCTCATTCCGGCCAACATCGGCGCCATGTACGACACCGATTCAGTGCAGCGAATCTTTTCCATGTTCCTGAATCTTGATGAGTGTGACTACGGAGACGAAGACGACGACGATGGAGATGTAGTGGGCGAGAGCGAGATGGCCATGTACGATTTCGAAGGGCCTGAGTCTCCGAAACAGAGCTCCATCTTCAAGGTGTCGAAGCTGATGGATAGTTATCTCGCTGAGGTGGCTCTGGACTCGAGCCTCCCTCCCTCGAAATTCATAGCTCTCGCAGAGCTTCTCCCTGACCATGCTCGCGTCGTCTGCGATGGCCTCTATCGAGCCGTTGATATCTTCCTCAAGGTAATCCAATCAAATATCAAAAAACAAGTATTCAAAGTTTTAGTTTTTAATTTTGATTACTCTGTTTTGGTTGTTGAATTAGGTTCATCCCCACATGAAAGATTCAGAGCGGTACCGTCTCTGCAAGACAATCAGCTGTCAGAAACTGTCACAGGACGCAAGCAGCCACGCGGCTCAAAACGAGAGGCTTCCGGTTCAGATTGCTGTTCAAGTCTTGTTCTACGAACAGACGCGGCTGAAGAACGCCATGACCAGCGGCGGTTCGAGCCAAAGCCAGTTATTCTTGTTTCCGAACCGGTCGGGAAGCGGGATGGCAAGCGGAGCGATCTCGCCGCGGGACAACTACGCGTCGGTGAGAAGAGAGAACAGAGAGCTGAGACTGGAGGTGGCCAGGATGAGGATGAGGCTAACGGACCTCGAGAAGGATCATGTTTCGATGAAGAGAGACTTGGTGAAGCCGAGCCGGAGAAGGCGTTATGGAATGTTTAGGAAGCTCTCTAGAGGTCTTAACAAGTTGAACGCTATCGTTTTAAGATTTAGGAGCAGCCAAAGTGCTGCCGGAGACGGTAAGCATACGGAGGAGAAAACGAATTCGGAAAGACGATTCATGTTTCAGAAGAGAAGATGTCACTCTGTTTCTTGAATCTTTTAGTTTCTTATGCTTTTGTGTAATCTTCTATAAGTGGAGAGTGAATTTGAGTGTGTAAATTTGTAATTTACAGAATCTAGATTTTTAGATAGAGTCTTCATATCTTTCCAAGTTTGGAAGCTTTTCTTGTATGTATATAGCCTTCGTTGTTGATGGATCGAGACCACAAAGGAAAACATATGTACTCGCTTGTTTTGCCTCCAGCTCCTCTGGCTCTGAGTCACTGAGCAATGGGGTTAGTATTAAAAAAATAGGTACAGCAAAGGAGTTATTAAAGGCCTTTTCTACGGAGTAGGCCTAAATATATTACATATTGGGCTTAAAGGCCCACTAGAATTCTTCCGATATGAGCGAGATTTTTTTGAGTCACTACCTAATTTTACAGGTAGAAAATTTGCAGAATGTCAACGCGTTGTGATGATTCTGATCAGAGGAAAAAACGAATATTATGAACGACGGTCGAGGTTTGAACTAGTTAACATGACCGGTCCTGTGTTTGCCACGTCGTTGGATCCCCGACAAGGTATTTTATCTATGTTACCCGAATTTAGTGAAGATATTTACAAGGGAATCCTAGTATATATTAGTGACTAATATCTTAAGATATTGTATTTTAATAGGTATATTTTACAAAAGACCAAACACAATCTCTTATCTACACTTACTCATGTCGGTGTCTGTTTGCAGTGGTGATTCCACAACTCAATCGTTGTGACCTTTTTTATAAGTGTGTTGAGTAGATAAGTATTTTGGCTCCCTCTATAACTACAAGGTTAGCCAAACACTAGCTAGATGTACAGAAAATTAATAATTTGTATGCACAAGCCCATGTGGTATATGTAAAATAAACTTCTAATGACACACCGAATCCTTTTTTTTCTTCTATCATCCTTTCCGAAAAATGTTGTTTTATTTTATTTTGGGTAGACTACATTTTTACACACCAGTCAACACCAAATTTTGCTTCTTTTTTTTTTTTTTTTTACTAATACTTTGGACCTTATATAATATTATTAGTAAATTAAAACGTCTGAATAAGTAAAGAAAAAAAAGGCATTAAGAACATCTGGCGTCTCTTACTGAAAATTTCTTCAAAAAAAAAAATTATAAAAAATTGAAAAGGTGAAGAGAGACACAAAAATCGTTTCTACAATAAGAAACTCTAAAAAACCGTCTCTTACGCATGTCAAATTTTGGTTGGCTGAAACTTGTTTTTTAAAAAAAAAAAATTAACAAAAATAAATAATAAAAAAATATTATTATTTTAATTTTAAGAAACTCAACCTATAAAGATGCTCTAAGTATCACCTTTTGTCCATAAAATTATTCCAAACAAACTTCTATATGTATGTATAAACAGATGTCAAGGGTATGTGATGCTGCTGCCTGTCGTAGACGGAAAGCGACACAACTTATCCTTTTTGATAACACATCAAAAATATTATAGTTATTTGTGTTTATTATCTGAAAATATATCTCAAACGCCTAGCCTCTTTTTTTAAGGTGTATAGTTACTATATATATGTTTATCCATGAGATTTAAAATATCCAAAATCCAGCACATGCGGGGCTATAAATAATAGCTGATCGTTCAGCACCAGCACACTCGAGGCTTCGCATCAACATTTCTTCGTCATCATCAAGTCATTTCGATGGAACGAGTAAGAGATTTGGCATCGAAGAAGGCGGCAGTGATATTCACGAAGAGCTCGTGTTGCATGTGTCATAGCATCAAGACTCTCTTCTACGAGCTCGGGGCAAGTCCTGCGATCTATGAGCTTGACAAGGACCCACAAGGCCGTGACATGGAACGGGCCCTCTTACGGGTCTTTGGGTCTACCTCGGCTGTCCCGGCGGTTTTCATAGGCGGGAAGTACGTTGGGTCAGCTAAAGACGTCATCTCCTTCCACATGGATGGCTCGCTCAAGCAGATGTTAAAGGACTCTAAAGCCATATGGTTGTGACTACACCGCCACGCTTCTTACTGTAATTATTTCGCCACTAATTCATTATGTGCATTTCGTGAATGATATATTACATATATGTATCTAAGTTTGAGCTATACATAAATACATCGTATATTATAATATTAAAAGCCACGCATAGAAAATTATGCTCTTGGAGATTAGTTAGTTATCAGTCGATACGGATAAACTATAATATAATCAATTGTAACACACAAAGAATGTAGGTGATATAGGAAATAATCTTTGATGTAGCATAATATAATTTGATAATAGAAAGAAAAAAAAAAACTAGCAGGTACACGAAAACAATTATCGTATTTTATAGAAAATAGGGAAGATGATCGTTTCAGAATCACGGACATGAAAATAAAAGCAACACAACTAGGAATGGAGCAAGCAGGCGATGAATAACTCATGCGTCCGGCAAGAGAGACATTTCGAAAGAAGAGAATTAAACATATATATGTGTAATTAAAGTGTGGGAGAGAAGAATATATAAAGAAAAGATAGAATATTTGTTTTTGGCAAGTTGGTGTTGGCAGAATCACCATGTACTACTACTAATACTACGCATATTGTTCATAGATATATCCACGCTTTGACGCAATGATCCAATCAAAGAGAATCTGTTAGATTATAAATTGACAAGTCTCTTCTTCTTTTGTTCTCTGCTGTAGGCCTAGCTAGTAGTAGCATACCATCATGTCATATATTTCTTAACAAATTGGTTTGAAAGACTTTTTATTCATTGTTGTAATCAAATTTGATAAGTTTTAACTTTCATATTTGTTCATGCATATATAGTGGATATTTAGGGTGCAAATGATTACAATTAGTTAGAAGCATATTAATATACATTCAAATCAAGTATTAATTCTTCTGAATTTTCAATATTTATGGTAGAAACACACATGGCAAAGAGTCCACTAATTTCGTTGGAAAATGATTGAACTATATATGAACAATGTTTAGAAAAAGATTGAATAAAAATTTATCTTCTGTATTCGAAAGTAAAATGTTTTAAAAATTATTTTTCTGTTATTTCCATTCCATTCATGTTTATTTCACTATTTCGATCTTCTCATGCTTACCATTTAGATTTTTATGTTTATGTCACCCTCGCGCGATGTGAATACTATCATTTACACTTAACCCACAAAAAAAGAAGGTGAAATTGATTCAGTTTTTGGAATCGTATTCGTGATTACTAATCAACTGTAATATGACGATCGAAACAACTGGAGCTGCACTATACGGTCGAAATAAAATAAACTGATTAATTTAGAAGAGATAGTAATGTCTGCAACTTGGAGCAGTCAAACAGAATATAAATAAAAAGAAAAATACTCAATTACAATATCCCTCTTTTTTTTGGGCATCTGATATTTATCTTTCCTTTTTGATATTTTCTTTTAATTAATTACTTTTGAAATGTTCTCTTTCTAACCAAAAAATTAAAAAATTAAAAAGAGAGACTCACTGATCACCCCTTTCCTATAAATAGCGAAGCAGATCTCAAGCTTTATACATACTCAAGCCAAACCAGACATACATCAAAAAGCTAACGTCAGATTTCTGAGGATCATGGACAAAGTGATGAGAATGTCGTCAGAGAAAGGAGTGGTCATCTTCACGAAGAGCTCATGTTGTCTCTGCTACGCCGTTCAGATCCTGTTCCGTGACCTTAGGGTTCAACCAACCATCCACGAGATCGACAACGACCCCGACTGCCGTGAAATCGAGAAGGCTCTTCTCCGGCTCGGCTGCTCCACGGCGGTTCCAGCTGTCTTTGTCGGAGGCAAGCTCGTTGGGTCCACCAATGAAGTCATGTCCCTTCACCTTAGTGGCTCTCTCGTCCCCTTGATCAAACCCTATCAGTCCATCCTTTACTAGATAACTACTAAACCAACTCAATAATCTAATCAGTAGCTAGTGAGAATAAACACAGTTACAGCTAGAGTGTGAGCTCGATACACTAGCTAGATATGCAATGAGGACTTCGTCTGATATGTTTATCATATATATGTTATATTGTTTAGCTTCTTTCGTGTTTCAGTTTAGTTAATCAACTGGTGTGTGTTTATGTATAACTCTCTGTTTATGCTAATGAAAATAGTATTCAACATATATATGTTAGTTTCTTGAATCTTTTTCCGTCTATTAATTAGAATCATTTCTTGTGTATAATCAAGCAACTTATTATAAAAAAACGGATAAAACGCAATACATTAGCCATTATCATTATTAAAAATGTAGCAGTCGATATGAAGATTTAGAGCACGGCTGATTTTTTCTTATCCATTGCCCATTGGAGCATATATCCAATGTGAAAAATATTAGAATAGACTTTAATTAGTCTCCACCCTAATAAAATCGGTAAATGATAAGATACCGATGGCCTAATGCGACTAAAGCAGTTTGAGGAGGAGAATAGGAAAATCTTTGGCGGTCCAAAGTAATATAATGGCTACACAAAATCATTGATTTTTTTCCTTTCTTATATTCTTGAGTATCCTTACGTTGTATTATTATTTTCTTTCTTTTTCAAAAAAAAAAAATTACTAACTAAAGAAACAACAACTAAAACACACAATTCTAGAGCGTAATGCGCGAATTCAAAAAAAGTATAAATTTATATATGTGTGTGTGTCTGTTATTCTTTTTTTCGTTGTCTACTGGTGCAGTAAACATTTGCTCATAATTAATAAGAAATGCAATGTTGGAAACAAAAAACAAAAAAAGTTACGAACGAATCATGAAATATTTGTTATATACGGAACATAAACGATCCTCTCAGCTTTATAGATAACGAAGCATACAATTCTCCTTAGTTTTCCACTTTTTGCTACTAGAGATCGATTGTTATTCTAGATATCAAAATTTACGTACATTTTTAACCACCTATATTAATTACTAAAAATAATTGATTAGTGAAAAAATATGGTGCTATCGAGTTCAAAAGGTACAAAGGAAATAATAAAGATAGAATCTCTTTACAAGATGTGTGGAGCAACTTTGTTGACCTCCAAGTTCTTGGGGTGGTGGAAATTGGGAGAATATAATCGGAAGTTGTAGACCTGTAAGAACTAAGAACCACATTCACTTTGTCGTCATTGTTATGAGATTCAAGATTCTTTCACCGGCGCGTGATGAAAGCATCCTCCTATAGGCTCAAGATTCGTATCCAAGAAAATATCAAGAATCTCTATGTTTACTTATAGAAAATGGACCATTTTTGAAAGAAAAAAGAAAGGGAACGAAGCTCATGCGAATATTAAAACTCACCAAATTAAAATCCTTTTGATTGTCCCATCTTGTCCCTAGTTAATCATGGTTAAAATTAATTTTGAGTATGGTTCGAGATAACTCTAATTGACAAAAACCTTCATGCATGCATGGAGTAATAGTTATTGAGGAACGATGAGGTCTTAGTGGAGATGGATTGAATATCTTAAATTTAATGGTGGGATCCATTTTCGTTTGTCTAATTTAAAGAAAAAATGGAAAGCAATTCACTTTCGAGCATTCTAGCTATTATGTCGGTAACGTGACAAAATCTTCCCTTTTAGTTTTTGTCAGTTTTTTAAAACTGCAGCAACAACAAGCTTCCCTATTCTAACGTCTCTAATTAGCCACGTCGATTTGAACTTTTAGTTATATTCAGAAATATTATTGTAGCCAACTTCGATTGCTCTTTCTCTTGAAGCCCTTCTTTTATTTTTGTAAAAATCTAACCGAGTAGCCAAAATGTGTTATGATAAATTCAAGAAAAAAAATGATTGATTTGTTAGCTTGTCTAGTCTATCCCGTAGTGTGTAGAAAGAAGTAGCTATGTCTTTTAGTTTGAAAATACAGGGGAACAGTTAATCATATAGACGATTCCACAATGAAGGGTAAGTAAGTCCATTAGTTTCATTTTGAGGAGGTAAGTAAGTCCATAAAGGAACATATTAATGAAAGGCACGGGAGGGTGAAGGTGAGTGTGTGTGCGTCTCTACATCTACACTCAACAGCTTCTTCCCCAAGAAAATTAAATGTTTTGACTTTTGACTAACAATGGGGTCATACAAATTAGATATCGCTTTTACATCACATAAACATAAAATAAGATAAGCCAACACCTAATAATAAATATAATACGTATCCAAATGATTCTTAATTCCTAGTTCATCTTCTTACCAAAACTGTCGGCGTCGTCGTTGTCTCCCATGGAAGAAGAAGAAGGAGGTCATCAGCAGCGTCACCGGCTCTGTGACTACTGCGACTCCTCCGTGGCTCTAGTCTACTGCAAAGCTGACTCGGCCAAGCTCTGTCTCACCTGCGACAAGCAAGTCCACGTCACCAATCAACTCTTCGCCAGACACTTCAGGTCACTTCTCTGCGACTCCTGCCACGACTCTCCCTCTTCCCTTTTCTGCGAGACCGAAAGCTCTGTGCTTTGCCAGAACTGCGATTGGCAGCACCACTCTGCCTCTTCCTCCCTTCACTGCCGCAGACCTTTCGAAGGTTTTACCGGCTCTCCCTCCGTCCCGGAGTTGTTGGCCATCGTCGGACTCGATGACCTCTCTCCCACCGATTCCGGTTTGCTTTGGGAGACTCCGGAGATCGTTAGCATCAACGACCTGATTGTTTCAGGCGCCTCGGCTACTCATAATTTCCGTGCCTCCGATGTTCCTCCTCTGCCTAAGGTATTTATTTATTACAGTATATAAGTTTGCTCTGTTTTTGGTCTTTCTGAAACGTTTTGAAAATCTTCAGAATCGTCACGCCACCTGCGGGAAATACAAAGATGAGATGATCCGACAGCTCCGTGGACTGGCGAGATCCGAGCCCACTTGTCTGAAATTCGAATCCCCAGATGCCGGATTCCAGTTCCTTGCGCCGGATTTGTTTCCTACATGCGAGCTGGTAAGAGGAGAGTCTGGCTTCTTTTTTTTTTTTTGGTTTTGTTTGTGCTTTGTCACTTTTAAATATCTTACAACACAAAACTATTGAAGGAGAGTGGACTGAAATGGTTCGATCAGCAAGATGAGGCCTTTCCGTATTGCTCTCTGCTAACAAACCTGTCAGAGTCGGATGAGATACCTGAGACTGTAGTAGACCGAGACTCTTCGGTGATGGTTCCTGTTTCTGACTGCTTTAACCGATGTGACCAAGATACTGTGATGGTGCCTGTTTGCACCACTACAAGGGAGATCAACAGTCTTGAGAGGAACTCTGCTCTCTCTCGCTACAAAGAAAAGAAGAAATCTCGAAGGTTATATAAAGGGATCTTTAAAGTTTATATCGAAACACATAACAGGATTTGGAATTTTATACATGTCTTGATGAAACAGGTACGAGAAACACATCAGGTATGAATCACGCAAGGTTCGTGCAGAAAGCAGGACTAGAATCAGGGGACGTTTCGCCAAGGCGGCAGATCCGTGATGTGCTCTCTTATTACTCTGATACTCCAAATCAATCTTTTGTATTAGTCATATATAATGTCTTATGATCAGATAAAAAGTTTTTGTCTCCATAGCTTAGGAGTTACCCCTACCACTGTATGTTTCAAACAAATAAAGAAAACGTATGTTTCAAATGACATAATGCTTTGTACCTTTTTTTTAATCCATTTGTTTTTCCTCCGATTTCTAATTTTCCCAAGGCAACAACTGAACGATAATGTTCACAATTATATGCAAGCAAGCATCAGTAGATGCAAATTTTTGTTGAACAAGGAATCTCAAATCAATACTAAAAATCCTTTTATCAGAGTAGTGGTTCTATTCTATTCTTCTATGTGTACTCAATATGAATCTTTATTGTTGAGGTTTAATTTTAAACGTTGCAGTTTCGGATTTGAACATTTGGTGAAGAAAGGTGGAGATGAGAGGAAGAGTAGTTGCAGCTTGAAGCAATGTTGCATCTCTCCTTCTTCGTCAACTGTTTGTTTTCTTTGAACATTAGGCCCCTACGAACTGCTAAATAAGAACCCTCCTCTGTTTATTCTCATGTCTTCGCACAGATTGCTGAACCCCTTAAGAGACATCTTGACCACACTGTTGAGAGATCTGCCATGGGACCTGGAGGACCCGGAGGACCTGGTGGACCAGGGTTCTTGCCACCCGGAGGGCCTGGGTTCTTGCCACCCGGAGGGCCTGGATTCTTGCCTCCCATTGGCGGTTTCTTTTCTGGGTTTTCAGACATGATATGTTCATGGTAAAGACATTTTCTGCTTCATTGTTTTGTTATGTATTTGCAGAAAGTAAAAAGGTTACTCTGACTGTGGAATCTTGCAGTCTATCTTGTCTGTGCTGCTGCTGGCTGCTACGAGATTGCTTTGGAGGTCCACCACCACAAGGACCGCCACTTCTTCCTCCCTATTGATCGCATCTGGCTCCTTTAGAATAATATTAAAGCTAGCTGTTAACGATATTGCAGATGTTTGTTAGATTCAATCTTATATATGATACATATACTTCAAATATCTGAATTTCTGGATATATACTCTCCAAAAGAAACGATCAATTTAATTATCAGAGAACGAAATCATAGTCTGGAACTACAATCTGCTAGCAACACCAAAACGGAACAACAACAAACACAATCTACTGTCTTCGATTTTTGACTCTCTTTGTATAGACTTGCCAAGACTTCTGAAACTATGTACAAACACTTCTAAGACGAGGCCACACCAGTCATCTCTTTCAACATGATACAACTAAATAAACCAAGAGTCGCCCAGGTTGTTGAAATCATTCACATGCTATCTTGGTGTCGAAACTGCTAAGGCAAATGGTGAAGGCCTGGAAGGCAGAGATAGGGTACTGATAGTCCATTGTGAAAACATCTTTGCCGACTTTCCCGAACTGGAGAATCACGTTTTCATGCTCAGGTCCTGCAGGTCCGTTCTCAGGAGCAGCTACGAGCTGAAAGTTTTTGACGGAAGCAACAGTGACTCTCCCATTGAAGTTGAGGCACCAGCACTGGAGCTGTTCGTGCCATCTGGGCGCTTTGTTCTTCAGGACAAGCAATCCTTCCTTTTGAGCAGCAGACGATGGAGCAGAAGAGAGACTCTCTGCACGAATTGATTTCGACCTGAAGAAGGAGAATGAGGGGAAACTATCTAGATTGCTGTGGAGAAGTTCCGTCTGAGTTGGAGCTGTTCCTCCAGGTTCTACTGCTGATGCAGGGATGGCATCCATGACACACTGCATCCTCCTTGGTCCTCTGGTTTGATACGACAGTGTTAACAATTAGCAAAAACCATAAAAGCAACGATCTTTTTCTCTCACAATGTATCTGTAAGCAAGGAGATAATTCACCTGGAACCCAAGACGTTAAGCTCATATGTGATATGTGCTACGGGATAGTTGCCAGATGGAATTCTCGGGCTCACTTGTTTCAAACTGAGAAGTCTGCTTGAACGGGTTCTGGTAACTTGAGCTCCAGGATTCGTCGGCTGAGCATCATAAACAGTGAACTTGGTTCCCAGAAAGTTAGATCTGAAAGAAATTTAGATATGAGAAGAGTTATGGCCAATATATGAAAAATGAGGTATTTAAAATTATGGACTTAATCTGTAACAAAGTACCTTAGCTTTCCGATATAGGTATTGCTTCCTCTCGAAACATCATCGCAGTTTAAGGAGATGATGTAGTCAGTGCAAGTTGGCCTCCGAAACCTCTTCGCAGCAAGAAGGAATTTTCCATCATCATTTGAAGCTGCTGCTGAACCAGAAAAAGCAATCTCTTCACTGTTATTCACAAACACATTAGGTCTGCAAAGAGAAAAGAAATAGCATCTGTTTTTTCACCTTGGTTTAACCCGAGGTATAGATAGTAAGTTTGATTGCTGCGGTTTCTCATAATATAGCATTGGACAAGTGATCCCCTTGGACCCGGCTAAAAGAAAATCAGAAAACGATCAGAAAATGTTAGTCTGAAGAAGTACACAAGTCAGTATAATGTAAACAGAGAATGTGAAGGGATACTCAACCTGTTTCAGGGAGATAGGAAAAGTCAATTTGCTAGAAACCTCAGGAACTTTGACGATCTCCTTGACAATTTCTCGCCAGTTCCTGCACACACCTGCGCAAGAAACAACATTCTTCCTAGACGGCCAACTATCTTCGGATTGCTCTATCCTCATCAGAACATCCCTGAGAAGCTCCGGAGGCATACTAGCCCAACAGCTCTGCTTGAAAGCATCTACAGGAACAGAAGTATCCTGAACCACACGTTGAGATCTCGACCTACCATACCCGAATCTCACATCGAATCCCTTCCTAGATATACTCCCTAGCTCTCCTCTCATGTCCTGAATTAGACTCTTGAACGACATGGCTCTGAATTCTACCTATTAACAACCCTTAAAGCAGTCTCTATATCCTATCAACGCATCTAATTCAAAGTTCCTGACTTTTCAAGAACCCTAATAAACCCACATTCCAGAATGAACGAGATCTCATCCAAAGGCCAGAATGTTTCGAAAGATCTGTTCCACACCTAATCTCAACGAATTAAACACAAGCTCCTCCAAGAAAAAAAAAAAAAAAAAAACTCGCTTCTTTCATTCAGATCAAGAGTACAAACCCAGTAGGCACAAGTAGCGCTTCGACAAGACAAGATCCGATAAGATAGAGATCCAGAAATAAACAATAAATACCTAAATATCCCCAGCGGCTAAGGAAGGAAGAAAGTAAAAGAAACCCATGGATTCAGAAGTTATCCGAGCTTCACATCAATGGCTTCAGCAACGAAAAACTGGATACTGCAAGCAAAATTGAGAAGCAAAAGCTAGGGAGCAGTACCCAGGTCCCAGATTCGGGCATGGATATGGACAAGACTCGAAAGCAAATGCCTTTTACAACAGCAAGAACAACAACAGAAGCGGTCAGAGGAAATAGATTTTAGGGTTTGGTCATCGATGTGTGTCTCTGTGTTATCCAATCGCTTCCTTGTCTCATCTTTTTTTATTTATTAATTCTAAATTTCTAATCATGTTAATTTAATTTTGTTACCAAATAATGGGATTACATTTCTGTTGACCAGTGTATTTATCGATTTAGCTTACATTAAATTACTATAAAAAGAAGAAATATATTATGCGACATGAATGAATCATTGAAACGAAAGTAAAGTATGATTTAAAATTGTGAAATAGATATAAAGAACAAAGTGATGACTTAATTATGTATTTTTCTTTGGCGTAGTAATCTTATCTGGAAATGTTGAAACATTCATTTGAAATAAAAAATCTTGATAAAGATTAAGTAGAATCATAATATACTACTAGTACTATATATACAAAAGACATTTGAAGATAAGAAATACAAATAAAGAAATAAAAAAGGAATATGTGGTTTAATGGAAGCTTTCTTTCCGTTTTTCCCCTCTTTACGCAAATCATTTTGAGTCATAAAGTAGTGTAAGCTGGTTTTTGTTGCCGTGATCACCGCACAGCACTTTCGCCGCTTTGAAGGTCCAAAAGGTTTTTTTTTTTTTTTGGGTTTTAATTAAAAGATGAGATGTTTTTGGATAAAATAAATTGATTAGGTCAAATTATAAAAATAAAAATAAAATTGTTGGGCTGTAAGAGCATTTCCGCAATAAAATGTTATCATTTAAATAAATACAATGTAAAAAAAGAATAAAATATTGACTGAAAAAGCAAAACTAAACGATTAAAGTGACCATAAGAGAGAATAGAGATGAGGAGGCGGATTGAAGAATTAGTGTAGTGATAAGCACCACATTGTACTGATTGGAAAGTCTTCTAATTGTGCGGTGAAGGAAAAAGGATAAAATGGGGAAAGAAAAGGCCAAAAGAAGAAAGAAAGACAGAGAGATTACAGTCTACTTTTGGGTGTCAATGGCTACAAAGGCTGCTCTTCTCCCGTGGCCTTTCCCATCGCCGAGACACGTCTCCCTCTTTCCAGAGAACACCGTCGTCTTGTGTGTGAACAAGAACAAGAAGAAGAGGATAGCACTAGACGTAGCAGTCTCCGTCGCCTTCAATCCTTCTGGCAATTTCGATATCTCTGCCTTCGATACTTCTTCTTCGGATATAGTTGAACCTCCGATGCCTCCGACGACGGGCCGGTACGAAGTAGTGATCGACAACCACTCAATAAGGCGGCTTGACCTATCCCCGTTTCAGACAGCCACCGGCATCACCTCACCCTCCTCAGGTAACACACATTTTCCTGATGATGACCTGACACGGGACTCATTCATTACTCATGCTGCTTGCTGCTGCTTTGTGTTTGTAGCTGAACCAAAACCTTATTTGGATCGAACCATCGGATTCACAATCAATTACACTAGAGAAGACCCCGCGGATCCCCGTGAGCTCTCAGAGTACCCTGACATTAGACTATGGTTCGTCAGGCTGGACGCTATGTACCCTTGGCTTCCTCTTCTCCTCGACTGGCGTGCTGGAGAACTTGCCAGATATGCCGCTATGCTTGTCCCTCACCAGATGAGCTTGAGAATGGGTGTCGTTTTCAATCCTGAGGCCTTGGAGCTCTTCGTTATGACCAAAGTGTTTGTCGTTTATCCATGGCTCAAACGCCACGGCGTCCCCAAGCCCAGGCTGAAGACCACCGACATGGCCAGGATGCTCGGCTTCGGCATCGGCGATCAACTCTTCGACTTTATCGATCTAGAGACCCACCACTGATACTTCATTACGTGGGCCTATAAATGGGCTTTTGGGGGATCCGTGTAATCTATCTATGTATATTACTTACTAATAGCCGTAAAATCTGGAAAAGACGATAAATTCAAATAAGAGATTCAAAATTTGAAAAACAAATCACACTATTCGCATATATTTCTCAATCTCCCTACTAGTGTGTTGTTTAGGATCATGGTGAGAGAGGAGGAGAAATCGAGGTGGTGGTGGTTCGAGAGTCACAAGAGCTCCAAACATTCTCAATGGCTTCAGTCAACACTCGCTGGTAATATTTTCAGTCAGATCGCTCTCTCTTGTATGTGTGTGTGTATTTTTTATTTATTTATTTATCTATCTGCAGAGCTTGATACCAAGACAAAGGCAATGCTGAAGCTCATTGAAGGAAACGCAGACTCTTTTGCCCAGCGTGCTGAGACTTACTACAAGAAACGTCCTGAGCTTATCTGCTTTGTCGAAGACTTCTATCGAGCTCACCGTTCCTTAGCCGAGCGATTCGATCACTTGAGGAGGTCTTCGGATTCCTATAAGTTTCGCCATGAATCTATGGAATCCGTTTGTGACAGCAACTCTCTGTTTGAAGATGCCGATTCTGAGATTGAAGACCCTGAACATCACTCCTCTACCAAAGACAAGCCATCAATTCCTGATCAATCGGAATTGGAACAAGAAATGTTGAAGCTGGCCCAAGAGAGTGCTGCTCTCAGGAAACAGCTGTTGGACAAGGACGAAGAGAAAAGAGAGGTCATTAGACAGCTTTCTCTTACCCTCGAGACCCTTAAAGACGAGAACTTGAGGCTCAAGAGTCGTCTTGGTCTCGAGTCTCTGAAGAAACGCAGCGTTTTCGAATGCAAGCCACTCGACAAGTTCTTCGGGAAGCTGTTCTACATTATGTGCGATGACAAGAAGCTCCTTTAGTTGGCTCATCTACCTCATGAGCTTAGCTTTGCTCGTTTCTGTGCTTCATTTCACTGTCTATTTAGGTTGAAAATATTTGTCCTTTCCTGCTGTATTAACTATCCTGCTTAATGCATGTTTTGATTTGTTCAATCACATTTTCAGACAGCGACATGTGAGGGATCAATCAATTTGACTTTGGGCCACAAAACACACATATATCACTGTTACGAATACAAAAACTGCACCAGCCCAAGTTGCAGAGTGCTTTACGATCAAATCTCACACCCAACAATAAAAGCTATATTTTAATATTACATGAAAAATTCAGAAGAAGCAAAGAGTAAGTAAGGTAAGAAGAAGAATACATTCTTTTTCTTTTTTTTGCAGACGATGTCGAAAGAGGTCTTGCTTACTCGCTGTTTCTATATGATTACTAGAAACTGCAGAAAGCTAGTAGCAACATGAGGAACACAAGAAGCAGAGAGGAGAGTGGTGATGAGACCAAACAAATAGAGGAAGAAGCAGGAAGAGGGGACCCAAGTGGAGAAAACTCGAGCAGAGGATCAGGAGAGACAGCATCTGGGTTTGGTGGACTAAGGCTTGAGGGGATTGTCGGCATTACAGAAGCTTCTGACGGGGAAGGAGACATTTCGCTTGAACCTGGAGTAGGGAACAGAGGAGAGACATCTGGAGACATGCCCGGAGGAGTAGCTGAGAAACTCGATGGAGCTTCAGGCAAAAACGAAGGTGCAGCTGATATGGTGGAGAGCTGAAACTGTAGGAACTCAGATGTTGAAGTGTGTAAACAGAGTGATAGAACGGTGAAGGTGATTAACAGAGAGACGGTCATGGTTACTGTGAATGTGTATTCGTCTCTTGCTTCTGTGTATGTTTGCGAGATACCTTAATTAAGAGGTAAAAAAAAAAAAAAAGAAGAAAAAGGTATACAGCTATAGAGGAGGTAAAAGACAAGATTGGTGGGTTTGGTTGTGGACCTCTGGTTTAGGGCAGAGCACATGAAATATGGATTTGTCGGGTTTTGATTTGTGTCGGAGTGTTTGTATGTTTTGATATGCTGAATAAATAAAAGAAGTAATTAAAAAAAAAAAATAGAGTCCCGTGAAGCTCTTTCCTGATTAGAAGTGAGTGCCAGCTTTAACTTGTTATGCTTTTTCCTAGGTTTATTGTCAGTTAATGAAGACAGTGCAAGTGGTAAAACAGGAAGCAGTGATTCACTGGAATATATTACAGCAGACATTGCTGCATTTCATTGCTCATCAAAATCAGACATTGAATCATTTGTAGACTTTGGTCAAGATCCTTGCAATGCTTTTCTCAGTACACTCATCTGAACACAATGGCTGAGCATTCTTATGGCCAACTTTCTATTAAACTCAATCCCTAGAGGTTTGAAGAAAGAAGAAAGAATTCACTAAACTTGGAACAGCTCAAGACCTTATGAATGAGGATGAAGCTGAGAGCTTTCCCATATGTTCTGGGAAACTGTGTGAGCTTTCAGTGGCTTCCATCTGCGGACGCCTTTTTTGAACAATTTATGCCCACACCAGTCCATCAAAGCCGATTTCCAAATTTGACACAGGGCTGTCTCCAATACCTTGGTCAAGTGCTTGGGTATCATCTATCAGATCTACATATGGCTCGAGCAGATCCGCAGATCTTTCTGAGGGAATTCCATAATCTTTAAGGATGCACAAGGAAGCAGAATTTGAAGCTTCTCTCTCCAACACAGCAACATAGTTGTCTTCGAACTCAAAAACTAGATATTTATCTTTGCACATGTCAATGAGGTGTGCCAAATGATGGATGTTTCTTATAGGAATTCCATTGAACTTCAGGACCTGCTGGTTATTCATGTCCTCATAGCCGATGTTTACTTCATTTGCCAAGACCTACAGATATGCTTGTCGAGTGAGTGAATTATTAAATTATTGTTCCACTCACCAAAACGCACATGGAATTAAGAACTCGTTATCCTCTGAGGGCTTACCTGTGATAGGATGACGATTTGTTCTCCTCTGAACCTTGCCACAGAGTAGCGTGCCTTTGTTAATAATTTCAACTACAAATTGGAAGGTACAAACTCAAGCTGAGAATGCAAGAACTGTTATAGTGGATTTATAAATTAAATTAACTGTTACGGTTTAGTAGAGTGAGCTTACGCCTATGGTGTCCTCGCACTCCTCCCTGTTGATACATATAAAAAGGGAGAAACCAGTTACGCAATTGGGAAATAATGATTTTTGGTATAGTTTTGCATCTTGTTAAGCTGAGGACAACATACTCTATCAGGGGTTCTGAGAGCGGAGTAAACACCAAACCAGCAACTATAATGTATGATGGCTGACCTCCATCAATATGGTACGGTACCTATTTAAAAGCACAAAAAGGCATTGAAGTATTGGTAATCAGCTTACTAGGCATGAAGCGCAAAATGCTTAAAATGGTAGATGCAGAGAGTTGTACCAGGTGCACTCGTGGCCTTAGAACTACTTGAACTTTCTTATGTTCTCCTGCTCTAATGATACCAAGCTCAGCGATATCACCAGCAAATCTAATCAGTGAAATAAAAGGCAAGTATGAGAATAAGTAGAGGAAGTCAATACATTCGTGGACAAGAAGAGGTATTTACTTTTGACTGATGAGATAACGGAATGCTATGCGTTCGCTGGATCGGAAGGGTACAGTTCCTTCACATCCCACATGTAGATCATCAAAACTTACAATCACATCTCCCTGATTTTAACAATTAGTATTTGTCAGGTAATACCAGAAATCAAGGATGAGAAGATTTGATTGTAGAAATTCGGTAGAGCAACAATCCTATGATCCACTCTTTACCTCTTTCAGGACTTTACTTGCATCAGATGTAGGTTCAACTCTTCGCACCAGCACCCCCTACAAAATTAAGGTCTTATCACCTTGAGTAGACTCAAACTGCTAAGAAAGAAGACTCAATATCCTCCACCATTATATTGGCAAAATATTTATCTGACGAAAGACAGGCAAACTAACAAAGCAAGCCTACCTCATTTGTAGGAACTTTGAGGCACTCTCGCAGAGCTGGATTCTCCAATTTCTGCAGCAATACTCCAAGGCAAGGGTAACCTGCAAGAGAATCTTTAAGTATTAACAACAGAAAGGCTCAACTAGAAGATAATGGTCTTGCAGTAGAACATATGAGCATCAAGAGAAAACTATTACCAGTGTACTTTCCGTTCCTCTCATAGTCAGTCAAAAAATGAGAAACAACTGTTGTTGGAATCACATATCCAATATTTTCAGTTTCTTCGGATCTGTAAACCTAGAGGAAATCTCTTGTGAGGCATACGTTTGGTAAGAGAACCAGAAAAGGTATTATATTCCTGAAAATCCCAAAGCAAATACCTGAAATGCTACTCCAATACATTCCCCCTGGTCGTTGAATGCAGGGCCACCACTATTCCCTACAATCTAACAAGTATAAGAAGTGGCTATCACAATAATACTGATGAAGGTTCTCAGAAGCAATTTTAGTGAAAAACACACTACAGGAAAGAACAGGTCATATGCAAATTTTTGAAAAAGGTGCAATATACTAGTAACAAAAGGAAAATAATTTATAAGAAAGGATCCACTGACCTGGATTTATTGCAGCATCGATTTGAATTCCAAGCAAGTCGGATGATCCATGAGCATATGATGTTACCTGCATTCCCAACATTTTCAACGAGGAAAAGTTCTTATAATCATCAACACACCAATAGTGGCAAAAAAGAACAGCCAAAGATATCAGGAAACCTCTATACGTGATACAACCCCTTTTGTAACAGAGATTGTATCTCCTCCAAGAGGATATCCCACAACAGTTACTGAATCCTGCATATCAAAGCCATCATGGAAACTCTATGAGCAACAGCTATGTTCCGATAAATAATTCGAACTAAAAAAACAGGGAGAACATCTTTAGCCTTTTATTTATTAATGCAGGAAAAAAAAATGGAGAATGTATAACATTTTCAGGTGGAGGCTTCAATAAGACCACATACTGACTTTATGTCCTCTATTGCACACCACCAAAATGGACAGCATATCCCATTCTAAAATATTATGTTTCGACAGTAAAAGATCTGGTTTTTTTTTTTTTTAATGGTCATGCCTCATCTAGGCCGTCAAATGTGTTCTTTAAATATTAAGAGAGAAGTGAACTAGATGAAAAGTGAGAAGACTAAGAAATACATCATTATCTGATGAAATGATGAAACCTGAAGGCGGGGTAAATGGCCAAGCCGCAGTGGTTCAGCCCCTTTCCAGAAATCCTCGCTTTCTACTGAGAGCAAAGCTATGTCACAGTCCACACCTCTTACTAAAACCTGGGGAGTATAAATGAAAAGAAAGCTATCTTCAACTGTACATATATAGGTACATGGTAAGTTGAACTTACCAGAGAAATAAAGAAATTCAACTTTCGGGGCATAATGTGAATACATGCGCAGGCTACTGATAGAAAGCAGAAGATCTCAAACGCACATACATATAGAGGAATCTGCAAGCAAGTATCATAGATGCAAAACTGACCTTAGCCACATACTTTCTGTCATCTCCCCTTCTCTTAACTTTAACCTGATAAAAAGTTATGTCATCATAATGTAGCAAAAATGTGAATGGAAAAACAGAAAACAAGAAAAAGGCAGATAACAAAAATGAACTAGGAGAAGGAAAGTAAACCTGTGTGTCATGTTCCACACAATGAGCATTGGTCAAGAGTTTACCATCTCCTATCATAAAAGCACTGTAATGGAAGAAGACGCCGATTAACGCATGGAACAACCTTTTGTAGGGAGAAAAGAAGATGATGTCATGAAAACTTGCCTTCCAGTGCTAGTAAATTGTCTTTGCTTCTGCCATGGGAGGGAGTAATCAGGCGCAGTATGAGTGCAATAAACCTGGAAACAAGCACGCACGGGGTCAAATGAAGAGGCAGAGTAATATAATATAAGAAAGCAATCCAAATTGACGAAAGAGGAGAAGTGAAAGTATAACCTTAACAACGGCATTGAGAAAGGATGCATCGTGAATCTTGGCAGGATCAGTCTGCAACGGGTATAAGAGAGCGTTTGGTTAATGTGTGGGTTACACAAAACAATACAAAAAAAAAACAAGAAAAAGAACCTGTTGGTCTCGAGTAAAATCAGAAAGAGCATCTTTTCTATCCTTTTTGGGAGACCCCCCAAAGGCCTTGAAAGCCATTGTTTGATGACCGCCGTGTAGATTAGAACTCTCATCTCGCACAAATGGGTTGGTTGGTTGGGGGATACAAACCTCAGGGTTGAATATAGGAGAGGAATCAGACCTCGAGGATTTCCTCTTAAGAAAGGAAGGTCGTGGAGGAGTCTGCGACGCGGCTACGAAACACCACGGAGCAGAGACGGTGGAGGAAGATTGAAGTTTAACTGAGGCATTGAGGAGGGAGAAGCTGCAGTTTGCGAAGGGGACGGCCATATCGGCCGGCGAGACTTAGTGAGAGGGAAGAGAGTGGCCTTCGATTGATTTTTCTTATCCACTTTGGAGTCTTCTTTGGCGCCTCCCCTATGTTATGTTCCTAATGGACCGCACCCTTTTAGCATTACTGGGCCTCTTTTCTTTTATTAATTGGACCTGTGGCCCATTTCACTCACCTCCTTATGTGTGTATCTCTCTCTCGTATGTTTTTTGTTTCTCTAATATTTTCATATTATTATTATTATAGAAATCCTTTTTTCACGTAAAAATACAAAATAGGTATCTCCATTTATAATTATGTGCAATCATCGTTCTCCTTCCAAACCTTTATGATTTTCTTATTCGGTTATATTATTATTACATCTCTCTCGTGCTTTTTCGATAAAAGATTGGATCTGCTTATTTAATTCTTTTAATAAAAACATGCTATTATGTAAGTAAAACTATCATGACCCGTCTGATTTTTTTAAATGTCCGATGCAAACAGAATAATATAATAATTTTACTTTTGTACGAAAAATACAACAATACAATAAAAATTTGTAAAAAATTACTAACTTTATAAATAATTTGTAAAGAAAAAAAACAACAAAACTAAAACTATATTTTTTATAATATTGTCGTCGTTTTGAACTTAATAAATATTTGGTTAACTTAAAAACCTGAAACTTATATGTAAAAATATCCAACGAAAATTGAGTGCAATAAAAATCTTATAATATATTCCTAACATAAAAACAAAAATTATTTACCTGAAAATATGTCTTTTAAAATTGGATGACAAGCAATGGTTAGCTTGTGTTGTAGGGCGGACATGCGTCAGACCGATATGGTTAGCTTGTGTAATACTTAAAGATTCTCTTGCAGGTTACCCTTGCCTTGGAGTATTGCTGCAGAAATTGGAGAATCCAGCTCTGCGAGAGTGCCTCAAAGTTCCTACAAATGAGGTAGGCTTGCTTTGTTAGTTTGCCTGTCTTTCGTCAGATAAATATTTTGCCAATATAATGGTGGAGGATATTGAGTCTTCTTTCTTAGCAGTTTGAGTCTACTCAAGGTGATAAGACCTTAATTTTGTAGGGGGTGCTGGTGCGAAGAGTTGAACCTACATCTGATGCAAGTAAAGTCCTGAAAGAGGTAAAGAGTGGATCATAGGATTGTTGCTCTACCGAATTTCTACAATCAAATCTTCTCATCCTTGATTTCTGGTATTACCTGACAAATACTAATTGTTAAAATCAGGGAGATGTGATTGTAAGTTTTGATGATCTACATGTGGGATGTGAAGGAACTGTACCCTTCCGATCCAGCGAACGCATAGCATTCCGTTATCTCATTAGTCCACGAGCGACATGGTATGGTCAATGTTTCTCTTGCAAGTGATACCAGCGACAATAGAAACAACAAATTTGTTGAGTTTTTATTTTACCATGTTTGAGCAAGCGAATAACAAACTTCATAATGTCAGATGCAATCACTTCCTACTGTTGCAAAATAAAACCAGTTCAAAAGTTTTCTTGATTTCATGCAAGCAACATGCATTATTTGTTGATATGAAAAAGAACTTGATGAGCTTTAGTTTCGTTTGTAAAACAGTTTCGCAAATTCTCTTTTGGATGTTCTCGATAGACCCAAATAAATAAAGAGCAGAATTGACTTTTTAATGACCAACATACAACGACTTGTGGTCTATGATAGACGACGTTTTCAAATGTTGAAACAACGTGATTTCATAAACAAATAAATCAGAAATGTAAAAATCATTCCAAATATTTCTATAACTAAACACTACATATATCTATTACTGTTACCAAGTGAAGTTCTTCCTTGCTATTGGAACTGAGAAGTTGGATGAAAATAGGAATAACTCCACAACCAATAAAGAATTCAATGTGGATGTATGTTATAGAGATAACGCTAAGAAACGAAGCGGCTTTGAACTTTAAAAAAAACAAGCGGTTAAACATAAACCAAAAACACATGAATCTTATAGAAAGTGATGAAATATTACTTTAATCCATGAGATGTGGCTAGAAGTAAATTCCACAAGACGAGGAAGGAGACCGGATTGGACAACTTCACTGGAGGGTCATCTGATCCAAGCAAATTCTTAATACCAATTGTACAAGCGAGATATTTGTTGAAATCTTCTGATCGGATATGATTAGCGGTCCGACATTTTTAAATGTCCTATGCAAACGAAAAAATAGAATGTTTTTCAGTTTTGTACGAAAAATACACTACTGTAACAAATTCACAAAAATTTACCAATTCTATAAACAATATTTAATAAAAAACAAATAATAATACTAAAATTATATTCTTGAAAAAATTGTTGTCATTTAGATTTTCTTAAAAATGAAAAACCAAAATTTCACTAATAAAACCATGAACAAAGTGTTTAATATATATTTTTAATTTAATAAATATTTTATTAATTTAAAGACATGAAACATAAATGTAGAAATGTCCAACGAAAATTGAATGTAGTAAAAAATCCTATAATATTATATTTAACGTACAAATAAAAAATTATCTACTTAAAATATGCTTTGAAAACTATTATGCTTCTTTTTTGTTTTTTGTTTTATTAATCCCGGCAACTTGTTCATTCATGTGGGTCTATTCGTTAGGTGATACATTTTACATGATCATGCTTAATTGCGTAACGGGAATACTAATTGATTAATTGTTTGTTTTGCTAAAGATAAAGATCATTTTTAAAAAATTGATTATTATTTTTTCATCTGACCTTTGTCTCTTACAGGAGGCGGCAGCACCCCCAAAAAGTCAACAATAAATCAAGATTTTGTTTGCTACATTTTCTAATTTTACCCCACGCACATTGCCCATCAAAATTACCTCGTTTCTAAACGAAAGCAACGCCACGTATATTTCTTTTTTTCTTTTTAATGGAGTTATTATTTTGTCCATTTTAGGTTATGTATACGCAAGCAACTATATACAGTATATGCAACACAAAAGATATGCAATGGTAATTTAGATTAAAGAAAGACGCTAGATTTAAGATCTAATTAGAGCTATACGAGTATCGCGTAGATATACATGAATAGTGATACACATATGGCATATGTAGGTGAAAAGATTTCGATTCATGAATCTATGTTGAGTGAGAGAGAGTTTGAATAGCCTGACAAACAAAAGTCTAATATAGCTTTGCACTTGGACTTGTGTCTGGATTTTGGGATTGATGTTTGGTCTTTCTAGAAGACTTGTTGAACCCGGGTGAAAAGAAAAAACATAATAACACTCTGTTTTGATAAAGAACGCACGTTTTTATATGGATTTTTAATACACCGCCCTTCTAGAAGAAGCCCAACCCCACAGACTCGTACGTCATTTTTTGCTCCAAAAAAAAAAACTACCAATGAATCACGATTACAAATTTACAAAAGTGCTCGTAGAAAGAAAATAGACATTTCTATATTGTCGTCAATAATAATGGCCACTTTTTGCCTACATATAATATTACTATAATGTTTCTTGTCTACATTCTCTGTTTTATAGGACAAGTAAAGAGAACAGAGGACCCAAAAAAAAGAAAGATGAACACAACTAACAACGTATTTGATGTGTCACCGTTCTTGCTCTTAGAAGCATCTGCAGATTCCGAAGTTGGCCACGACGGCGTTGACGATGATAAATGCGTTAAGGATCACGATATCGATGAGTCTTGTAGTGCCAGCTCGTGCGAGACGTCTTGTGTAACGTGGACCAGTCAGAGACCAAGTCGGTTAGGATTTGACATAGAAGATACGGTGAGGGAAGAGAGAGACGCTGGAGAGGAAGAAGAAGAAGAAGACGACGGAGAAGGAGAGGTGAATAGCTACATGAGATGTGGAAGAAGCCAACGTGAAAATCTGGCAGATGATTCTGGTGCGGTGGTGAGTGAGATGGATCAAAGTCGAATGTTCTGGGAAGCTTGTCTCGCATCTTGATACTTAATATCTGTTTTATAGGACAAGAAAACAAATATCTAGCTTAGCGTGTTCTTGTCTGCACGACCTCTATATATGAATTGTATCTACCCCTGTCAACTTAATTAGTCCATAGAATTGGTCGTCATCGTCATCATCATCATCAGTGTTCACTTTTAAAGAAAAATATGTTCCCATCCGTATTCAAACCAATCCACCATCTATCTAAACGTCGGTATGAAAAAAAGAAAAAGAACTCAAGTTTAGATTTATAAATGGAGATGAATAAATGGTATCTGCACCCACCCTTTTGATTCGTCAGGAATAAAAGTGGTCTAAGAGGGACTGGTGGGAGAATCTGTATAAAATCTGAAAGTTGTAGAATAGTGAGAACAAAAGAACAAATATCTTTGTCTCCTTTTATTTTTATTTTGATAGTTGCTTCTTTTTTAATTAATCATATTGGAAGTTCGCTTGTTATCAAGAGTCTATCTAGTTAGTGATCACTCACTTAATCACCAAGACCAAGATACTCGAATCTACTTGTTTAGGGGTTGATAGTACACACTCGACGACTCTCGTGGGCCAATAATATAAGGCCTAACAAAAGACCGGCCCATATAGCTATCTAAAAACAGATTTAATAGAGGGGAAAGGGGTAAAATAGGAAGAAAGAGAGAGCAAAATGAGCTCGACGCAGACGCAGACGCAGGGACCGCACTCGCTGGCCTTCAGGGTCATGCGACTCTGCAAACCGTCTTTCCACGTCGATCCTCCCCTCCGTATTGACCCTTTTGATCTGCTCGCCGGCGAGGATTTCTCCGACGATCCTTCTTCTGCCTCCTTGTTCCGCCGCCACGTATCTTCTGCCGACGCCGTCGACTCCGATCTCAGTTACCGCAATAGATTCCTCCTTAACCATCCTACCGATCCCATCGGTCTCTCTGGTCTTCTGCTCCTTCCTCAGTCCTTCGGGTCCTCTCTCTCTCTCATTTCTCCTGATTTTTTTTATCATCTATCTGTCTGTCTGTCTGTCTGTCTGATTCGTGATTTTTGTTGCGCAGAGCGATCTA
Source organism: Crucihimalaya himalaica (assembly GCA_004349715.1). Classification (NCBI taxonomy): domain Eukaryota; kingdom Viridiplantae; phylum Streptophyta; class Magnoliopsida; order Brassicales; family Brassicaceae; genus Crucihimalaya; species Crucihimalaya himalaica. The sequence continues at coordinate 84,048 of SMJT01000022.1, read as the reverse complement.
TCTGGGAGAAACATTCTGTAGCTATATCAGCGTCAACAATAGTTCCACTTCCGAAGTTCGGGATGTTACCATTAAGGTTCCTCACCTGCATTTTGTTTTATGTATTGCGATCTGCTAGCTAGTATTTAGACCATGAGGTTTCGTCACCTGCGTAGAGATCATATACTGTATCTTTCGTTTTTGCTTTGGGTCTTATTTCACTATCTGCTTCCTTTTTTGACCAAAGCGATACCAAGTCATGTATCTCCCATGTCTTGTTATTGTAGGCAGAAATTCAGACAGAGAGGCAGAGGATTTTACTTCTGGATACATCCAAGTCACCTGTTGAATCGATACGGATTGGGGGACGCTATGATTTCATTGTCGAACATGATGTGAAAGAGCTTGGAGCTCATACGTTGGTTCACTCTCACTTTCTTTTTGTATCTCTTGGTTCCTCTTGTCTTTTTCATTGCTCCACGGCCATGACCGCTATTTCTCTTTTAGGTTGGTTTGTTCTGCATTGTACAACGATGCTGATGGTGAGCGTAAATATCTTCCCCAGTTTTTCAAGTTTGTCGTCGCAAACCCACTCTCAGTCAGGACCAAGGTGATATACTGTTCACATACTTATGAACATTTTGTTTGTCGATTGCTTGCCTCCTCTCTTCGGGTTGGTCTAATTGTTGCTATTTCTGATATGCAGGTTCGAGTTGTAAAGGTAGGTTTGAGAATGTTCTTTCTGTGAGTTCTTCTTCAGAAACTTTAGTTTTTCCTCTACTTCTTAATATGGTCTTTACATGGAACATCGATGGGCGGTTTGTAAATATCACAATGATGCATATGGCTGTGTGCCTGTGTCGTTGAAATTAGATCTCTTTTATTGTTCCCTTGGATTAAATATGCATTATGTACTTGAACCACTTCGGTTCCGGTCCTTATAAATCATATAACCATCAGCCACAATATCTTGAAAAAGTGTTAGTTTTTTTTTGTGAGACTAAACAAAAGAGTTGGTAGATTCACTGTTCCCGTCCGTATTTCCGGTCAGTGTAGTTGAACCTGTATTTTTTTGATTGTATTGCTTGTTGTAAAATCAAAGTACGAGCTCATGTGTTGTTGATGTTTGGGAATCGTGGTATCTTTTACACCAGGAGACGACATTTTTAGAGGCTTGCATTGAGAACCATACAAAAGCAAACCTCTTTATGGACCAAGTTGATTTTGAACCTGCCAAGCAATGGAGTGCTGTAAGATTACAAAATGAAGATTGCCATTCAACAGAAGATCCTCCAACTAGGTCCGTAAGATTTTCCCAGAATCGCTATGTGCATCATAAGCCACTTATTCCATCAAATTGTCCTTAATTTGCTGTTCCATCTCCTCTGTGTATCAGTGATCTCAGTGCACTGATACCTAAATCGCCAGTTATTATCCGATCTGGCGGGGGTATCCACAACTATCTCTATAAGTTAAACCCATCTGCAGATGTTTCCGGGCCAACAAAATTTCAGGGAAGTAATATCCTGGGTAAATTTCAAATAACATGGCGCACAAATTTGGGTGAACCTGGTCGCCTACAAACACAACAAATTCTTGGTGCTGTAAGTTTATAATTTCTACTCTGTGAAAACATGACGTGAATGTGTTGATTGTTTGCTGCTCGGTTTACGTTTCAAGTCTGAATGTATTTGGTTTCATATATAATCAATAGTCTAAGTAAACAGACAAGCTGGAGAAGCTAATGCAGGGTATCGGTATGGTCGAGTTAGTCTTAGATTTGGTGACAGTTAGAACAACTTAGGAAAACTCAGGTTGCACTAATATCTTATTTAGCAATCTTATACTCACTACCTTGCACTACATATCTGACAAAAGCTTGCTTAATATAAAATTTCTGTATGTCCTTGTTTGCTTCATATCAAATGCTCACCTCATTGTGTAACAAACTTCCTTCATTGTAACTACTCTTATTTGTTTTCTTTCAGCCAGTCAGCCGTAAAGAGATTAATTTGCGAGTTGTAGAGGTTCCCACTGTTATACGCTTAAATAGACCCTTTATGGTAATACAACTGTTTGTTCTCTCTAATGTTTGTGATACCCAAATACTTAATTGAATTTGCATTGGATTGAAACTTAGTGTATACTGTTTTCCATAGGCATACTTAAATCTCACAAACCAAACTGATAGGCAACTGGGACCCTTTGAGGTCTCACTGTCACAAGAGGAATCACAAATGGAGAAGCCGGTTGGTATTAATGGTCTCCAGGCTCTGGTAACATATCTGAATTTTCTGTCGTATAAGGTCACCACAAGGTCCACAACTAAGCAAGCATACATGGTGGCAGAATAGTAAAATCATGTAGTTTTTTTTTTCAGTAGTTAGAACTTTGCACACACGGACATGGTGGCAGAATTTTGTCACATTTTGGAAATGCAATGCGTATGGCACCAAAAATTTGCAATGGCTAGTTGAAGCTGCTTCACCACTAAGCAGCTTTTATTATACGAGGAACTGACTCCGTTGAAACTCTTGCAGATGTTACCCAGGATTGAGGCATTTGGCTCCAATGATTTCCAATTGGTATGACCAACTGACCACCTCCAAAGTGCTCTCATCCTTCTTAGAACGTAACCTTATCTATATATTTGCAGAATCTTATTGCCTCCAAACTGGGAGTCCAAAAAATATCTGGGATCACAGCCGTGGACACAAGAGAGAAAAAAACCTACGAACTAGTTCCAGAGATGGAGGTCAGTGTACTGTTTTTTTGTTTGTTTCTGTGGGCTCTATGTCCCACTCTTTAGTTAAAACAGGATATTGATTTCACCATAATTGAAATTGTTGTTGTTGGCAATTTCACTGCAGATATTTGTAGAGTCGGACTAATTTTTCAGACAGCCTCCGAGTGGTGTTCTTCCTCGACAGAGGTTTTGCTAATGCACCTCCTCTGTGTCTTTCAAGTTTTTGTTTATTAGTATAAAATAATTTGGCTCTCTTTCGAGAAGAAGAAAAAGAAGAAAGAAAATTAGACGGCTTTAACATATGTAATATATGTATTGTCGTTTGTATCTTGGTGCGAACCATTTATTTTTTGCTGCTATGGAATCACTAAATTCGTCAATGTGTATACAGCTACAATCGTTTGCTTAGTCTGAGACGCAAATAAAATATTGGTGATTATAAAAGATGATATCATTATAAACACATGTTTATATCCTGATGATGACCTGGGCCCTTTGTATAAACACATGTTCCTTTAGTCCCTTTGATAGGCCCGCCCATATAACTAAAATCTAGTATCGTGATGTATTATTTGATAAGTTTCGTGGTTAATATATGTATAACTTGTAGAAACAAAAACACCAAAATTTTCTCAAATCTTCAAGTTATGTATTTTAATTATTTGACAAGAAAAAAAACAAAATAAATAAGTGCAGCGAAAATCGAAATGTTAAAAAGCTGAAATTGGGAAGAGTGAGTCATTTTATCGTCGTCACTCAGTAGTCAATTGGCGGGAGAGGTTTTTCTCCAAAGTGAAGCAAACCCTAAGGGAATCTTTCTGGCTCGTCTGCAACACCATGGAAGACTCTCCTCAAGGCCATGTGAGTCTCTTTTCCTTGTTTAATTTTGCTTTCGGAATTTTGGATTTCCAAGTCTGTCTGCTGGGCGTGTAGAAAAGGAGTAGAGATCGGGATCAGGATGACGACAGCGGCGGAGAGAATCAGGAGCGGAGCATCAGTGAGGCCAGCGACCAAGTGGAGCTCGATGCTTCACCTGACGACGACTTTAAGGAAACCCGTCCCAAGCCCAAGCGTAGCCGCAACCTTCCTCCTCAACAGAATCTCATTGGTAAACTTCATTACCTATTCCTGAATTCGTTTTCGTTTTGTGGGAGATCTGGGCCTGGTTCAATTTCATCTGGAGCTTCATCTTGTTTGCCTAGATCGTGCATTCAGTTTTCCTTTTCATTTTTCAACAGAGGTTGTCAAAGGCAACGGGGATCTTATCCCTAAATCCGTGAAAATTTGGGTTGAAAGATATGAAGACTCTCCCAGACTTGCCACCACTGAGCTCTTGTCAATGCTCTTTGAGGTAGTTTAGTTATATACCTTATCTATTTTTCTCTGATTCCTTAATATATATTAGTCTGATAGATCCATAAGTTTAACCATATCATTACCTGAGTACCTCCGTCTTAACAGTTTCTGTGTGCATGGATTTTGTAGGCTTGCGGTGCTAAATACTCCATCAAGGAAGAACTGCTTGATGAGACTGATGTGGATGATGTTGTCGTTGCCCTTGTTAATCTTGCTAGAGCGGTAAAGGGTTGCTCTCCTTTGATTATTTCAATTACACTTTGCTTCATAAGAATTTTTCATTGATTGCGGTTGGCTTATAGGGGGAATTTGAAGATTATCAGAGTTCGAGAAAGAAGGAACTCAAGAACTTCAAAGAAAATCTTGTTTCATTCTGGAATAATTTGATTATTGAGTGCCAGAACGGACCATTGTTTGATAAAGTCTTGTTCGACAAGTGCATGGACTACATAATCGCACTGTCATGGTTTGTGGTCAAACATTACAAATTTATGTGGATATATGTGGCTCATCTATTCATGATTTTCGTATTCTTTTTTATTGCAGTACTCCACCTAGAGTTTACCGCCAAACTGCCACGCTAATGGGCCTCCAACTTGTCACATCTTTCATTTCTGTAGCAAACACACTCGGTTCACAGCGAGAAACCACCCAAAGACAGTTGAATGCTGAAAGCAAGAAAAGAGCTGACGGGCCTCGTGTGGAGTCCCTCAACAAAAGGTTGTCTGTTACTCATGAACAGATAACTACACTGGAGGACATGATGCGAAAGATTTTTACTGGGTAAGATTGGATAACGATATCAGCTAAGTATTACCCCCCCCCCTCCCACACACACACAAAACAAAAAGAGTAAAAATGAAATGGATTGTTTTTTTATGCGAGTGTTGCTGACTGAAATCGTTATTACATCTTATAATTGAAGGTTGTTTGTACACCGATATCGAGATATTGATAACGATATTCGGATATCATGCATTCAGTCTCTGGGCATTTGGATTTTGTCTTATCCTTCTCTTTTCTTACAAGATTTGTACTTAAAATATCTTGGATGGACACTTAATGACAAAGTAAGCTCCTTTTCCCTCTCTTTAAGTTCATTAAATATATGTTCGTAATAGTCATTGTTCTTCTCTGTGTCTATTGAATTATCCAAAGAATGCTGGAGTGAGGAAAGCTTCTCTCTTGGCATTGCGAAAACTCTATGAGATGGACGAAAACGTCCCCACCCTTGGTCTATTCACTGAGAGATTTTCCAATCGAATGATCGAGATGGCTGATGATGTTGATATGTCTGCAGCTGTTTGTGCTATAGGGCTTGTAAAGCAACTGCTAAGGTATTCCCCCTCAAGTTAATTTTCCCAACCAAAGCTTCACCACAAATATGTTGAAATGCCATGAAACTTGAGCTTTTTTTGTTTGTTGCGCAGACACCAGCTGATACCTGATGATGACCTGGGCCCTTTGTATGATTTGCTTATTGATCAACCTCAAGAAATCAGACGTGCGATAGGAGAGTTAGTGTATGACCACTTGATAGCACAGAAGTTTAACAGTTCTTCATCCAGTCTTACAGGTTTTCCCCTGAGATAGTTCAAGTCCTGGGTACTAGAGTTTTTTTTACTCTTAGAACTAGGTTCAGAGTTATTACATCCTTTTTTCAGGTCATGATGATTCTTCCTCTGAGATTCATATCTTCAGAATGTTACAAATATTACGGGAGTTCTCCACAGATCCGATTCTAAGCGTTTATGTAATTGATGATGTTTGGGAGTACATGAAGGCCATGAAGGTAGAGTAGAAGAGAAATTACTTTTCATTGTTGCACGTTCATTATATAGTTTTGACGTGTACCTTCTACAGCTTTTATATCTTCTTCACGATCTTACAGGACTGGAAGTGTATCATCTCTATGCTTTTGGATCAGAATCCTCGGACTGGGTCTACTACTGACGAGGACTCGACAAACTTGATCAGACTTCTGTTTGCGTCAATCAGAAAGGCCGTCGGAGAGAAGATAATTCCTTCAACGGATAATCGAAAGCAGTATCACAGTAAAGCTCAGCGAGTAAGATTATGTCTTTCCTTTTTCTGAGAAAATCTTCTTGTTGTTCCGATGATATGATGTTGCAGAAGTTTGAGTACATACATTAATTCTTTATTTGTTTTTTTTCTTAAACTAAACTTGAAAGGACAAATTACAAAGAAATGATCTTATAAGGCACTGTATTCCATTTGTGCTTTTTTGTACACTTGTTTCCCTTTCAATTATGAAGATGATGACTTTGATGTTTCAATGCTGTGAATAACAGGAAATGTTTGAAAACAATAGGAAAGACATAACGGTGGCCATGATGAAGAATTATCCACAGCTTCTACGTAAATTCATGGCTGACAAAGCAAAAGTGTCATCTTTGGTCGAGATAATTATGTTTATGAAACTTGAGCTCTATTCTCTTAAAAGACAGGAGCAGGTGGCCAAAATCATTTTGTTATTTGAAGGATGCCCTTTTTTCCTTGTTATTCTCCTTTCTCAGTGAAAGTTACATTTTTTTCCTGTGTCAGAGTTTTAAGGCTGCCGTCCGACTCATAAAGGATGCTTTTTTCAAACACGGGGAGAAGGAAGCACTAAGATCTTGCGTCAAGGCTATAACATTTTGTGCGTCAGAAAGTAAAGGGGAGCTTCAAGATTTTTCCCGTGGGAAGCTTAAAGATCTTGAAGATGAGCTTTTAGATAAACTTACTTTTGCAATTGGAGAAGTCAAGGTACACTGTACTTCCTTTGCCAGCTATCTTCATACTCACCTTTATAGATGCAATTTTACATCTGTTTTCTGTGCAGGGTGGAAATGATGAATACTCCCTCCTTGTAAATCTGAAAAGGTTGTATGAGCTTCAATTGTTAAAACCTGTGCTTGTTGAGAACATGTACGATGAGATTGCTTTGACACTCCATAATTTCAGAAATTTGGACGAAGAGGTGCTCAAGGAATTGGTTTTTTTACTATCATTTTTGTGTCCCTCACATCTTAATGGAGTAGTTGCTCATGGTTTCTTAGGTTATCTGTTTCCTGCTTCTGAATATGCAAATGTATGTGACGTGGTCTCTGCACTCCATCATAAATTGTGAGGCTATCTCCGAAGCTTCCTTATCGTCCCTTATATCAAAGCGTGATACCCTGTTTAAGGAGCTTTCGTACTTCCTGAATGGAATTGAGGGATCAAGGAAATATGGTACTCAGTTATCTCTCAGGGTAAGACTATTTGACATTTCAGTTTAACTTACACATTTCATTCCGTATATGTGCTTATGTTATAAAGGAATGAGTCACTTTCCACCTGAAAAATGAAAACTTCAATGCTGCAGATCTGTGCTATACTTGCCGAAGCATGGTGTTTGTTTAGAAAGTCTAATTTTGACTCAAGTAAACTTGAAAGACTAGGATACTGTCCCGACAGTGTCTTGCTTGAGAAATTTTGGAAACTCTGTGCTGATATTCTTAACACCTCAGGTGACTCTTTGTTTTTGATTTTCTACAGTGCCCGGTCATTTCTTGATTTTCCAAATTACGTATTTATTTTTGCTGGACTTTGACATAGATGAGACCGATGAAGAGGATGAAAATAAGGAGTACGTTGAAGAGACAAACAGAGATGTTGCAGCCATTGCTGCCTGCAAGTTGGTTACTAGTGATGTAGTGCCCAAGGTACTCACCAAGTGCATTTACATTACTGCTGTAATAGTTATGTTCTGACATCTGCGATGTAGTGATTGATGTTCACATATCAATTTTTTTAATGGATTCTTTTCTGTTCCAGGACTATCTAGGACCAGAGATAATATCGCATCTTGGTATGCATGGACCTAGTGTAACAGGCATCATAAAGAATCTTATAACATGCTTAAGGAAAAAAGAAGATGACATCTCTAATATCTATCTGGAAGCCTTGAAAAGGGTAAGCTTTTGGCAAAGATGATATAATGATCAATCATTATTATCAGGAGATGCAAAGTTTTGTAGTCTTAGAAAATTGCTGACATTATGTAATTGGGCAGACCTACCAACGGTATGCAAGTGAACTTTCTAGTGGCGGTGAAGAATCCAGTGTAGATAAATGTCTTGAAGTGTGCCGGGAGCTTGCAGGTGGGCTCTCAGGAATGTATATCGGTGCTGCTCGCAACAAATACAGATTGGAGATTTTGAGTGTGGTTAAGGAAGGTGTTGAGTTTGCTTTTAGGGACGCCCCAAATCAACTGTTGTTTCTGGAAGTTGCTATCCTTCCATTTGCAACAAGACTCTCAGTGCCTGACATCATTGACATGTAAGACTGATGACTCTCTGAGCAAGTAGGAAGCTCTCTGCTAATAAATTCTTTATATGTGCTCTTGTTTGCTTGCTGAACAGTAAGAGGGACGTTCAAGGGCGTATAGTGCATGTTAATACAGATGAAGATCCAAGCGGATGGCGTCCTTGCTTCACCTGCTTGGAAACCTTGGAGGAGAAATGCTTGAAAAACGAGGATTTACAAGGTATGTAATGTTCACTCGCACAAGATCTGATTGGTTTAATTAAAGCCAGTAGATGAGTATGATGTATATGTCTGCAAACTTAGTCTTGACTTATGATGATCCATCCGTATTGCAATTTGTCACAGACGACAAGGAAGCAGCAACTGTAAGACGCAGGGGACGGCCAAGAAAACGCCCGGAAACAGAGCGAAAGAGGCTGTTCGATGAGCAAAGCGGAAGTGATGAGGATGAGTCTATCAGTGGCGGGTCAGACAGAGAAGATAAGCTAGACGAGGACGCTCCTCTAATCGAGACAATTAGATCGGCTGCACGAAAGAGAGCGCTTAGGGGCGAACGGTCCAAGGGACACTGACGGGTAAAGCACTTGTCAATTTATATGTTCGTGGACATAATTAATGTATTTATATGTTTGTTTTTAATGATACAGTTAAGGAACCCAACAAAACTACTCTTTGTTATATAAATCCATCATTTCAAGTTTAGATTATCATGAAATATCATTAGCAGAAAAAGGAAAGAAACAAAACTTGCATTGCATTGATCAACTTCTCCCAGCAATTCTCATCAAAGGAGCAATAACACCCTGAATCTCTAGAAGAGACTGCTGTATCCTAATCTCCTGGTTAACCTCCCTCTTCAAGTTTCTGAGAAGGCCTTTAAACTCGTTTTTACCCTTGATGTCCTCAGCTCTCATCTCCAATACCTTCTTCGTCAATCCCATCAACAAACCTGAATACCTCTGCACAGTGCAGTACCTTTGTAAGAAACCTAGCAGCACTCCCAACTCGCTTTCCTCCATATTCAAGACGCACTTCATCAACTTCCTCCTTGCCACTAATTCCTCCATCACTGCCACCACATTGGCCGGTTTCTTCTCCTCCAACACGGAGACAAGAGCCTCCTTATGCCTGAACTTCTTCAACAGCTTATCGTGTCTTGTCAGCTTCAATCCTTTCTTCTCCTTGACCAAGTAATCCTCTTTGGATGGCTTCTCGCTCTGCCCTCTCTGGAAGTATCTGAAATACGTCGGCCTCAGTGCCCTTCTCCTACTCTCATCCACTTCGCTCTTCACACTCCAAAGACTCATACTTTTCTTCTCCCCTACATCTCTTGGTACTTTCTTTTTACCGGCAAACACCATGCCGTTAGACCCTCCGATCACCCGAGTAGAACCATCCGGCGAAAGGCAAAGAGACATGAGAGGAGCCGGAAACCTCATAGAGTAAGTCACCTTTGCTCTCCCGTAATCAAACACTTTCATGTATCCGTCCAAGGCAACGCTCACAAGTCGACTCTCGGCCGATTCCATTCTTCCCACGTAGAGAGACGTGACGGTCTTGTTGTGACTCTCCATGGAGCAAACCATCTTCCCGCCTCCGATCAAGTCCCAAACCTTGACGCTGTTCCCACCTGCCGTTGCAATCATTCCACCCGAAGGCAGGTACACGACGTCCTCCACTGGGAGTCCATGGTTGATCTCGGCGATCCATTTGGACTTTTCCACTCTCGCGTCCCACACCTTCACTGTGTGATCGTAAGAGCCAGTAATGAACATTGAGTCGTTGACGGGCGAGCAATCACCGCACCGGACATAGTCCTTGTGGCCTAACAGATCTGAGATGACGGTTGCTCCGGCGACATCCCAGTACTTGACCACTCCATCGTCGCCTCCGGATACTAAGTGGAGCTTGTCCTCATACGGATACTTGACGAATCGGGCGGGTGCGCTGTGGGAGCGGAGGCTACGGAGAGCCATCCGTTCCTTGATGTCGAAGACCTGGACCAGACCGGATAGATCACATGCCGCGAAAAGAGCGCCGTCGGAACGGAAGCAGACGGAGGAGACAACATCACGGAACGAGAAACGGCGGGAGGAGGAAAGCGTCTGCGATGAAAAGAGGGAGACGCTGGCGGAGTGAGCGACGGCCAAGGAGTGAGGATGGACCGGAGAGAAAGCCAAGGCGGAGATGGAGGAGACGAGATTAGGTATGGAGTGAGGTTTGAAGGAGGACCAGTATCTCGATTCGGGAGTCTCCGATTTGGAAACAGGTTTGGCCGTTGATTTTGGTTTCACAGGGAAAACCTTTGACACTTGATGGTTAATGAGCCGAACACGAAGCTCTTCCTCCATTGTCGAGTAGAGCTGCTTGAAGAAGAAAGCAGAGAGAGAGAGAGAGAGATAGAGAGGAAGAAGGAGGCTGGTTTAGGGTTTAAGCAATGGCCGCGGGATTGAACAAGACTTATCTACCCCTTTTTCTTTTTTTTTAAAAAAATTGAATCTGGAATGTTTTTTATATTGGGCCAAATGTTTGAAACCCATATGTTTAACTATCGGTAAAGCCCATTTAAACACTACTAAAACTAAAAATAAACATGCCGCGGTTTCTCTCAGTTCAAATTATTCAACCCCTAAAATGATCATATGATGGAGAAGAAAAAGAAGAACACTCATCTACCACTTCCGATGTCTAGCGTTTACTACAAGCTCACTGTCACGAAGCCAGTAACAATGGATTAACTAATAAGAAATAAGCAATGATCAGCCATATATAATATTCATCACAGAAAGAGTAGGATTCAGTGATCCAACATCTTGTGTGTTAAAGCACCAACAAAACATTAAGCATGTGGATGGACTAATATCAGGCAAATTGGAGAATCCTCTGCCAACTTGACAAGTAAGGATTCTCACAAAGACGATTTGTATATTGAAAGAACCACATGAGGTAGCTGATGTCTATCAGCAGAAACAATGGCAACAGAGGAACTTACACTGTACAATTAGCCCACAGATTCTAGGATAATTTTGAAAATTTCCAATTCTTGTTTTAATGTATAGTTGTAGCTACCTAGGGTATGAGAATACAATAGAAGCAAATTTGGTCCCTACATAACCCCGATTTACAGTAAATCAAGATCTCATAGGGATTAGTCCACTCATTTAGGATGTATATGGAGTTTCAATTATATTATTTGTTAAAAAATTAAGAAACATGTTTCATGACAATCAAAACAAGTTTGGTGAACATTAATATAGGTCTAGGATGTGGTTTGTGATTTTTAAAATGGATTAAAGATGACAAAAATAATTGTTTAATAAATTTATTGAGGAAAATCAAGGTTTTCGAAGGGGTTATAGCCTACATATTTTGGGATAACTTTGAAAAATTTCATGTTCTTATTTTAATGTATAGTTGTATCAACCTTGGGTGTAGGAACATGATGAAATATAATTTGGTCCCTAAGTAACTCCGATTTATGGTGTATCTGGAATTTTATTAGATTACTTGTTAACAAATGAATAAAACATACCTGATGACCATCAAAACTAGCTTAGATAACATTAATATAGATCTTGAAAACGATTTTCTATTCCAAAATGGATTAAAGGTATAAAATTAATAGTTTACTAGATTTAACAAGGAAAATCGAGATTTTCGTAGGGGTTAACCCACAGATTCTTAGGATAATTTTGAAAATTTTCAATTCTTGTTTTATGTATAGTTGTAGCCACCTAGGGTATGAGAATACAATACAAGCAAATTGGTCTCTACAAACCCCGATTTACGGTAAATCAAGATCTCATAGGGATTAGTCCACTCATTAGGATGTATCTGGAGTTTAATTATATTACTTGTTAAAAAATTAAGAAACATGTTTCATGACAATCAAAACAAGTTTAGTGAACATTAATATAGAATCTAGGATGTGGTTTGTTGATTTTTTAAATGGATAAAGATGACAAAATAAAATTGTTTAATAAATTTAATGAGGAAAATCAAGGTTTTCGAAGGGGTTATAGCCTACATTATTTGGGATAACTTTGAAAATTTCATGTTCTTGTTTTAATGTATAGTTGTATCAACCTTTGGTGTAGGAACATGATGAAATATAATGGTCCCTAAGTAACCCCGATTATTAAAATATTGGATAATATCAGGGGGGCTAGCACGCCGATTATGGTGTATCTGGAATTTATTAGATTACTTGTTAACACAAATAAGAAACATACCTGATGACCATCAAAAATAGCTTAGATAACATAATATAGATCTTGAAAACGATTTCTTCCACAAATGGATTAAAGGTATAAAATTAATAGTTACTGATTTAACAAAGAAATCGAGATTTCTAGGGTAGCCCACAGATTCTGGATAATTTTGAAAATTTTCAATTCTTGTTTTAATGTATAGTTGTAGCCACCTAGGGTATAGAATACAATAGAAGCAAATTTGGTTCCTACATAACCCGATTTACGTAAATCAAGATCTCATAGGATTAGTCCACTCATTTAGGATGTATCTGGAGTTTAATTATATTACTGTTTAAAAAATTAAGAAACATGTTTCAGGACAATCAAAACAAGTTTAGTGAACATTAATATAAATCTAGGATGTGGTTTGTGATTTTTAAAATGGATGAAAGATGACAAAAATAATTGTTTAATAAATATTTATTGAGGAAAATCAAGGTTTTCGAAGAGGTGTAGCCTACATATTTTGGATAACTTTGAAAAATTTCATGTTCTTGTTTTAATGTATAGTTGTATCAACTTGGGTAGGAACATGATGGAATATAATTTGGTCCCTAAGTAACCCCGATTATTAAAATATTGGAATTTCAGGGGGCTAGCACGCCGATTTATGTGTATCTGGATTTTATTAGATTACTTGTTAACAAATTAAGAAACTACCTGATGACCATCAAAAATAGCTTAGATAACATAATATAGATCTTGAAAACGATTTTCCATTCCAAAATGGATTAAAAGGTATAAAATTAATAGTTTACTTGATTTAACAAGGAAAATCGAGATTTTCATTCTAGGATAATTTTGAAAATTTCAATTCTTGTTTAATGTATAGTTGTGCCACCTAGGTATGAGAATACAATAGAAGCAATTGTCCCTACATAACCCCGATTTACAGTAAATCTAAGATCTCATGGATTAGTCCACTCATTTAGATGTAGTACTGGAGTTTAATTATTATTACTTGTTCTAAACAATTAAGAAACATGTTTCATGACAATCAAAACAAGTTTAGTGAACATTAATATAGATCTAGGATGTGGTTTGTGATTTTTAAAATGGATGAAAGATGACAAAAATAATTGTTTAATAAATTTATTGAGGAAAATCAAGGTTTTCGAAGGGGTTAGCCTACATATTTTGGGATAACTTTGAAAAATTTCATGTTCTTGTTTTAATGTATAGTTGTATCAACCTTGGGTGTAGGAACATGATGGAATATAATTTGGTCCCTAAGTAACCCCGATTATTAAAATATTGGAGATTTCAGGGGGGCTAGCACGCCGATTTATGGTGTATCTGGAATTTTAATAGATTACTTGTTAACAAATGAAGAAACATACCTGATGACCATCAAAACTAGCTTAGATAACATTAATATAGATCTCGAAAAAGATTTTCTATTCCAAAATGGATTAAATGTATAAAATTAATAGTTTACTAGATTTAACAAGGAAAATCGAGATTTTCGTAGGGGTTAGCCCACATATTCTAGGATAATTTTGAAAATTTTCAATTCTTGTTTTAATGTATAGTTGTAGCCACCTAGGGTATGAGAATACAATAGAAGCAAATTTTGTCCCTACATAACCCCGATTTACAGTAAATTAAGATCTCATAGTGATTAGTCCACTCATTTAGGATGTATCTGGAGTTTAATTATATTACTTGTTAAAAAATTAAGAAACATGTTTCATGACAATCAAAACAAGTTTAGTGAACATTAATATTGATGTAGGATGTGGTTTGTGATTTATAAAATGGATGAAAGATGACAAAATCAATTGTTTAATAAATTTATTGAGAAAAATCAAAGTTTTCGAAGGGTTTAGCCTACATATTTTGGGATAACTTTGAAAAATTTCATGTTCTTGTTTTAATGTATAGTTGTATCAACGGTTTTAGGAAATGATGGAATATAATTTGATCCCTAAATAATCCTGATTATTAAAATATTAGAGATTTCGGAAGGGTTGGCACGCCGATTTAAGGTGTATTTGTAATTTTATTAGATTAGTTGTTAACAAATGAAGAAACATACGATGACTATCGAAACTAGCTTATATAACATTTGCCAATGGAGACATTTGTGCTTCTTCTTTCTTCAATGGTCTGATTCCTTGCTATAAAGTTCATATCGAATCCCTGTAAGGCATAGTATGCAGACAATCCTTCTAACAAAATGCCGCGTTGATAGCTTATTCGTCTCTCTTCCAACATTTCAATTCTATATCCTATATTCCATAATTTCTACTCTATTGCCGATTCTTATCGGTTCACTATAGTCCATCATTATACTGGCCGAACTCAACCATGAGGTTCTGAAAGTTGCTGGATCGTTCGTGATGGAGGGATATTTATATCTTCAGGTAGCTTCACGTCTCAAAAGGCCGTGGGAGATCATGTCCATGCTTCAACATCATTCCTGCGACTTGATTGACCTTATGTTCCTGCCCATGCGATGAGTATACTCTATGCAGAATGCAAAGACTCTTTTTGGACCGGCTTATGTTAAAACTTTCCATTTCTGAGAGGACATTTTCCATCTCTTTAAAACGCTTTTGAGATCCATACAAGAGCATTAATCCATGGAACATAGACCTGCTCATTTTCCATCCAGCAGAGTGAGCACGATGCACGAATTTGGCAAGCTTATCTACCGCACTGCACCTGAAGTAATTAGCCACAATTGATCTCATAATCCCATCTGTCTGTATCTGGAGTCCTTTTGTAATAGCCTGGTCTATGAAATTCTCCATGGCATGTAAATTATCCTCTTGACCATAGACCTGTATCAAGAGCACATACAACCAAGGCTTGTAACTTTTCTTGGGAATAAGCTTGGATAAAGTCTTAATTTTTCTGATCCTATCCTTGTCAGAACTCCTATAGTATGCGCATATCATGGACTCGATTAACTTAATCTCATTCCTGTCAACGTGATGTTTCACAGCTTGATACATCTGCTCCATCCGTACAAGATTTCCCGAGTTTGCATAGCCTCTGAGCATCAGGAAATAAGTGGCAAGCGTAGGCTTAACAAGGGCATTCTTCATGATCTGGAAAGTGGATTCCATCTTATCCCAATTCCAAGCATAGATATACCCAGCAATCAAGTTGTTGTAGGTGCTGGAATCGGGAAGGATTTGGAGTTGTTTAAGCTGGAGAAACACTGCTTCCATTCGATCAACCATAATCAAACGGCCATAAAGTGAAATAAGGATGTTATAAGTAGAGACAGATGGAGTAGGGTACTCTTGAGCTTTGAAGTCGAGGAAGAGCTGCTTGCAATGATCTGCCGAGCCATTCCACATGTAAGCACCCATCAAAGCATTGTAGACGGAGGTAGTCTTTGCAGACTCGTTGAACAAGGAAAGGGCCATATCCACATTCTTCAATCTACCAGAAATAGTAATCCCCTTAGCGTATTCATCAGCAGTCATAGGGACCCCATCGCCTAGTGCCTTGTTTCTTCTCCAGTCGAAGACCTGCAGGCACCACAGCAGCAACGTTTAAAAGAGAGCGAGAGGGCTTTGAAGCGAAATTCGTCGAATACAGAGTCAAAAGCTTACCACTTGAGACAAAACGGGCCATGGACGTAACAGCCTCAGGAGCTGAACAAAGGCGGCTCCTTGGATTTTGTATTCTTCCAAAAGAGTAGCAAGCTTATCGGAATCATAAGAGTAGCGCAACAATTGGGTTTTCAACCCGGAAGCTTCCGTGAACGAAAGATGACGGGATTGATGGAAGGGAGGATGTATAGGGGAGCGGAAGAGGGTAAAGCAGAAGGGGGTGAGAGTCTTCAAGGTAGAAGAAGAGCCACGAGAAAGGCAGAGCAGATGAGGGATTTGGGTTCTCCAGATGCGCTGATTGAGATCTCTCAGTCGCGACATCATCTTCTTCCATCCACCGCGTTGGGACTCGGCCCTTTCCGTTCTAATGGGTATCAAACTGCTCGTGTCGTTTTGGGCCTGAGGCCCATATGACGAAACATAGCTACATGGGTGATGCATTGATTTGTTCATGGTCAACTTATTTGGGCGCCACCAGCACGTGTATATTAGTAATTGTGAGCAGCTATGACTGTTCCCAGATGATAAGACACGTACGTACTTATGGCTTTTTATAATTTTGTCAAACACTTTTTTATATTTAAAACAATGCAATTAGGCTTGTAAAATACTAAACGAGAAAGTAGAGAGACCTTTTCACTTTCACAGGGTCCAATCAAGAATTTTTAATATGCACTCACCAGATAAGACACGACCATTGAAAAAAGAAAAAAGAAAAAAGAAGGAAAGTGATCATGAAATTTCTAATAAGTAAGTTGTCAAATTAAATCACAACCATGTAGAGTTATTAATTAGAAGAGAGTATTATTATTATTACTAATCCTACTTTCTTCTTCTCTGCTCTGCCAGATCGATCGATCGATATGTTGTTTCTCCGTCGAAACGCCGTCGTCTTGATTCTCTTCTTCTCCTCTTTCGTCGGCGGCGCTCAGAGTCAGAACTCTTCTTCTTCGTGTCCTTTGGACTTTTCCGTCCTCCAACCGTTCCGCCGTCCTAAAGCCGATGGCGCCAACAGCTGCCAGTACCTGCTCCAAGGGCTACGCCTCCTTTACTCTCACCATCTCCGCCAGACTGGTTCCTTCCTCCCGCCCCCTGATTCTGCGGCCTCTTGCTGGGCTGCTCTTCAGTCTGCCCTCGCCGGCTTCGACGTCCGATCCACCTGTGGTTTCCAGACCCCGTGGATTTCGCAGGGATGCATGAACATCACCACCAGATCTCAATTCGAATCCCTCATCCCTAATTCCTCCCTTACTACCACCCTTCTCCGCTGTAACACCTCTCTTGAGAGCAATACCCCTTGCGCCTCCTGCACTCAGAGCCTCTCCGCGTTTCAGGCCTTTCTCACCGGACCCGACTGTGCTGCCTTCCCCTCTATTTACGCCGCTGCTTTCGCCAATTCCTTTGGTCCCACCGACATTGGTACTGCCAAATGCCTGTTTCAGCTCGATCTCGCTTCTCCTGCCTCCGCCTCCGGTAATGCCAAAAAACTTAAAATTGTTATTTCCTTATCTGTCTTCCTCGTCGCCTCTGCTTTGGCTATTACCGCTTGGTTCTGGTACTGCCGGATGCAAAAAAAGAAACTTTCCAAGCCACCAGATACTAGTTTAGAAGCTGGCACGCAATCTAGACTTGATTCCATGAGCCAGAGCACCACTCTTGTCAAATTCAGCTTCGACGAGATCAAGAAAGCCACCAACAATTTCTCACGCCACAACATCATTGGCAGGGGAGGTTACGGCAACGTCTTTAAGGGCGTCTTGCCCGACGCAACCGAGGTTGCTTTTAAGAGGTTCAAGAACTGTTCCGCTGGAGGGGACAAAAACTTCGCTCATGAGGTCGAGGTCATCGCCAGCATACGCCACGTTAATCTCCTCGCCCTCAGAGGCTACTGTACTGCAACCACCCCCTTTGAAGGTCACCAGAGGATCATAGTTTGTGATCTTGTGAGTAACGGAAGTCTTCACGACCATCTCTTTGGAGACTTGAAGGCTCAGCTTGCCTGGCCCTTAAGGCAGAGGATCGCACTTGGCATGGCCAGAGGGCTGGCTTATCTTCACTACGGCGCTCAACCCTCCATTATCCACAGGGACATCAAGGCCAGCAACATTCTCTTGGACGAGAGATTCGAAGCCAAGGTTGCGGATTTCGGGCTGGCCAAGTTCAACCCTGAAGGAATGACGCATATGAGCACACGGGTCGCAGGCACAATGGGATATGTGGCACCAGAGTACGCACTGTACGGGCAACTGACAGAGAAAAGCGATGTGTACAGCTTTGGGGTGGTGCTTCTAGAGCTTCTGAGTAGGAGAAAGGCGATTGCGACAGACGAGGAGGGTCAGCCTGTGTCGGTGGCAGACTGGGCGTGGTCGCTGGTGAGAGAAGGCCGGACATTGGACGTGGTGGAAGACGGGATGCCAGAGAAGGGACCTCCAGAGGTTCTGGAGAAGTATGTGCTGATAGCAGTGTTGTGCTCTCACCCTCAGCTCCACGCAAGACCAACAATGGATCAAGTGGTGAAAATGCTGGAGAGTAATGAGTTCACTGTAATCTCTATACCTCAACGCCCAATCCCTCTGGTGGCTTGTAAGGATGAGATTGACCGCTCTGTTAGTAGCAGCAGCGGCTCCGGGAAGCTCACTAGCCCCACGGGATATCAGGCCTTCTCCTTCGGAGGTGATGGACCCTCAGGGAACACAAATACCTCTAGCTGAGATATTATTAATTAGTGTGCATTCATTTCATTCTTTGATGCTAGTATATACTGTTGTTCCAGTAAACTCATCCGTTGTAACATTTTTGAGCTTTTTATCGGATGCTATACAGGTTGAATAAGGCTGTGAAAAATATACATGTGTATCAAAAGTCGGGCGACAAAAGCTTGATAGAAAAAGATACGAAGGTCCATGAGATATACAATTACATGTGTAATAACTAAGGATACACACAACAGCACTTTCATTGATTCTCCCCGGTGAATTCCTCCGCTAACGTCACAATCAACGTTGCAATCAAGTTTTGGTGGTGGGTTATCTTTAAATTCTTCTATTTTGTTTTTCTGCAAATTTATAAAGAAAAAGAACGATCGAGTTACATAGGCAAGTAGGATCGCTATATTAACAGTTGTTAATAAGAAAGAATAAAGACAGATCTGTTTCAGATGGGTCTGCGTGATTAATTCATAGGAAGCCCAGAAAAAAAACTGAGAGATCAAGTTTTTGACAAGAGGCCAAAGGCATCACGTGTCTGTCTCTGTCCAATCCACGCCAGCCACTAGCATGTGTTTGAATACATTTGCGTATCCGGTTTTACTTGTAGGTACATATTTTTTTAATGTGAATTTGCTGCCTTACAGAGTATTCGTTAATGGATATTAGTTTACAAACTCAATTTTGTTTTAACTCCCCAAGTGGCTCAACGTCGTCATTAGCTATATTCTAATTTAATGGTTATCACACACAATCTGAGACCCAGTTTTGAATTTTTAATCCAGGTCTGCTCTTGTATTCATTACAGAAAAAAGACATAAAACAGCTTTCATCTTTTGGTAACAAACCCCACAAAGCTTTCTTGCCTAAAGCGTTATCTTTAATCCTCGTCCTCCCCTTTCCAGTTTGCTCTTCTTTTGTATGTTTCTGTCTCCTTACTCAACTTTTGCTTCAGGCTTCGTCTCTTTTGCAGTTTTGAGTTAGTAGTGCAGAAGTGAGATACATAATACATGAAGATGTCAAAGGCAAGTGATGGCGTCGGAGAACCATTGGTGCACAAGGATATGGATGGATCAAAACCGGAGCAGCCGTGGATGGTTTATCTCAGCACATTTGTTGCGGTCTGTGGTTCTTTTGCGTTTGGCTCTTGTGTAAGTGAATCTAGATCCATGGAGAATCACCAACTGCTCTAAAAAAAGCCTAAATGATGAACGTTAATACAAAATTTTGGTTTTGATGCAGGCGGGATACTCTTCACCTTCTCAGGCTGCAATTAGGAATGACCTTTCACTGAGTATAGCTGAGGTACATATATAATCCTTCAAGGAAAGACTGTAACATCACTGAAAGTTGCTTACCTCGATCCTCTTACCTTGGATTCCGCAGTTTTCACTCTTTGGCTCTTTACTAACTTTTGGAGCAATGATTGGCGCTATAACAAGCGGGCCTATAGCTGATTTAGTTGGAAGAAAGGGGGCAAGGACAAGTTTTTTTTATTAATTTTTATTTTTTTAATATGAGCTGCTTTCAATTGTGTTGACTATGCGTACTTACTTGTATCCAGGCGATGAGAGTTTCTTCTGCATTTTGTTTAGTCGGGTGGCTAGCAATCTTCTTTGCCAAGGTCTTACTCAGGATCCCAAATAATGACTACGCGGCTCTTTAATTTTTGCTTAATGTATGTATCTCTCTTTCTGTTAAATGGTGTCACATTTAAAGGGAGTAGTGGCTCTGGACCTCGGAAGACTGGCAACGGGATATGGAATGGGAGCATTCTCTTATGTGGTGAGCACATCGAGTTAATATATTCTCTGTTCGCTATCCATGTATACAGAGTGATTGATACGTTGATGGTAGGTACCAATCTTTATAGCAGAGATTGCACCTAAAACCTTCCGAGGGGCTCTTACCACACTAAATCAGGTAAAGAGCACCATGGATCTTTTGTCTTCCTAACTACTGTGTTTGAGAATTATGAATCGAAATTCCCCTTTTGTGCCACAGATCCTGATCTGCACTGGAGTGTCGGTTTCCTTCATTATAGGCACACTAGTGACGTGGAGAGTCTTAGCATTAATAGGTACGGAATCTATGTGCTCCATAAGCAAGTAGGACTCCATGGAAGTCAGAATAATAATGTGTAATGTGGCTTCAGGAATCATCCCATGCGCTGCCTCCTTTCTTGGTCTCTTTTTTATCCCTGAGTCTCCAAGATGGCTGGTAAGTAAGAGCACAAGAAGCACCATAAAAGGAAGCACATGCATCTTTTCGTGTGAATTTAGTCGTACATGTGTTTGCAGGCAAAGATGGGGCGTGATACGGAGTTTGAAGCTGCACTGAGGAAGCTCCGTGGGAAGAAGGCTGATATTTCGCAGGAGGCAGCGGAGATTCAGGTTTAGGAATCTTGCAATCTTCATTCTTGACAGGATTATAACCATCTCGTTATCTGAAAATATAATACGCTCTGTTCTTGTAACACCCTTTCACCATATAAACATATCTCTATCGTTCTTGACAGGATTATATCGAAACTCTGGAAAGGCTACCGAAAGCCAAGATGCTGGATTTGTTTCAGAGGAGATACATACGCTCTGTTCTTGTAACACCATACGCTTTCACCGTAAATATCATTGCAGATTTCAAACTCATCACCAATTGCATGTTTTGTTGGAGCAGATAGCATTCGGGTTGATGGTGTTTCAGCAGTTTGGAGGAATCAACGGAATATGTTTCTACACAAGCTCGATATTTGAGCAAGCAGGTAGAGATTCTTGAATTTATACACCTTATTAACTTGTATCTAAATCTGCCATCTTCTGCGTCAGGTTTTCCCACAAGACTTGGGATGATCATATATGCTGTTCTTCAGGTCCCTCCAGCTTATTTATCTACTAATTAATTAATTCAAAGGATTCTTAAATTTCACTTGTTTTGTTCACAACCAGGTGGTAATCACTGCGCTTAATGCACCAATAGTAGACAGAGCCGGAAGAAAGCCGTTGCTACTGGTAAAGAAACTGAGCCTTCAAAAGATTTTGGCATGCAGGATCATAACTAACTCTTAAGGAGTTGTGGCAGGTTTCCGCAACAGGTTTAGTGATAGGCTGTTTGATCGCAGCGGTCTCTTTCTATCTCAAGGTTCACGACATGGCACAGGAAGCAGTCCCAGTCCTGGCTGTTGTTGGTATAATGGTAAGTGATTTTCAGCAACCCAATTGAGATTTCTTAGCACCAAAACTGAGATGAAAAGGTGGTGGGGTGAGAGCAGGTGTACATAGGATCGTTTTCAGCAGGAATGGGAGCAATGCCATGGGTCGTCATGTCAGAGGTTAATTATATCCCTGAGGGACTATATATTTACTTAATTCTTACTTGACAAGTTGATAACCAATTCGACTTCTTGCAGATATTTCCCATAAACATAAAAGGAGTAGCAGGAGGCATGGCCACGCTGGTGAATTGGTTTGGAGCTTGGGCCGTTTCTTACACTTTCAACTTCCTCATGTCCTGGAGCTCTTATGGTAACTCAAATCATTCACTTTAGTCTCAAGATTTACCTGCCAATCCTAAAAATGAAAACAATATTGCTGCAGGAACTTTCATCATTTACGCTGCCATCAACGCGCTGGCCATCGTCTTCGTCATTGCCATCGTGCCTGAAACGAAAGGGAAGACACTGGAGCAGATCCAAGCTGTGGTCAATCCATAGTTCAGCTAGGTGTTCGATCGTGTCTATTAACTTGGGATCTTTTAAGCGTCTTTACTGAATTGTTATCATCAATCTCTCTATTTCTTGTCTTCTTAATACACTTTGGAGTTCAATTTTAATGTCTCCATTTTGATGTTTTCCCATAGTCCAACATCCTTCCTATATCTGTGAGTCTTTTCGTAGCTAACAAAAGAGAGAATGCAAATTCAAACAAACCAAAAACCTTACTCACCTCTGCCTCTGAGTAAACTCTTCAAGAGTCGTCCCGATTCATTATTGCTTTCCTATATCAGATTTATTTTTCATCTTTATGTCGCAGTAGTCAGTACTCGGTTGTAATTTAATCTTTGCACCTACAACTACGTCGTTTGGATATTTTTTTGTAGTTTTTACACGTAAAAAATGGTTCATCTATTTTGCCTCTACAAATAAGGACATTTATCTATAAAATCATGTTACAATTGTATAGCTTGGGAATGAAGGTATCTTAGCTCGAGGCCGTATAGAAACCCGAGTCATAGTTATGGCCAAGGACTTGGCTTCAAAGTCAGAGCTTATCCAACTTGGACTATATCTTCTTCCTTTTCAAATAAGTGCTAACGTTTTCAAGAAAGTTAAATCTTCATTATTGAGAAACTAAAAAATAATAATAATTGAAGAGTGTTATTCACTCATGAATACTATACGTTTCGGTTAAACAAGCCACGTTGTCTTAACAGTAAAAGCAGACCAAAAGAGTGTAAGAAAATAGGGAAATCTAGGCGAAAGTATAACAAGACTTCATGGTTCAGCACAGAGACATACACGGATCTCAAATTGTGTTAATCAGCAGTCCAAAAAAAGGTGTATTTTTTAGTATATATATATATAGATTGTTCACGCTTTATAGTAATGCGTCCTCCACGAGGCCTTTGTGAGAGACGAGTTATTATACGTAGTCGTTGAAACTCTCTGCTG
This sequence comes from Crucihimalaya himalaica, assembly GCA_004349715.1. Taxonomy (NCBI): domain Eukaryota; kingdom Viridiplantae; phylum Streptophyta; class Magnoliopsida; order Brassicales; family Brassicaceae; genus Crucihimalaya; species Crucihimalaya himalaica. The sequence continues at coordinate 60,463 of SMJT01000022.1, read as the reverse complement.
CTTCGGTCTTATCGGTCGTTGCTCGTCGACGTTGATCGATCTAGCTTTTACAACATCGACTTTCACTATGTGATGGTCCGAGGTTCCTTTGGAAGACAATACCGAATATGACCCTGGCACAAACCGGTACGGTGAGTCTGAGGAAGCAAGTATGTAGTCCACGCGTGTCCCGTACTTGCATGTCCCCTGTACACCTGTCATATACAAGGACGTTTCATAAGACTCTAATTAATTAAGCAAGGAAATTAACAGCTGACGGTGCTCACTTTGGCCTTTGGCGACCACAACCACAGATTCGCATTCTCCAGCAAAGTCCTTAGCGTCAGTGTATTCTTTGCTCTTTAAGAATCTCATCACTTGGGCTTTTGGTATCGGCTTACCCATCTCTTCGTAATACTATAGCAACGTTATATATAATAAGTTACTAGATTATTTGATTACAGCTTATAGATGCATTCATTTGTTTTGCCAATGTATATGGATACCTTGACGATGTCGGTCCATCTCTCAGGGGAATAATCGGATTCGTCGAGAGAATTGAGAGCACCAGCGAGTATGTGCGGTACGTTGGTAGATCGGATAATGGCATCGACTTGCTTCATTCTCCACTTCTCGTCCAAGTGATCAAGATGAGTACAGTGAAACTCCACTTCCCCGCTCCCCGGAACATCTATGCTCGCCTTCAACACGTTCCTATAAATCAATAATAATGAATGAACCCTAATGAAATAACTTGAGTTCATAATTATCAAAATATTAAGGGCCGGGGAACAAAATAGACACGCACTAGGTCTCTTTCTTATTTTGCTTACAAGAAAAGAAAAAAATAATACTAACACGCAATAGTACCACCACCTTTTTCTATGTCTGCCACCACCTATTCGATAAAAGTAAAAAAAAAAAAAAAACATTTATTTACTGCGAATTTGGTAGAAAAAAAAAAGAAAATATATACTACTATTTATTTCACAAGAGCCCCATGAGATATCTTTATACTAATAATAATAATTCAGACAAAAGTATATAGACGTTTGAAGCTGTCCCTAAGAATATACAGCTGTTATGAGAGTTCCTCACAGAAAAACTGAAGTGTGCATTGTATATACATGTTTGTGCATATGTGTTTGTATATACACAATATATATTTGATACTATCACGAGACGACCATGACTAGGTTCTTATTGGTACAAATTAATTAAAGTCGTCGCACATAATCCATTTTATTATTATGTAATTTAAAAGGAACAGAACAGAAAGATGGGTTAGAAATTTGGATCCTTAATCTAGGTATAGCTTAGGAGGTGACTAGTTAATACTACTAGCTAGTGTAACAAGTTATGAAAGAAAAACAGAGGAGCTAGTTTTTAAAACCTGAAATCAGTGTCGTCGAAGATTCTTAGAACACTGGAGTTTTTGATGGGCCACTTAGAGAGAATGGCGTTTCCGTACTCCGGCGCCCAGCTCTCGGCGAAGACGTAATTCATTCCCAGCGCGGCGGCGAGATCCGAGAGTGGTCGCATTTGGTCAGCCTCGTCCGCCTTGACGTCTTGCAGAGCCAGCACGTCTGCGTCTAGCTCCCTCAGCACTTCCAGAGCCGTTCTGGTGCTCCGGAGACCGATCTCTCCTGAGAAAGAGAGAGCAGTTCTGAGCGGAGAGTGCTGGGGATCCTCCCGGAAGCTGAGCTGGCGGCTGATCTCGTTGTCGGGGAGATTGATGGAGACCCTTAGCCTGGGTTTGGCAAACCTCAGTTGTTTTCTGGAGTCATGAGTAGGAGAGGCGGTGGCGTTCATGGGCTTGAGTATGCTCTTGGGGCGGTCAACGGAGGACTTGGACCGGAGTGGCAAACCCGTCTTGTTGTTGTTGGGAACGGCGGGAGCCATGGAGAACATAGCAGCGTTAAAGGTGGCCACTCTGATGGCTTTCTCCGGGTTTGGGTGGATCGCGGCACTCTGATGATGATGATGATGATGATGGCTTTCAGGGGAACTAACGGTGGACGCATCACCAGAGCGGTGGTGGTTGACGGAGATTCTGGCTTTCCGGGGACGCCGGAGTCGACGGTGGAGGAAAGTAATGAGGTTCAACATATCAGCTAGCTAGAAACGGGTGATCGCATTTAAGCTAAAATAGTGAATACTTCTTTGAGAAAGAGAGAGAGAGAGAGATACTAATAGATTCTTTTGGGTTTATTCAGAAATGAGAGAGAGATATTGGGATCAGAAGTTAGCGCAAAAGGCCCTATAAAAAGAAAAGAGCAAGAGCAAGGCTTCTTGGAAAATGGTCTTGGCTTACGTACGTGGTAATGTGTTATATCAACGCATCGTTTATTTAAAGAGTACTACAGTACTACATGTACCATATCCCCAACCTTCTCTCTCTTTTCTATTCATGTCTCTCTGGAATTAATTGACAAAGTCCCCAATCATTTGGTTTCAGACTTTATTTTCCACAATTATGGACGTTAAACCACTACTGCTAAAGACGAAAAGGAAACTAACAACTCCCAGAAATGAAATACATAAATAATGCATGGTATACAGCCCGGGCTCATTCATAATAACTAAATGAATAAATAGGCTTTCTGTTAAACTTTGTATCAATTTCAAGCATATGTGGACCAACTGCTCTGTAATTTAATATTGGTAATATGCTGCTACACAGAAGAAGATTGATGTATCTGTCTGATAAGGAACTGATATCGTAGTCAGTTTTAGTTTATGAAAATATTGAAAAAGGTCAAAAAGAAAAGAACAAGGATTGGGAAAGAGAGAGCGTTGCGAGTTAGGTGAAGTGTTTAATTTTTTGTTGTTGTTGTTGTTGTTGTTTTAGTTTATAAAAAGAAAGGGAGGTCTAATCTCTTAGCTGGATAGGACCATCCGTTAACGCAAAAGTTGCCAAAAAAAACTGTGTGCTGTTTCCATCCTACCAAAATGGCGTTACATACATACTTGGGTCTTTTTCCCATATTATAACAAAACGATGATACATATTACATGATGGACGCTGATCATTCGCACGGCCCATTGTTCAATTATATGTGTGTTTTCGGCCCATCTGCGGGTGGGAGAATATGCGTCAAGCTTAGCATAGTTTCTCACACTGCTGTAATGGCACAGCCTGTTATACAGATGGACGACGAGCAGACCCATAAATCAACCACTACCAAGGTAGAGTAACCACATTACTATTCTTATTCTACTACACATTCACTTGGGATTTCATTGTAAATAAATGCTCAACACTCTTGTACTCTAAAAAAGCCCCTCACGCGCCCATATTATTAATTTTAGCAAAAAACGGCAATTTCCGTAGTCTATAGTCGAGACATTTCGCGGCGGTGGCGTCGACGCGCTGAGTATGCGAGTAGGAAAAATATTTATATTTCGGAGTTCTACAACCACCCGCGGGGTGACTTTTATATTGCCCATTGGACTACAAATTGCTAGGCCCACATCAATTTTATAAAAGCCTAATTACTATATTTGGGCCGAAAAACCAAAACCGGATCCAGTTTTTCAAAATTTACCCTACCAAGGCATAGACACAAGCTATGTATTTAGAAGGCTTTACACTGATGAATGGATTTGATTCTTTTTTCAAACAACTCAGTTTCGAAACAAGAATCTTGTGGACTATATATATATATTCATGGGTAGGTGGATTAAGACTTTTTCTTATTCAATGTTTACTAGTGTTATTTGATGCAGACATAAAAGGTATAACTTACTTCTGGATGTATCTTTGTCTGATTGATTAGGCTAGTTGTGTGTAATCAACATTTATGTTGTATTAGCTGCACAAATGCCCTTTTCACCAAGGTTCCATATTTATTCTGCAGAGAAGACCTGGTACTCCTGGGAGGTCGATATATATCTATGCTGCAGTGTGAAAAGTGCCTGAAATGGAGGCAGATTGACACCCAAGAAGAGTATGAGGAGATCAGAAGTAGGGTACAAGAAGACCCGTTCGTGTGCGAGAAGAAAGAAGGATGTCCTGTCAAGATGCTGGAGACCTAGGCTATGATTCCACCAGAACATGGGTCATCGACAAGCCTGGCTTGCCAAGGACACCAAGAGGGTTCAAAGGAGCTTCGTTCTGAGGAGGGACTACTCGAAAATGGATGCGTACTACATAACTCCTACTCGCAATGTAATTGCAGCCTTCATCGATGCCAATCAGGATTTCAAGAATGCACCGCTTGGAGATTTCAATTTCACAGTCCCAAAGGTGATGGAAGACACTCTACCTTGTGGTATATCTGAGAGGAGCCCCAAGCCATCCAATATATAATTAATTGAGCTACAAAGCGTTTCTGAGTCTCCAAGTTTAGGTTGGACTTCTGACTTTGGAATGCTTTTTGAACCCATCTCTCTGACTCTGACTGGATCTTTATTTTCTAGTGAAAGATGACATTTCTCCACTTTTCATTATGTCATACCTACATGAATCGCTCTTATAATACAACAATCAACTAAAAGATGATGAAAAACAAATCCCTCAGAATATTCGCTCAGTATGTACAAATATGACAAAGTGTTTCTATAGTGTTAGAGACTGGTTGGACCTAAGCATCATAGTCTAGCTTTGTATACTCAAGCAGCATGTGCGGGGATCTATAGATCTTCACAAGCGTCCAGTATAGAACTTCTTCTACTCCAAGCTCACCCTCAGCTCTCGCCGCATATAAATCCTCACATATGGCTATTAATCTACAATCAACAGCGAGTGGTCTTAATCTTTTAGATATTGAGAGTATCATGGAAAAGCAAAACTCTTGAACAATGTTTACAGATTTTACCTATCACACGAAGGCAGGTTCTCGTAAGGTATTCTCATACGCAGGTCAGAGCATTGAAGCCTGATGAAACGCCCCACTGCTAGTACAAATGTTATATAGAGTCCCCATATACTGAATTTGCTGAGGGTGTCACCCAGAAAGCCCTCTGCAATTATTTCCGGTATTGGTAATAGAACATGAGTCTTGAACAAACAATTAACTTAGAAGAGCTAACTTACGTGGGGGTGTTTCCTCAGACATTATGATAGCGACTGGTCCATCCATACCCTCGCAAGCACTGATATTTTCAGAAGCTTTAATATTATGGAATGACCACCACCACTTAAAATCTGCATGGTTAATGAGTATGTCTGCACTCACTTCGTCCTTCTGAAACAACAACATTACAATATTGGAAGTATAAGCTAAAACAGGAAACATTATCTGGAAAATAACTCTTAGCTTGTGCAGACAAGATTTACCTGATCCTCGAAAGACCTGACATCACCAGAACCAGTAACACGGAAGAACTTTGGGTACAAATTACGCACTCTAAATCCTTCCATTGATCCGTTGAGAACCATTTGTACATCAGAGCGTTTTGGAAGGTCCAGAGGGTCAACACTTCTTTCATATTTCACAGTCTCCTTGCCTTTGGGTCGGTCTCTGTTAAGAACCCAAGAAAAGGTGATGTCCATATCTGTGTCCCAGTCAAGGGATTGAATAAATCTGCTCACAACTGTGTCAGGGACAAGCCATAAAACACTGGCATCAGATTGGCAGCATATCAGCTGGATGTCATTTTTGTTGTATGTTGGCAAGAAGCTTTGGGACCCGAGATCTAACCCAAGATCAATGTTATCCCCTGAGATTCTCTCGCATAGGGTTGTTTGGTACAACGTAAGCTTTCCGCCAACTGTTTTCAAATCAATCTGAACGCTCGCATCTTTTATCGGATTGGCAATGTTTGTTGGGTTACCACTGCTATACATCTGCAAGGAGAAAGCCGTTACAAACAAACAAATGACTCACCAAATACTCAAATTGTAAGACATCACTGAGAATTGTTGGTTTAACCCAGCACATAATTTTTCTTTTCCGATACATATAAGCATCTATGCATCATGAGTACTATCCATCCCAAGAACGTATTGATAATTTAGAGTCCAAATGAAAATACTTTACAAAAGCATTGTATAATTTGTGTTGTTAGAAAATTCTTACCAGCATAGGAGCCCAGATAACGCATAACAAGATGAAGAACAGACATATCCCGTTGCAGCATTTAGTCATTTTTGTCTGTCTCTCCCCATGTTTATGTGTTGCTCGATTTAAAACTGTATCGCATTTGACAAGGTACAAACTCGCATTTACATCTTCCAACTGCAAAGAACAGAAGTTAAGCCCTTGGCAGTATGTTCAAACTTAACATGAATGATCCATGATCATAAGGGTTCCAGATAACTAATTCATGGGATCAAACGACATACCTTGAGCCAGTCATACATTGTCAGTGATGTAGCTGTGCAAGACCAGTCAAGTACACATCTCAATTCATATAGGAAAGGAAGAGCACGGTAAAGTCTGTAACCATAGTAATTGATCCGTGAAACTTCACTTGTCAAGAACTGCCGATACAAGGTGCTTTTATGAGGTAGTCCATAGCGGATTTGTATGGCCTGGAGAGCTAGTGACATTGCTTTGGCAAGAAATATCAATCTGAGGGCCAGGCCAGCAGCGTGTTGCTGGGTAGGATATATGCTCCAAGCATACTCTGTAACTGCATATGTGAAGAGAATAAGACTGAAGAGATAGTATACCACTTTTCCGGTCGCAAATGAACAAAGATAGATGACGCGATCAACAACAATTAGGAAGAAGATAACCTGCCATAAAAGCGTTTCATTGGATTAGGGCACTGATACAAAACGGGTGTGAAAATATGAACAAGACTGGTAGAAATGAATTACCATTAATATAATGACAAAGTCAAATTGGAACTGGTCTTCTAGCTGATATACATCAATAAACTCGCTTTTATTTTTTATAACTGATTGGTAGAAAATGGCAACCAGAAAGAAGACCATCAAATCAGCACCAAATATGTAGGCATAGAGGTCAGTTTCTCTCTTTCCTCCGCCAATCACAGAAAGAATGGGGTAAGGAAATCCAGTTCCTTCAACAAGTCCACTATGTTGAGCTTTACGAATTTCTTTCGCCACATCTGAGGCTGGGGTAAGTGATTTATACCATTCTGCTGACGAACACACATTCGTGGGAGAAGCATACTCAACCTCTAGAACAACTAAGGCCTCGTTTGGTGTCTCTGTACTTCTCTCTATACTTTGTACGTGCACCCTGCTAGAGTAAGGGCAGAGATCAGGGTTTCCCTTCTCGCATCTCTCGTTATGAACAAGCCTAAGCAACTGATTCATTCTACATTCAACTCTTTCAGGCTGAATTCCATCTTCAGGCCACATGAGAACATCCATTGTCACCTGAACAAAGTAAGGAGGGGATTCTGCTCCACGTGTCAGAGATATCCAGTATCGGCAGATGCTTCTGATCACCAATTTCCCACTATCTCTTAGCTTCTTGAACACATCATAGATTCTCTTGCTCCAGCTAATTCTTGTAAGATCCTTCTGGCTACCACGGGCATTTCGGCGTGAAGTAAAATCAGCAGAAGGAACCCAGTCACCATCCTTTACTGTTATAGCACTCTGTATGAGAGTAAATATGTAAATAAGGAACAGAGGCAATGAGCTGACAACAAATGATGATTTGATTCTTTGCGTTGGAAATCCCAATTCATGAAGAAGAGGTGCATCAATGCTTAACCCACAGTGCTGGATTATAATCTGGTATAAATACTGGAGCAGGATATAAATTTCTGTGTACATTAGCATGATGACCCAGAAGATGTGAGTAGGACCAGTGTGAACGCAGAGGGCATATAGGAACAGCGCTGCTAGATAGACCATGGAAAGCAGACTAAAGTTCCACAGAAACGCAATAATGAAGCAGCAGTAGCAAACAATATCATTATTGGACTGCATCCTAGACCAAATATGACGAAGGATCCTTCCTATCTGAAAGCTAGTGCCATCACTACTCCTGTCAGATTGTAGAGATGTTGACCGTTCAAAAGGTGTGTGTTTTCTTTTCTGACTTTCCATCTCATCATATACCTCATCATCAACAGAAGACTGCTCATTTGTATCTGAATTTTCCGGTGAGATGTTTAAGAAATTCACAAGGTTATTTACTGCCTGATTTCCAATAAATTGTACCTGGGAAACACCATCACCGATGAGTTGCACCGCAGAAATCAACGGATTCTCCTTTCCCTCAGACTTTTCCTTTCTGTCACGTTCCATAGACATCACATCAAGATCCTGTTGAACTTCAGTTATCTCACAAGGAGGTGCTCCAAATGAACACTCTGGAGAATCTGGTGCTTCTGGAGTGGTACTCAGAGGAAACTCATCAGCTTCAAAAGGATAAAGTGAGTCATCGTCAATAGGCTGCTCTTCTTTCCTGTGGACCACTCCGTCAATCTCAGGACTGGCTGCACCACTATCTGGAATAAGACACGGACTCTTTCTCCTTCTTAGACCTTCAGTGCGCGGAGAAGTAACTCCAAAATTAGAATCAGAATTCATTCTGTGAAGCTGTACCCGCAGGTTCAGCATTTCAGATTTCATCTTTTCCACCTGCAAATTCCGCTGCCGTTTTTTTTCCTCAGCCTCACGAATTTGTTGCAGTTGCTCAGTCTTCCGTGCTGCTTTCTTCTCTTGCTCCCGCACAATAGCACCGATTTGCTCTGCTTCAAGATACCGCGAGACATAATCAAACTCCTGGGAGGAAAACATGTAGGACTGAAGAGATACTAGCATAAATATGATGATCTCAACGAGAGCAGATCTTGCAGTGATTCGAAATCCATAGTCATACTTATAAAATCCAATCACCTCATATATATAATCAACCGTTTCACATTTTCCATCATTGAAGTTTCCAACAAATGGAGACTGGTATGCCAGAGAAAAGATGATGAGAACAAAATTGTACACCCGCAAGAACCTGAATATTTTGTTTTTCTTCTTCAGTATTTCAAGTCGCATTCGGGCAAAAACAAGCGCGAATGCAAGATAACCCAGGTGTAGAATGTCATACTCAAGAGTTCCTGTGATTAGAATCAAAATAAGTACAACATCCAGCAGATGGACGTAACAATAAAGCCTCAGGTAATCAAGCACGGTCCACATGCTCTTTGTCTCGAAGGAGAGATCTCTCCAGACAAATGAGTTCTTTCTTTGAGACTTCATCTGATGATATGTCGATGACTCTGAGAAACTGGATATGTGATCAGCCCGAAGTTTGAAACAGGCAAGCATGAATACCACAAAATAGCTAATAAGTGTCCGGGGGTCGTCAACTCTCAGTCCTGCAAAAATAATTAGAAAAGGCATTCCATATAGTACCTAATTCTTGGATCTGCAAAATAATGAATTATTGCATAAAGAACATTAAGTGCTTCAGAAAGTTTGAACGGTCATACCAAGCCAACACTCCCGGCAAAATTTAAAGTAGAGAGCTGCAATACTCCAGCAGTCATGGCAATGCACACTAGTTTCACTTGGAGCCTGATCTGAAGGCAAAAAGCTATTCCACGTGGCAATGTACTCAATTGCGAGAATTGATGCAAACAGAAAAACAACAACAGGCCATAGTTTTTGAATTAGGCGCCTTCTCAAGAGGACACATGCAGCAAGCAGTGCAATATATACCATGGAGATGGCATTCAGCAAAGCAAAACTCGCAAGAAGCAGCCCAATCATGTTTATCTCAAGGCCATAGAGATTAAACATATTCTCTATCCAAAACTTCAAGTAAATTTTCAACAGATTCTTCTGTGTTTCAAACCTCTCCTTCTTCAATGCAAGAATCCTCCTCCTGTTCCACCTGTGACTCTCTTTGATGCTTCCCCAAAAGTGACCAAATGAAAATCTCCTACTACTGCCACTTTCAGAGCCTCGAGTCTTGGGGTGCAAAAAACCAGCTGCCTGAGTATCACGGGGAGAGAAGAAAGGCCATGAGTTACTCGTTGCCTCGCCTTGTTTCATTGATATAGAAGCATGATCAGTTGACGATGAATTTTCACCATTAGAACTGGAAACACCTGCAGTAGTGTCTTCTGCAGAGACAAATAGTGGACACGGCTCTTCATATTTTCCTTTGATAATATTTAAACCAGGTGTTCTTTCTAGCCAACGAAATACATTGTACTGCAGAGTGCAGGCGGCAACGACCAGCACTTTGCCTCGTAGACCTGATTCTATACCCCAAAATCCAGGTTCATATACTCGAAGACCCAAGTAGACAGACAACTCAGCATATTTTTGCCCAGGGAACATTTGAGCTTGCATGCCCCACAGTTGGAAAAGATACTCCGCAGACACCAAAAATCCAGTATAAATCAAAAATGATTTGGATGGTATTGAAGAAGACTTTGGGAAGGTTGTGCAGATGACAAGGCCAAGGAGATATACAAATCCAAACACACTAATCGGAGACAATGATGCATAAAACAATGCCGCGAACAAGATCTTCTGACCATGCCATACCAAAAATCTCTCAAAAAAACCAAAAACTCCAGGATGAAGCAAACTAGATTGACCTGGAATGTAGTGTCCACTCTGCCTCCTTTCATAGCTGTAAAGTTGCATCACGATCAACACTGCAAGAGATTCCCAGACATTATCCAGTAATGGTGCTTTGGAGTCGTAACCCAAATAAAAGTAGAGATCAATGAATCCAGATAACCAAAGCTGCAAGCTGACAAAGCTACTTAAGCAGTATATAAACATAAACACCAAAACTGCGTATGCTTTCAAAGGGAACCACAAGCGTCTCTTAGTTTCTTCAAACAGTTGTCTTCCAGTAATCCAGAGCAAGAGAAGGAAAATATACCCAAATGATACATAATTGGGTTTGACCAGGTATACACTTATGAGAATAGTGATGAAAGCAATGTATGTTCCACATGAACGGTACATAGACAGAAACTTCTGACCAATTGCACTCAGAAATGAAGCAATATGTCTCTCTGTAAGGAAAATAATAGTGATTCGTAAGTATACAATAAAAGACTTAATACAAAATAGTTATGATGAACAACAGCAAACAATTAGAAGAATCTATCAGAGGTCACAGGATGTGTAACTTAGATTTCACAGCTTGAAAAACTACTCCTAAAGCTATCACGATAAAATAATGGCAGTAAGGTAAGAACTTTTACAACTTGAGTCGATTAACTGGAAAGTATTCCACGAAGTTGACACCTGCTACTGGATCCACTACTTGGTCAAGTAGATATGATTTTACAGTGCTAAAAACATGAGGACCAGGAAATAACACTGATATGTTTCATTAATGGTATAGCAACTGCATTTGAGGTAAACTAACTGGCATGCAAGCAAAATGCCAGAACAAATAGCTGACAATGGAAGCAAGGATTTGGAGTTGAAGTGAAAATTAAGACGCATATATGTCACTCATTCAAATGTTCACTTCAAAGACAAGAAGGAAGTGTTATACCATAAGTAGTATTATCCTGGCTATAACTTGAAGATGGCGAAGAATAGACAGACAAGAGGACTGATTTGTTGAGACCAGCTTTCAATATGCTAAATCCAATTGGAGGGCTTGGTGTATGGCGTACAATTGCTGAGAAGGAAAACAGCACCTCAAAACCATGATTATGGATAGCACAGAAGCAAGCAAGCAAGGCTATCTCCAAGAAGTCCCAAGAGCTTTCAGACCTAAGGAGACCTGCAAGAATTCATACAGAGAGTTATTAGTGAGAACTCTTCCCTAATCCCTTCTGATCCAAGATCACATAGCAGCTAACTTCAAAAGGAAACTGATGATACGTGAATTTATCCTTTAACTTGAAAAATACAGAAAAAAACGTACCTAACTGAAATAGAATTTCCTTACTCACAGAGCCTTTCTGCTTTAAGGAGTTTGACACCAGGTCGATCTCAAGAATATAGAGAAGTGCAAAATGAACTTCGCATAGTAGAATCAGGGACTTGCGTATCTTTCTGTTGATGTTATGGCTCAACAGATACATAAGGAAGAATATAACTGAAAAATAAGTCCATTAAGATACACTATCATGAACAATATTTTCGCAAACACCCATATACATGAAAAAGCAAATGGGAGGGGGATAAACATACCATACACGGCATGGAAAAACCCAGGTTTCATGGCAATGAGGAAAATCAGTGCAAGCATAATAGCCCGTGAGCATTTCCGCAATCCCCAAGCAATGGTTGCGACGACCAGCACCTTTGTTTCTTCATCAGCTGTGATTGATGATAACTCAGCCATTAAGAACAGTTCTGAAATTGTATAAATAGCAGAAGACTGAAATTGCCACCTAAAAATAAGCACGGAATATACTAAGCTTGCCAAAGAAAACATAGTCTTAAGCTTGTCACCTTCAAAATCACACAGTACATAAATATTTTCCATGATTATTCTATATCAAAAAAAAAAAATTGAAATATATTTTGGATAGTGTGGTAACTCTTAAATTATCCTGGATGGTTTCAGGTGACATGATGCAGATGATAGGCTGATCACGATAAACAAGTACTCCCCATTTTTCTCAACTCTAAGGTTCTGAAAAGCCTGGAAGTTGGAAAGCATCAGATAACTTGTTTTGCAGAACCATATGTGAGACCATTACCTTCAGCGTAAGATCTATCATTAGAAGTTCTGGAGCTTTCTTCAGACAGGTACAGAAAAACAGAGTTGTTCACAAGATTACCCAACGCAACCAACATCCCCAAACCAAACTGTGCAAGCAAAAAGAATCCAGGTATAGTGTAATGCCAAAGTCCCACCATCTCCCAAATTTTCATGTCCTGTGTATTTATGACACCGTCACACCAGTAGTAAGTTTCCATCTTAATTCTTTTAAAGTAGCTAAAAAATTTGCACATAAAAAAGGTATTACCTTTCCAACCTTAGTGTTCAGAAATGAAAATGCCACATTGAATATGTACGTACTGACAGCCCATAAGAGTATAAATACGAGAAGAAGCCCATTTAATCTGTGCAACCGGAACAATGACGGGAAGGCATAGATAATGTAGCCAACATATGCAAGGAGGCCAAAAGCGCACAAACTCGCAAAGTGAAAACTCCAGAACGAAAGAGCAAATAGAGAGACCTGGCAATCATGAACGCAAATAAAACAGAGTGAGTTTCTGACATAATACGTTGCTTTAGCTGACACATACACTTTGATATGGAATACAAATATATACCGGAAAACCATATGTGAAGAAATTAATACTGAAAGTCTTGAACACAGCTCCCCTCAGTAAAACATTGGTGTGCCTTACACCGGCCCTGAAAATTTGGAAGAAATTAACACAATAAGTTGAGTGTAACTATTATACATCTAAAATGACTAATCTTGTAAAGCCCAGCCAAGATATCCATTAGAAGGTGCAAACTATTTGTACTCTGTAAGAGAGTACTATTCTTTATCGAACCCCATGGCCTGTAGTTTAACTTAGCAGAGAAACCAATCAAAACTTTTGATTTCATAAAACTGTCCAATGTTTAAGCTTCTAAATCTTGTAGTGCCAACCCATTGAATACAGAAAACCAAAGAGTTTCAACGTTTTGGATTTTTCATAACTCAAATTGGGCTTTTCTTTGCGTATATTCAACTAAGATTTTCTTTCCCGCTTCAGAGTTATTAACTAATTAATATTAGTAAGAAAAATTTTAAATAGACAAATTTATAATTTCTTTTAAACCACTGCAGTACAGTGTCAAACTCAAACACCACAACAGCTCCTAGTAGGAAGATACCAAACAAAAATCTATATAAAATACCTTGATTCTCGAATAAAAAATGAATATTTTGGAGGAAGAAGCCGCTCTGCCAAGTTATTTTCACTTGTGGACATGATAAAGTCCATATCCTCGAGGTCTGACCTTACATAGGATAGCTGCAATAACAGAAAGATAGGCATGCCAGACTTTTACAGATATATTGATATATGAGGTGGTAGCTCGTTAACAGGTAAAGGCGTCTAAGTCAACTAACTAGAAAGAAAAACTAAACTGGCTGTTGGTGATTATACACAGCACCCCAAACATGCTTACCACAGATTGACAGTTGTTTTGAAAAACAGTGTAGTAATATAAGTTTATCAGTTTACACTAGTGTGAAAGCAAAACCAAAAACAAAAGACATACCATGATGTAGAATAACACAAGGAAAAGACCAGAACAAATATCAGGGCCCTCAGTTTCCACGGAGATTCTGAATACACCTATAAAGCTTGCTATCCATTGAATCATATCTGAAAAGTTTATTGGTAGTTGATATAGGTACAGCAGAACAATGTTGAATCCTGCGTAGATATAAAGAACTCTCCACCACCTTAACCAAACAAAAAACGACAAAATTTCAGAGAAGCAGGGTTGGGAAGAGCTAACTTTGCATAATAATCGATAATCTATCCACCTGAAAAGTCCTGAAACGTTGCTTGTCAATGACCAGTCCACAAGACCAGCACAGCTGCCAATAAAAAATGGCAAAGAAACCCATGATGGATTGCAGATTCCCACTGCCAATTGAACTGCTGGTAACAACAAGCAGGAGGCAACCCTAAGATGACTTCCTGAGTCATAAACGAGGAGATAATGTCAAACCAGGTTGACTTCATTATGGAAAGAGAAAAGAAACTAGTTAGAAGCTTATTCTTCTTAAAATAGACATTACTTAAGCAGACGAACACATTATGAGAAAATGTTATGGTAAGTATTTGGAAAAGTCATCTGGGCATACTACATTAATTACATACCTAGATGTTCGAAAATTCCTGAGAAGTGAGACCACCATGTGTCTCGCCATCGAGCGAAACCGAATCTACTACTGTATATGTCAGCTAAAGCAACTAGTGATGTTAGTAGTTGTAAAGCCAGGAAATACATAACAGTGGGGTTTCTCCACGACTTTAATCTGCAGAAGCAAAAGGGAGTATCAACTAAGAAGTAAATATTTAAAAGGCAGTAAGATGAATTAAATGATGAGACTAACTCTTACATCATAAAGCCGATAACTCTCATCCAGCCAGTATCTGCTGTATCCCAGTCTTGACCTACAGCAGTCCAAATGACAAGGTACACCACTTGAGCAAGAAATACTGCAAAGGAGAAGATGAAAATGGGCCATAATAGCCAATGCCTCCTCTGAAAACGGTATCCTGGCAAAGTAAAGCAAGGTCCAATGTAAGTTTGAGATAGTAAACATCAGCTCATAAACCATAACCGATAAAAGCGAAGAAACTGGGAATAATAAACTTTTTTTTTTCCCCAGGCTACTGTAGATGTAGGGCATAAACTACATGAACCCTTTCATCGTACAGAGGAAACACCTTACCCCAAATAAAAGATCCAAGATATAGCTATAACGATAGAAACATTGGGGTTGGCGCTGTTTATCAGATAAGAGAGAAGAGGCCTGATTAGAGGGAAGATAGGGAGGGCGGAAAATTGTCTTACCAATTTCAGGTGCAATATAGTGAACGAGGAGGAAAGCTATCAAATCAACAAAGGATATCACACTCCAGTTAATAAGTGCAGCTGTGACAGAAGAGAAAACTCATTAGGAAAGTAGAAGCTCATGCGTCTCTGAGAACTGTGACACGTAAAATGTATGATAGCACCCTTAAAATCCAAAGCAGTAATAAAGGAGAAAGGAAAGAAATAAAAACAAGAAGTAGAAGAATTTTCAAACCAAGGTATGGTGGAGATAGCAACAAGCACATACATAGATGATCATTCAAATTAGTAAACTTGATGAATTATATAAAAAAAAAAAAAAAGGTGGGTAATTGATCAAATCCTTGGCACCTTGAGCATTAATAGAGTAGGTAGAGGTATTAGAATGTTCAAGTGTAAGTTTATCATGAAGGATTAAATGAGTGAGAGCTCAAGATATCCCATGAGACAAACAGGACTCTGTTGATTTGCGTTGAAGATCGGGTAGCACTAGCAAAGTAAGGGTTTTCTGAACCTCGTTAATATATTTCAACCCTTTGCTGGAGCATAATTCTACATCCATTTGGATGCCAAGTAAGAAGATAGAAGAAGGCCTACCTGCGAGAAGTAGCGAAGGCAACAAGAAGCCCACCAAAAAACTCGCCATGGGAACCTTGTCTTAACGATCACCATATCCCAATTCTCATCGAATTTAATAGATCCACTCTCTAGCTCCGACCTCAATTCCTCAAAAAGGCAAATGAAATCAGTTCGCCGGAGCGGAGGAGAAGAAATCAAAATTTCCAATTCTCACGAATTCTAACAAGTTTAAAACTTTCCCGAAAAGGTAGCTGCTGAAGATAAATATAACCAGTAAAAATGGCGTAACGAAGGTGGATCGAAAATTGAGAATTGGAAATCTAAATCCAGAAGCCAGCAAAATCTTAAACTCGGAAGAGAAGAAGAAGGAATAAAAATTAAATAAAATAAAAAAAAGATCTTTTTGGGAATAATTAATAATATACATAAATTTAGCGCCTTTCACCCGAGAAATAGCTAAACCAACCAAACCGGCGTGGGCTCGGTTCAAATGACAGTAGGCAGCGCAGACAGCTAGAAAATGATTGGTTAGAATGGACCGGTTCAATAAAGCCATCAAGTCCAAAGTTCCTTCCTTATCGCGGCGTGAGAGTTCCGATTGGAGGAGAGAACATGAGTTGGTCTCTCTGCAGCACCCATGGGGTCTCGTCCATAGCTTTCACTTATGGGCTTCGCCATAGAATATCAACTTTCCGGAATTGCGCCTCTTCTAACGGAGTAGAACCCAAGGAGGAGCCTATTCTCGATATCAAACCGCCGGAATCTCCTCTCCCCTCCTCATCCTCTTCGCCTTCTGCTCTCGGTAAAGACTTGAAAAAGGTCCGACTTTTCTATTTTTCCCTCCCTCGATGCTCTCAAAATTTTCCAGTTGAAACCATAGGAAGATAGGTAAAAGGATTATATGCAGAGATTTTTTATTTGTTTTATCTCAACTTCTAAACAAATGCAAATGACCTCTATTAGTGTACCTATTGATTGGTCCATACTGCTTGAAAGAGTTGCACAAGCTTATGACTTTTCTATTCATAAGCAGGTAGTTAACAAGACTGCAGCAACCTTTGCCCCGCGGGCGTCCACCGCCAGTAAAAACCCAGCTGTCCCTGGAACTACTCTCTACAAAGTTTTTGAGGTTCAAGGGTATGCATCTATGTTGGTTGGAGGGGTCCTTTCTTTCAATCTCCTCTTTCCCTCCAACGAACCTGATCTATGGAGGCTGATGGGGATGTGGTCCATTTGGATGTTCAGTAAGTCGCCTTCACAACTTTCAACTTAATTCCAAGCTGCATTGTCCCCTTATCCTTCTACTCTTTTTTCTGATTTATTCTTGGCAGCTATTCCTTCTCTTCGAGCACGAGACTGTCCAAGTAAAGAGAAAGAGGCTCTTAACTACCTCTTTCTGATCATCCCGTTGCTCAATGTTGCTATTCCCTTCTTTTACAAATCGTTTGCTCTTGTCTGGTCTGCTGATACAGTTGCCTTCTTTGCAATGTACGCCTGGAAGGTATTGCTTCTTCAGAATCGAAATGATAGTTATTGGGCGGTCATTTGTGGTGTCTCACATTAGTTTTTTCACTTTTTGCCTCTTACTTCAGCTTGGATGGCTGGAAAGAACGGAGTAGGGGGTACTCGTGACGTGATGGGATTAGAGAATGAAGATTCTTTGTCTTCTCTTCCTTAGAATGACTCTTCGTTAAGCTTCTCTGGGGAACGAAGACTATCGTCTCTGGTACATGGGTTTAAGGCAAACGAATGTGAACATTGTTCTACAAGGAAATATGATCGAGCCCTTAAATAATACTTTTTTCTTGTAAATCATAGAGTTCTGAGATGACTTTTTTAGCTCAAAACTAGAAGTGCGAGTACATATACATTTTCTTATCAAGAATGCAGCCGGTAAATTTAAAGAAAATAAAAGAATTGAGTATATATGGATAATTCTTTGCATCCTAGTGTCTGTTGGTTCTTCTTCTACTCGTCAGAGGAAGCGAGAGAGAAGGCGGCTCAAAGTGTTTGGTTCTAGGCTAAGCTTTTTCTCATCTTCTCGAGTGTACTCTCGATAAAAGCATCTGATTTCTTATTTATATCATTTAGAAGGGGCCTCAGACGTCTGTGATTATTCTGTGGTGGTTTCCCTGCTTCAGGCTGGGTGATTTGTTGATTTGGGCTCGGCTCGCCCAGCATGCTCTTCTTCCCCTTCTCAAGTAACCTCCTCTTAGTGCCGTTACTACCATTAGCTAGTGTGATCATTGTCTCTCCCTCTGATTCTTGGTTTGACGAGCCAAGGGAATTGTTCTTGGATTTGTCGTTGACCTCTGAGTCTTCTATTTGCTGGAAATGAATAGTGATGTCAGTCCTTGATCCCTTCTTGATCAGTTTGTTCCTCTCAGGCTTATCTTCATTGATCTCTTTATCCCCCAATATCCGTAGTTTAGCCACCACAAATTTAAAAACCCGACGGCAAATGCCCAGAGGCCGCAGAGAGCTGCTACTGTCATCATCCTCTCTTCTGTGCATTCTCTGTCGAGAAGAAGACTAAAGAACCAGAAAAGGATGTTCTTTTATCTTTGGGATTCTTGTGCTAGAGTGGTTTTGGTGTATATGAAGAAATGTGTAGGACATCAAGAATTGAGTATGATGTTGGGTTTGCTTTGATTCTACGCTTGTGGGATGGGAAAATTGAGCCAGTGAGAAGCTATTATGTATTTCTGTAGTTTAATCCAATAGAA
The DNA here is from genome assembly GCA_004349715.1 of Crucihimalaya himalaica. Lineage (NCBI taxonomy): Eukaryota > Viridiplantae > Streptophyta > Magnoliopsida > Brassicales > Brassicaceae > Crucihimalaya > Crucihimalaya himalaica. The sequence goes on along the minus strand of SMJT01000022.1, from coordinate 41,775 downwards.
GAAAAAAGAAATCAAACAGAATCTCTGAGCTTCCTTCTTCATACTCTTTTTTGCTTTAAAAAGCAGTTGCAGGAATACTTGTGCATAGGCAAATTCGATCAAGTTTCCTCTTTTCTTGATTGAAGCTAGCTGAAGATCTTGGGAATATTATGGCAAGTGGGGCATATCTTAGAGATTTTAATGCAAATAGTTCAAAGTTCTGTGCAATACTCCCGGGTGAATCATGTATCAACAGTAGATGTAACATAATACCCTAATCTTCAATCTACTAAATTTAATAAATAAAAGGAAAGAAAAATGTTAGGAAGAAAAAAAACAAGAAAACCAACCAAACTCAAGTATACAACCGAGGAAACCAAGAGACTCGTAAAATAGAAAAAGAAAGAGAGCTTCCGTGCGTGACACTTTCCAACTCAGCTCACTCCTATCTCCCGGGATTCACGATCTGTCACCGACGTCACTGATGACAGGAGACGCAGCCTCTGGACGCGCGGGGGGAGATGCTTCGCTGGTTTTCTTGACACAGGCGGTGTCCACGGCAAAAAAACTCCAGTGCCGGCGTCTAGCCTCTTGGTAGCCGGAGCTAGCATCACCAATGGAGCTCTGACCATGCCGCAGACGGGAGGAGCTGGGGTGCCTGGTCGCCATAGGGTGACGGGTTTCGTGATGGGAGGCGGCTGGACCTTACCGGAGTCCGGTTTGAGTTTGAAGAAGGTCATTGCGACTCTTTTGTTGGGCGAGGGACACATAACATGCCTAGCCATATCTGCGCTGTTACCCCTCATCACCAGCAACGACCTGCGACATTCTTCTTCTGAATAATTAAAAACAAAACTCGGATATAATCAGCATGACCGTTGGGAAAAAATGGAGTGTTTCCATTACCCTTCCTTTAGTGGGAGAGTGAGTGAGCCCCTGAAGTTGCCATCGTTATCGACCCCGAGCCTGTGCCCAAACACCATGGTTGATTCAGACAAAACAAGAGTGGATATGGGTTGATCCACGTGAGGTGGTTTCTGGAATGGCTGAGAGTGCTCATCCTGCAAACAAGCCCAAAACCTTAGCTGGCAGGATCAAGAGATGTTGATCTGGAAATGGAAGTGTAAGTACCTCGTCAAAGAAGTTGATCACACAGCCATTTGGTCGTTTGTATTCAGGAATCAGGCGCCATCGAAGAAGATGGTCGATCACACTTTGAACAAGGATTGGGATAGGTTCCACTGCAAGCATGAGTGAGGAGTTATTAGGAGAGTTTATAAAAAGTGTTTGCGTAAACGGATGCACCAAGAACAATAATGTCTCACCTGAGAGTTCATCTGTTGTGCTGCCGAAAATTGGAACCCCAAGCTGAAGAAGCTCTCGTTTGGTTCCTTTGGTGTTCTTGTTGAACAGAACAAAAGTCTCCCCTGAATTTGAGATGAGAGAAACTTGTAAGTTTGATGAAAAACAAGAATGAGAGGGTCAACGCATTACCAAAAAAATCACCTGAAAGTTGGTGATTCCGACCAGCCTCTCGGAGCTGATTCATAGAATCCAGAAGCTTGGAGAGTTGAATTCCAGTGAAGACATCTTCGTAGAGTTTGAGCCCTTTCACAACATTGGCCTGCCAGGAGCAAACAACGCAGTCTTAGTCATGGAAACAAACAATGAAGCAACTTCATCCATCAGGACGAGACTAAACTAACTAACGAGTAAAAAATGATATATAGGGATAGAGAGAAATATTTACTAATAGAAAGGAAAAAAAAAAAAAAAAAGTTACATATCTAAAGCCTAAAATTTGCAGTTACAAAACAATCAAACCTCAGAATGTTAAAAAGCAACTCTGCTTTGGTATCAACTGAGTCTGCCTAAAGAGGAGGGGATGGGGTTTGAACTTGCCGTATGTCCTCGAACATGTTCCTTGGCCGAAAAACGCTTCGACTGCTTGAGGAGTGAAGCCCGTTTTTCACATTCTTCCTCGTGCTTGCAACAGATTGAGATCGTTTCGTCCACGCGCTCTTCGGTGACTATTAACGAGAGCACGAGTAAGGTCAGGAAGAAGAGACAAATAAAAAGACATGACATCGATCGACTTATGTTATACTAAATGTATGTATGATCTAATCCATTGACAACAGACACTTTCGATGTTTAGTTACCAGAATCATCAGTGATATCGCTAGAAGGAGAATCATCATCATCAGCAGCAACGTGGATGGCTGCTGCTTTGTCATGAGAGCATTTCTTTTGCGTGGCTAATTGTAGCTGGAGGGTGACTTGAGAGATGGAATGGTACTTCTGCATCTGGAGCACTGGAATCCAGTTGAGCCTCCGCCGATGAAGCGCTGCCATCACAGCCTCGTATTCCGCCGATCCCTGCATAAGGTGTCCGCAGAGTGCATCGATGATGGCGTTAGCCGCCGCAAACTCGCCGCGAAACCACGTGATCATGACGTCTTTGGCGGCGGAATCGGACAATAGCACCGGGGGAGGCTGAACAGGAGACGCCGGCGTTTCAGCCATTATATTCCGGAGGTTTTGGGGTTTAAGCTAAGGGTCGCCTCACCTGTTTTTTGACTCGAAAATGTTACTCTTAAATTTTCTGTAATATATATTTCGGTTGCCACCAAATAAATACGTATAACTCTTGTAATCTTTGGAGTATGATTGATGCTGTTTAAATATATATAACTCGACTCAATCGTAGTGATTATTAGTATATTTTAAGCGTAATGATAAGATTATTGGAGGCAAGTGGGTCCCATAGGCGAACAAGTCATTCGAGTCTGTGGCCATAACAACCGCTTTTGTTCCCTCCCTGGCTCCCACCACATGAGATGAGGCCCTCTCGCTTGCGGGAAAAGACATAACCCTTTAACGACGTCATTTCAACCCACCTACACCTACACCTACCTTCTTAATTATACATTGTTATTACGTTTTATCATATACGTACGGTTTGGGGTTTAGAAGACAATATGCATATGACATTCATCTACAACAACTCGGTCGTGGCGCCACTCACAAATATTAAATCCACACCAAACCGTTTCTTGTTAAGTACTTGCTACATATCTAATAGTTTGATGATGTCTGAGAGCTGTAACATGCATGATTTATACTATCATTTATACCGTTGAGACTAACTAGTATAACCTGCTACTTATCTGCAGCTTGTAGACTGTATGCATGGCTGGCTCTTTCTTTTTCACGGTTTGCCGATTCCAATACATTGTCCAACGTCTCTTGAGCAACTGATGTAGAGATCGTAGATTTGGTGGCTTCTTTTTCTAATAATAGGAAAGTCAACTCCCCTTCGTTTTCCACGTGTGTACGTGGAATAAACTTATATATGAACCAAAAAGCCCAATGAATTAGCCAATAAGTAAGAGGTTTAATTAAGATTGGTCTCTCTGTTACTGAGAGGTCATTTGATTTGTTCTAATTTTCGTGCTTGCCTTTTGTAAGGGCATTGACGATTGCGAGTACGTAATTAATACAGACAAATAAAATTGCGTAATTAAATAGATGAGAGGATGACTCAGCTATCGTGCCACCGTCCAGTGTCCTCGCTTACACAATATAATGTCGACTAGCTAGCTACTTGCTGTGTATATATCGAAGCAAATAATTCCGGTACGTAGTTTTGTTGGTGTTTTTCTACCGGTCTCTTTTTTTTCCTTTACAAATTAAATAACCTTCCCGATATATTGCTCAGAATACAATACAGGAAACAAACACATTAGTTTGTCTGCGTTTTCTGTATGTCGAGTTTTATTTTCAAACAATTATGGTAACGTCAGATTTAGTTGACATATGAATGCATTTTATTTAATTCGAATTTGAGTAGCATAATGGCCGATCATGAGATTCGTTGTATTGATTTTGTTATTAGGTTAATTGTTTATAGCAAGAGCAGTACATGTTATGCATCCGAGTCAAACTTGACTCTTGATCGTCGAAAAGGGCCTTTCTCCGCCTTATTATTATTATTATACAAACAACAAATTAGTATTTTTTGCAAAATAGAAAAAAAAAACCACACACATTTTGAACATTTAGCGAATATAGGTTTTCGAATTTAACGATGCGGTATACGTACAAGATATATTAATGTTCCAATATAGAAAGCATTCGTTTCTATATCTAATCATAAGATATACAAAATTATGAGGTACATTAGGAACAAGTATATATTTTAAAAGGCAAATTACAGACTGTATTATGTATATATACAGTGGATTTATTATTAGACAATTCTAGAAACACATCTCATTTGTGATTTATTAGGAAAATGAATTGAACAGGCGAATAAGTTATCCACTTCAGTATTTTAAAAAGAAGTCATAAAAATATATACTGTGATGTTTAAAAATTAAGTACAGACAGTATGTTAACAGAGAAAGGATGAAATAGGAGATTAAAAATGAAATGGATTAAAACAAATTGTGTTAAGGCAAGGATATGAGTAAAATAAGAAACGAAATCTCAGATGAATCTGCCATTTTTGGTTGGTTGGCAATAAATTAAAAGCAGTTATCGTTTGAAAATGAATATTCAGTACAGTACAGTACAGGTCATGTTTACGTTACGTACGACAAAAGACCTTCTTAACAGCCCATTCAGAGCCGATCGGGGTGGGGTGGGGTTATTTTATAACGGATTTAACGATCGTGCATGTCATTTCGTTACTCGAAGCTTTGTCAGTCAATGTTATCCGACGGCCCATTCAGAGCCCATATGAAATCATATCAAATATCAAAGTATATGACAGCCCATTCAGAGCCCATATGATATTTGTGTATCATTTTTAAGAAATGAAACCTCGAAAATTATTAAAATGATCAACAAATCCATGTCCGTACTTGCTAATGCAATAGAATCTTTTAAGTATCAAACCAACAACATATCATATCATCATAATACTGTATAATCAAATATTTCAGGGCCTGCAGGATTATTCATATCAGATCAGTTGTCGAAAATTCATCACTTGAGAGTATCGTCGTAAGTTGGGTTAGCACGAGCAATGGTGGAAGAGGATATGAGCTTCATCTTCGCCTTCTTTATGTACTCAGAGAACTGATCTGATGATCTCCCACTACTACCTACGTGAGAGATATGGACATGGTGATGATGATCTGTTTCACTTGTCTCCCACGCATCATCCTTCATAATATCACCGAGATTCGTCATTGCCCTTATCTTCAGCTTCGCTTTCTTTATATAATCGGTGAACCTCTCGTCAGTTTTGATAGTCGTCTCCACTCGAGCGATCACCGTCTTCTTCGGTTCCATCTTTGTAACGGGTTTGGCTGCCTGAGTCGATGTCTCTGCAATTTTGACGCGAACAGCCTCTGCTGGGTGGCTTGTTGAAGGTTTGGTGGAGATGCGGCGAACACTTCGGACAGGACTCGTCACTGCTCTGAAGATCTTCTCACACACTCTGTTTTCTTGCTTCTTCTTGCTACTACTCTGTGAGTTCTTTGCCATCTTAAAGAGCTTGGGAAATACTAAAGGAGTCGAGTGATATGTGCAGGGAAGATGGTGACATTCACGAGTTTTTATAATGCAAAATCTATGATTTTTTAATCTTTGTTAATTGCAGAATAACGTGTTCCAACATGCAACGAGAGAAGAAATTAAGGGGGAAGAAAATTATTAAAAGGTGGAAACTTTTACTAGTTTTTCAATAAAGCAAGAGTGATGTTAGAAAAGGATCGGATTCTGATTCCACTCTGTTTCCTTCTTTCTTCTTCGTTGTTCCTTTTTTTGGATTGTTCCTGTCACGATACGAGCTGTCACTCCTCTCAGGAGGAGAATTTGTATCTATTAGAGTAACACACTATCTTCCAGTTACAAGCACTAAACATATTATTTAAGCACAATAGATTCTCAAAATTAGGTCACTTTCCATTAGCTTTTGCTAACTTGTATTATTTCAATACACTGATATGCTTTTCTCATTATTTTTTTTCCCTGCATTAGCATGAATAGTTTTATATGGTTTTCCCTAAGAGCATTTCCAAATTTTTAATCCAGAAACTGGATGTGTTTTACTCTCTAACCCATTTCTCAAATTTTACTCTAAAGGAATATTCTAAGTATATTCTCTTTATATGTAATTATTAATTTTTAAAATGATATTCTTTTTATTAAAATTGCCAACCATTATTTTATTTCAAGCGAGAAACAACAAATTATCATAGTATTTTTATATAAAATTTATCATAAAACAAAATAATGTTACACAACATAATGTATAACTGAAAGCATAATACATATATTTTTGTTTATGTATCATCCATACGGTATTTTTCCCACCAATGATATTTTGTAATTTTTAAAGTTGATGGGCTTAACTGTTAAATTTAAAGTACTTGGGTGTAATTTTGCAATTTTAGAGGAGGTGTGTGTGGTGTTGCAATTATTATAAAGAGAGATAGGATGTTGCTATAAAATGCAAAATTCCCATGGAAACTCGAACCGTTCCCCTTCTCCGGTGACACTAAACCTTTCCATCAGCGACTCGCTTTGAGTTTCCATGGATTCTCAGTTGATTTCTTCCAGAAATCCCAAGATAAGGTTCGCCTCTCTCATCTCCAGCTTTTCCCCAGTTTTTTTTGCCGTCACTCGAATCCCTTTGGTTTGATGATAAAATCGCAAATCACTGTTAGGGTGTAACTCGAGTTAATTTTGGGCAGGCACAGATGCGTTGCTTGCTACAAGATGTTCAATAGACGCGAGCACCTCGTCGAGCACATGAAGATTTCGTACCATTCAGTTCATCAGCCTCGGTGTGGGGTTTGCCTGAAGCACTGTAAATCCTTCGAATCTGTTCGGGAACACCTTAACGGTATGGCATATGATTGTTTTCTTTTTTATTTTTCCATTCCACATGGGTTTGATGTTTGAGTCGATCATTATAACTATTTCAGTTCCAGACCATCTTTTCAAAGGAAACTGCAAAACCATTTTCTCTAAACGAGGCTGTAGTCTATGTCTTCAAGTCTTCGAGGAGGCCACTGCTCTTGCAGAGCATAAAATCAAGTGTCACCTCTCTCCACCTCCTCCTCTTGTAAGTTTTGTAACTAGGATCAGACTTAATAGTTTGTAATTCTGTGTCAAATTTGATACTATGAACTGCCTAAATTAGATAACATTCGTTGGTGACAACCGAGTGCATTTTTTTCTGATTATTGAAATACTAGCTAGCAGTTTCCCTCCTTAAAGATGATTAGAGCTTTGTTCATGTCAGGCAACATCTACCCAACGGAATCAGGTTAATCCTTCTAGGTCACATGGTGGTTCACGTCTCAAGGCAGTGGCAATTGACTGTGAAATGGTTGGTGGTGGTGTTGACGGGTCAATTGATCAGTGCGCATCGGTTTGCCTGGTTGACGAAGACGAGAATGTGATCTTCTCCACTCGCGTCCAACCACTACTCCCTGTCACCGATTACAGGTTCTGCTTGTGGACGTTTTTGCTTGTTTGGTTTTATAATCCTTCCTTTTAATTCTCACCCCCCTGATGTTCAGGCACGAGGTAACTGGATTGACCGAGGTAGATTTGAAGGATGGTATGCCACTTCAGGATGTACGAGAAAAAGTTTTGGCGATATTGAGCGGTGGACATAATGATGGGGCTGGGAGGCTTCTTCTTGTTGGTCATGACCTTAGGCATGATATGAGTTGCTTGACTCTCCAATACCCTAGCCATTTGTTGAGGTAAATGCTCCGTTTTTGGTGAATCATCTCTCACAGAGGGTTGTACTCTGGGTGTTGTTGCCTTTGATTCTTTGCTTGAAATCTCTCTTTCCAGCCTCTCTCACTAATATATTTTGCTATGCTTCACCTCAGAGACACAGCCAAATATGTGCCGTTGATGAAGACGAATCTTGTAAGCCAATCGCTCAGATACCTCACAAAGTCATATCTCGGGTAAGTTATGCTCCATTTCTTGACATTGGGTTCTGAAAACTTGGAACATGGGATATAAACCTGGTTTAGTTTGTATGTTGCAGATACAAGATCCAATGTGGGAAGCACGAGCCTTATGAGGACTGTGTATCTGTGATGAGACTGTACAAGAGAATGCGGGATCAAGAGCATGGGTTAGGTGGAAAGGCAGAAGGGAATGGTCTGAACTCGTGGAAACAGAGCGATCTAGAGAAGATGAAGCCGGAAGAGCTGTACAAAAACTCCACGTCAGAGTACCGCTGCTGGTGCCTTGACCGACTCAGCAATCCATGAAATGAAATCCCAGTTTTCTCTTAAAAGAAAGCTCCGCCTCCCTCAAGTCTCTTTTTGTTTGATGGGAGGATGAAGATGACTTGTTAGAGCTTTTTCCGGATTGTTTTTGGATTATTAAATATGATTAGGCTTCTTCGAAACGACAACAACTCTCCTTTAGAAGGAACTCGTATAAAAATTGCTAAATGCTTAAACAAAAGCATTTTCGACTGTTACAATTTAATACTACACTTTCCAACGTTTCTCTAGAAGAAGTCGTGTGAGAAGCAAAAAAAAAAATTGGCGAAGGAATAAAAAGCCAAAAAGAAAAATGAAATATATGTGAGAGAGAAGACGGAGAAGACAAATCGTTCGAGTCCCAAACACTTTGTTTCTCCCTGAGACGGCGTCCAATGGCCGTGGCTCCGTCGGATTTCCAGCCGACTCTCTGGGACTCGGTTACGTCTCTTATTAGGTCAGCCCAGGAGAAGAACGTCGATCCGCTTCACTGCGCTCTTCAGCTTCGCTTGATCCTCACCTCTTCTGGAATCTCCCTTCCCTCTCGCGACCTGGCTCAATTTCTCGTCTCCCACATCTTTTGGGAAAATCACACTCCTCTTTCATGGAAGCTTCTCGAAAAAGCTATATCCGTCAATATTGTCCCTCCCCTACTTGTCCTCGCCCTTCTCTCCCCAAGGTAACTCCCATCATTTTGATTTCTATGTCCAGCTCTCGTAAAGCTTTCACCGCACACCTTTTGAGCTCCTACTGGTAGATTCATTCTTTTTTTTTTTTTTTGTTTATTCAATCACTCACTCTTAGTCTTGGGATTATCAAACTGGCTACTAATTGCTCTTATAATGGTCTATACTTAGAGTTGATACTTGGAAAATCTTTAGGTTAGGCTCTGGAACCAGTTATATGGAACTTCCTATACTTGGCTAATTGCTCGCTTGAAATCTCCAGGCTCACTACTGCATTCATTATGCTACTTCTTGAAATATTTCCTTCTAACTCTCTGTAATAGCTGTATATCTCTTTCATTTGTTATCACCTTGACCAGAGTGCTGCAACAGGCTCATTTAGAACAGTACAGTCTAACCATCTTACTGTTTATGTTCGTAGTTTTTCTATCCTTTTAATTCTTATGGTTGGTAATTTTAGGGTAATCTCAAACAGAAAGCTCTATCCCGCAGCCTATAGGCTCTATATGGAACTTCTCAAGAGACATGCATTCTCATTCATACCTCAAATCAGAGGACCAGGATATCACAAGTGAGTTCCTTATCTCAGTTAATGTTGTTTTGTCGAAATGTTGTATATACCAGGCTTTAGTTTCGACTTCAAGAGTATGTGTAAATATTTTAATATCTTCTTTTTGGCGGTGCAATAAGATTTTAATGTTCAGCTTTTTATATGAGTAGTCATAGAGCTCATATTTCTTTGATAGATCTCTCTTCTTTTAGGTTTTAAAATGCATACTAATGTGAAAGTTTACAAATGAACAGAACAATGAATTCCATCGATGATATCCTCCATCTTTCTGAAACCTTTGGTGTCCAAGAGCAAGAACCGGGAAGTATTCTCCTTGCATTTATCTTCTCCATTGTCTGGCAGCTAGTTGATGCATCCCTTGACGAGGAAGGGCTTTTAGAACTGGCATCTAATAAGAGGTCTATATGGCCAAGCAGGCCACACGACATGGAAATAGACGGGCTGGAAAATTCTGTGAAGAGAAATGAGAACCATGATGCACTAGAGAAAGCAAACATTGAAATGGCTATCGAGCTAATCCAAGAATTTTTGCAGAATAAAGTAACATCAAGGATTCTTCACTTGGCAAGTCAAAACATGTAAGACCTATTAACTAGCACCCCTTATTTTTCTTCTTGTTGTCTGATTCGTATCAGTGTGGACACTGTTGGCATCATGAGCTAGATTTCTTGCAAATGAAATAAAATGTAACAACGTCTTCAGATGTTAGCCCTCTAAGTTTCTTTCTCTTCAGGCCAACACACTGGGAAGATTTCAGTCAGCGCTTTGGAGTGCTGGCAACCAAATCAGTGACAGTGAGGAATTCAAAACATATTAATCCAGAAGCCCTTACACAGCTGGCATATCATACACGTAAATTTCTTGAAAGGGAGAGCAAGACCATCCCTCGAGGAGAGTTTCATGCGATTGTCTCCTCTGGCTCTAAGTTAGCATTGACTAGTCAGCATCATGGGACTAGTGAGTCTGCACTTTGGTTGCCCATTGATCTTTTCTTCGAAGACATAATGGATGGGACACAAGCTGCAGCAGCCAGCGCTGTTGAAAACCTAACCGGTGCTAGTAGATTTATCTCTATTGTCGTTCTTAGATTTCTCCTCTCGTAAATATCTACATATTTATTGTTATGGGCTTTATTTGAACAAAAGCGAATATTTGCAGGTCTTGTAAAAGCATTGCAGGCAGCTAACAGTACAACATGGCATGATGCCTTTCTAGCTCTATGGTTAGCCGCCTTACGCCTTGTGCAAAGGGTAGGAATCTATTCTGACACTACTAAGAATTTTAAGCTTTTAGCACTAGGGTACTTTGTTCTAATCTTGGTGCTTTTAGGAGAATCTATGTCTGCGTTATTACTTTTTCATGCATATGATGGAAATATTATCTGAAGTAAGTACTAACATGTGTGAGGCACCAACTTCTGTTGCACGTATAAACTTATGCATGATTCATAATTAGAAGCTCACATAATGAGAATGTCGTCCCTTATTAGGTATTTTAATTGCTGAGTCACATACTCCTTGGAGATTACTAACCAATATATATTGAAATTTGAAGGAAAGAGATCCAATCGAGGGTCCTGTGCCTCGCACCGACACTTTTCTTTGTGTATTACTATCCGTCACTCCACTTGCAGTTGCCAATATTATTGAAGAAGAAGAAAGTCAATGGATTGATCAAAGCTCATCTAGCCCAAGCAACCAGTGGAAAGAGAAAAAAGGAAAATGTCGACAAGGATTAGTCAATAGCTTACAACAACTTGGTGATTATGAAAGCTTGCTGACACCACCTCGTTCCGTACAGTCCGTTGCCAATCAAGCTGCTGCTAAAGCAGTTATGTTTATTTCTGGCATTACAAATGGTAATGGATCCTATGAAAATACAAACATGAGTGAATCTTCAAGTGGTTGCTGTAAGTAAACTTGCCATCTACTCTTTGCTCTCTCAGTGTTAAACTGCGCCAGCATTTGAATGTGTTTGGTTTTGTAATTGTGATATGTGTTGGCACAGCTGGTAACATGCGCCATCTGATAGTGGAAGCTTGTATCGCCAGAAATCTGTTGGACACATCTGCATATCTCTGGCCAGGCTTCGTAATTGGGGGAACCAATCAAGTTCCTCAGGGTATGGCCGAGAATATTTCTTGTTGGTCTCTAGTGATGAAGGGTTCTCCTCTAACACCGTCATTGACAAACTCACTAATCACAACTCCAGCTTCTAGGTATGTTAAATCTATGATCAATCTTTGTTTATGTTTCTCTTTAGGTCATTGGTTAAAAAGGGTTATAAGTAGGAAAAAGACCATATTTCTAGTTTGCATGTTTTTAATACCAATTTGCATTAACTAAAGCCTGTTTTTAGTTGACTATTGTCTGTTTCCAAGACTCCGTAAGTGGAGTTTTTTAACCTTCTCAGCTGTAAGGCAACTGAATTAAGCTCATTAAATATGATGGAAGCTTAGCAGAGATCGAAAAGATGTACGAGGTTGCGACTACTGGTTCAGAAGATGAGAAGATAGCCGCGGCTTCTATTCTCTGTGGAGCATCTCTATTTCGTGGTTGGAGCATACAGGTATGTTGGCCACTTAGATTCTATTTCTGTGATCTTCATTTTCAAGAAAGTTTTATTGCTCCCATTGCTCCACTTAGATCTTTTTTCTGCAGCCTCCTCATCTTTTATGTTTAACCCCATCTCTGATTAATACCAGGAGCATGTCATTATCTTCATTGTAACTCTACTCTCACCTCCAGCTCCAGCTGATCTTTCTGGGAGTTATAGCCATCTAATCAGTTCTGCGCTGTTTCTTAATGTTCTTCTTGTCGGGATATCCCCCATAGATTGTGTTCAGATTTTCTCACTGCACGGTGTGGTAGGGTTTTATTGTTCCTCTTCAACTTATTTTATTTGACAATGAACAGAGAATGTGCTGTTTTCAATGGGTTAGTATTAATGCTTCTTTTGCCAGGTCCCATTGCTTGCTGGTGCCTTGATGCCAATTTGTGAAGCATTTGGCTCCGGTATTCCGAACATTACATGGACTCTCCCAACTGGCGAAGCAGTCTCCTCTCATGCTGTTTTCTCCACTGCATTTACACTTCTTCTAAGGTTATGGAGATTTGATCATCCACCACTAGATTACGTCTTGGGAGATGTTCCGCCGGTGGGCCCTCAACCAAGCCCCGAGTATCTTTTGTTAGTGAGAAATTGCCGTCTGGAATGTTTTGGAAAGTCCCCAAAGGATCGCATGGCACGTCGAAGATTTTCGAAAGTGATAGATATCTCTGTGGATCCCATCTTCATGGATTCATTCCCCAGACTGAAACAGTGGTATCGGCAGCATCAGGAATGCATGGCTTCAATTCTCTCTGAACTAAAGACAGGAAGCCCAGTGCATCACATTGTTGATTCCCTCCTTAGCATGATGTTCAAGAAAGCAAATAAAGGTGGTAGTCAGTCACTGACTCCATCTTCAGGGAGCAGTAGTTTATCTACTTCCGGGGTGGATGACTCTTCTGATCAACTCAAGTTACCTGCATGGGATATCTTGGAAGCGGCCCCGTTTGTGCTTGATGCTGCTCTTACTGCCTGTGCTCATGGATCACTTTCTCCTCGGGAACTAGCAACAGGTCTGTCCATTTTCCTGAAAATATAGAAATTGACACCTTCTTAATGAAATCAATTTGGACATGGGGATAGTTATCTACATCTGACGATCACCAGACTCACCACATTATAAGCTATTTTATTGCGACTGTCTGGATGCATCATAATTCATAAACGCTGCTCCCAAGGCAGCTAATAGTGGGGTAGGTGTGATCTAAATCTGCCCCTTTGATTTGTTTCAGGTCTTAAAATCTTGGCTGATTTTCTTCCAGCAACACTAGGAACCATGGTTAGCTACTTTTCTTCGGAAGTTACACGAGGTCTGTGGAAGCCCGTTTCCATGAACGGAACTGACTGGCCTAGTCCTGCAGCAAATTTAGCAAGCGTTGAGCAACAGATAGAGAAGATCTTAGCAGCTACTGGTGTTGACGTCCCAAGGCTTCCAGCAGGTAATGCTTTTCTTCTCTCGCAGGACAACAGATATTCTCAGATTCTAAGGGTTTTGTACATGAAAGGTTAGAACCTTAGATGCAGTCATGACAGTCCCGGATAACATGTCCCTGGGGGTTCTTGCTTAGTAGACCTGTAGAAAATTGTCATATCTGTAAAACTGCAACTGCAGAGAAAGTTTGAAAAGATTATGCTGGAACACACGGCTACAATGATTACGCTGGAAAACTCTCATTGCTTAAACATGTCTGTCTTTGCAGATGGAATCTCTGCGGCTACACTTCCCTTGCCTCTCGCTGCATTAGTCAGCCTCACTATAACCTACAAGCTCGACAAAGCAACAGAGCGCTTCCTTGTACTTGTGGGACCTGCCTTGGACTCCCTTGCTGCCGCTTGCCCCTGGCCCTGCATGCCGATTGTGACCTCGCTGTGGACCCAGAAAGTGAAGCGCTGGAGTGACTTTCTTATCTTCTCAGCCTCCAGGACTGTATTCCACCACAACAGCGATGCTGTTATTCAGCTCCTCAGAAGCTGCTTCACTTGCACTCTTGGTCTAACACCTACCTCCCAACTCTGCAATTATGGAGGAGTGGGCGCACTCCTTGGCCATGGTTTTGGCTCTCGCTACTCTGGTGGAATCTCCACAGCTGCCCCAGGAATCTTGTACATAAAAGTGCACCGATCAATCAGAGATGTCATGTTCCTGACAGAAGAAATCCTCTCGCTTTTGATGTTCTCTGTGAAGAGCATTGCCACCAGAGAGCTACTAGCAGAGCAAGCAGAGAAATTGAAGAAAACGAAAGATGGGTCAAGGTACGGGATTGGGCAGGTTTCACTTTCTCTGGCAATGACACGTGTCAAGCTGGCAGCTTCCCTGGGAGCCTCTCTTGTGTGGATCTCCGGTGGGCTGAACCTGGTTCAGGCTCTGATCAAGGAGACATTACCATCTTGGTTCATCTCGGTTCACGGAGAAGAAGACGATTTGGGAGGTATGGTTCCGATGCTAAGAGGCTATGCTTTGGCCTACTTTGCAATCCTGAGCAGTGCATTTGCTTGGGGAGTGGACTCCTCATCTCCTGCCTCAAAACGCCGGCCAAGGGTTCTGTGGCTGCATTTGGAGTTTTTGGTGAGTGCCTTGGAAGGGAAGATATCACTGGGCTGTGATTGGGCCACATGGCAAGCTTACGTGACCGGCTTTGTGAGCCTGATGGTGCAATGCACGCCGGCTTGGGTGCTAGAGGTGGATGTTGAAGTAATTAAGAGGCTAAGCAAAAGTCTGAGGCAGTGGAACGAGCAAGACTTGGCTCTCGCTCTACTATGTGCCGGCGGCCTTGGGACTATGGGTGCAGCGACTGAACTCATCGTGGAGACTTGCCATCAAGTTTAGCTTTACGTCTTTCAACTTTATTTTCTCGACTAATATCTAAACTGTGATCATCAACTTAGATATTATGTATTTATAATTTAGAGTAACATCATTCACAAACAACAGCTTCCAATTGGGCCATTAGAAGCTCAAAACGGAACCAATAACGTGAACAATGAGGAATGGAATAAAGAAATTTTGAGAAACAAAGATGATGAGATGTAAAGAAGAAATAGAATAACTATTTTTGGTGAAATTATTTTCAGATTTCAGGTCCGGTTTGAGAGACATATAAACAAGGGGGAGTAAATGTGGTAAATAGGCGAGATTACATAACAAGATAATTAACACCCCACTGTAGACGAAGAAGCTTGAAGCTTCTATGGCGGCGACGTCGTTGGCGCTAACGTGCGCATCTCCTCTGTTCAGCCCTCGGCTTGTTTCTGCTATGAAGACGCTGAGTACGATTTCTTGTTCTAAAATTAGTTTGTTTCGTCTAAATTCTCCTGCCGATTTCTCAGCTAAATTCTTAAGAAGATGCGCGGGGGAAAAAGATGAAGTGCTTCTAGAAGGAATGCCACCGGAGTATTACGATGATGTTCGTCCCCTCATCCGTTTGTTTCTCTGTGTATTAATCTGAATTTTTCTAAGTCGGTAGGGTTTTTCGATTTACCAGGAATGGCAAGCTCGACAGAGAGAGAAGACGAAAGAATTGAGGCGGATGCAGCGGGAGGAAGAAGAAGAAGAGGAGAGAAAGATTGAAGAGTACCGTGAAATTGGCATGAGGTTGAAAGAATTTCCTGAGGAAGACTTAAGGAAAGCCAGAAAGCTCGTCTCCAGCTTCATCAGAGCTGCGGAGGAAGTCGAAGAGGTAAAATATAGTCCCTTTGTATAAGATAATTAGGTCAATTCTCTTTCAAGTCTCACTCATTATAAGAGGACTTGTGTAGAGAATTGAAGAAGCAGCCGAGAAAGGAGAACTTGACGAGCTTGTCCTCATGATTATATGGAACCGGCTTGACCTTGCTCGCCGCGATGTAATATTTGTTCCTTGTGCGTTTTCATGTTCCCTTAGATTCTTTCTGAGGTCTTCACTCCTGTCCCGTGTTACTTTCAGGATGAGAAGGACGCCGTAAGAAGTCTTGATCTTTTGTATAGAAGAGTCGAGGTAAATTTTTCCCTGGATTGTTTTCTATGCTATAAGACCTTGAGCTGCTGTTGCTTATCTTCATACTTACTCATTTGTGAAGGAAGATGTTCAAATCGTATTAGTCATCAATATATGGCGTACTCCTTTTATGATGATACTTTTGTTGTGTTCAGCCCTACTTAAGTACTTAAAAACGGATTTAGTAAAGGCTAAGGTGAAAGTGAATTCCTTATATCGGGTGTCTCTCTATCCAGACAGAGATCTTAAAACGGCAAGCAAGTCCTGCGATGAAACTGCTGAATGATCTTCTTAACATGCATGATGGTTTTGAAGACGATGCTTGGCTGAAGGACTGCAGAAAACGAATGGCTGAGACCTTCCCACGAGAAGACCCCTTCAGCATTCTAATACCACCCGGATTCGACATTGATATGGTGCGTCTCTTATGTTTTTTTATTTATTCTTTTCTATTTTTAAACAAAAACCTTTGAACAAAAAGAATCAATGCTGTGTTTGCAGAATCAAGGACCGTTGCGATCGTCCATTGAGATTGAGACGGACACCACCCTTCTGAGAGTAGACTTTGTAAGAGAAGTGGATGCATTGCTACAGGAAGTGAGAATAGAGGAAGATGCGGATGCTGGTAACAAAGGAGAAGGACTTGATCCTGAAGCTATAGCACTTAAGTTTAAGCAGCAGGAGAAGCAGCGAACCATCCGTCAAGTTGAAGCCATTCTTGATTTGGCCCTCAGCTTGAAGTGGTAGATACTGGTAGGTAACAGATAGACTCTATACAGGTGTTTTTGTTTAGAAATAAATGAATCAAATATCATGTTTGTGGGAAGTACGACATTTCATCTAAATTTTTGGCCAAAAATTCCAGATCAAAATTTTGCGTGGGACAATTGCCGTCTCCATTACAACCATCTGTTCCTCTTTCAAAGTAAGTTTGGTCTGCAGCTTTCGCTGATTTCTGGAGCTTCAGATCAATCCATTGTTACGGTTTTTAGTTGTGGTGTCGGCCAACCTAAAAGCCTAAATAAAACTTTGAAAAAATCGTAAATCTTAAATGGGCCATGTTAAGTCACTAATGGGCTTCACGATTATAGGATTTTGAAGCAGTGGTTGGGTCACGAACGAGCATCTACGTGAAAATAGCACGGAAAGCATTATCCTACGCAGCAGCTAAAGCGCATGCTAACAATAATAATAGCATCAGTTTTTATGCTAGGTTCGTGTGTGAATCCCCTTCTTCCACCAAAAGCGAAACAATCCACAGACAATCGTCTTCTCCTCGATTAGGGTTTCCATATCCCCACCGTCTCACAAACCCACTTCTTTCGATTGGGCTGGGGTTTCAATGCCTGCAAGTTCATCTGGGGAATCTGTCACCGAAAACCCTAGACACTCCCAATTTCGCCTCCATTTCTTGCTTTACTTCGAGTGTTAGGATCGCTTTTTTTTTTTTTTTTTTTCTTCCTTTCCAGTTTAATTTTATCGTCCTCTTGATGGCTCCGAGCCGCAGGAAAGGCGGTGGTAAGGCTGCCGCCGTAGCTGCCGCCTGCCGACAGTGGAAGGTGGGCGACCTTGTGCTTGCCAAAGTCAAAGGTTTTCCTGCTTGGCCTGCCGCGGTATGAGCCTCTCTTTTCATCATCTTTTACATTTTATAATCAATCTGAAATATTATCCTCTTTTTGGTTTGGTTCTTCTGTATAAGTGGTTTATTAGTTTCCCAGATTTTCCACATGGGCGTCGCCAACCTTATCTATCTAGGGTTTATATTTTCACAGATACCTGCTTCTCCGCGTAATTGAGGATTTAAAATCATCTTAGGTTGGATTTTCTGAAAGGAGCTGGAATTTTGTTGTTGTTGTTAGTAGATACGGGAACACAAATAGTAGTCTGTCCTTTTTTCAGCCGCAGCCTCATCATACATCCCATAATTAATTCATAGGTTATATTCTTGTCAAGTCGTTGTGGTAATATGCTTAAATTTCTCCTCTCTTAGGGCTCTCCTGTTTATAGGTTTTATCTGTCGATTGCTTGTCCACCTGCTTATTATTGTTGGATGCAATTTCAGGTTAGTGAGCCGGAAAAGTGGGGATATTCAACTGATTGGAAGAAAGTGTTGGTTCACTTTTTTGGAACACAACAGATGTGAGTTCTCATCCTTTACCTTTACCCTCCTCTATATTTTTCGAATGGTTGTATCCTGTGGTTTAATGCTAAGATTTTAACTTGATTGTTTGTTCTTTTTGTCACTCTGAGCTTCCCTTTTGCACATTAGCTCACTTCATTCTCGCCTGGTGAAATCATGACCTCTGTTTTTTTTTTCTTCATTGATTAGCGTGGAGAAAATCAGTAGCCGTGTTTATCGGCTTCAATGTTAGATTATATTGTTAGGCAGGATGCACTTTTTCCTCACCCCCACACCTAAATGACATCACATATTATAATTTCCAGTCTTTGATTACAATCAAGCCTGTAACACACATCTGGGTTCATTTGAGCTGTTAATCTTAATTGGGTGGCATTGTAATGAATGTATGTGTGTCTATATATATATATATATGTATGTGTGTGATTTTCACCCAGGGGGTTCCCTGTTGAATGAATCACTCGCATCTTTCTTATGTGTAGTGCCTAATGTCTCTATATCTAGCTAGCTGGGAACATTTGCTTCTTGTTGGACATTTATTTTGTACTGTTGGGTTTTGGCATAGTTATCTGATTTGATTTTGTTTGCATTCTTTCCCGGCTAAGTATCTTTTTCGTGTGTGGTAAGAATTTTTTTATTTTATTTTTTAAGTTAGATTGTTCTTGAAGACTTTGGATTAGTTTATCTTTGTTCTCCTTTGAAAATTGTTTTCAGTGTGTTAGGTTGAATAGAGAACAGTGATGAATTCATTGCTGTCTAGAGAGCATTCTGTGAACAGCACAGCTTTGCAAGAGCTAAATTTGATTGATGACCTGTAAAAATGGTGATGTAGACTGCTCAGTACTCGCTTTCTGCTCTGACCTCAAGATCAGTGAGAATTATTCTCGTATGTAAGCATATGGAGTTGGTGACTTTTTTTTTGTTATTTTTATTCATGTGCAGAGCTTTCTGCAATCCTGCCGATGTTGAAGCATTTACAGAGGAGAAGAAGCAATCACTTTTGACGAAACGCCATGCGAAAGGGTCAGATTTTGTTCGTGCTGTAAAGGAGATTACAGAAAGCTATGAGAAGCTTAAGCAGCTAGAGCAAGCTAGTGATCCCAAATCTGCTGAAGAAGCCACTCTTGGGAGTGCTGAGAATACTACACTGCTGCCTCAGGTCAGTGAAACTCCAACTTGGACAAGTCTAACACACATTAAGTCTGATCCTAGTCATGGTAGAGATGAATCTACTCTGCTAAATGAGGATGCTTCAGCTGCTGAACAAATGCTAGCCCTGCGAGATGACAGTGTCCCACGTAACAAAGCCTGTGATAGTGCAGTTGCTCAAGAACCACGTAAGATAGCAACATATTCTTCAAGGAGAAGACATGGAGGGGCACGATCTCAAAAGTGTGCTCCACAAAAAAAAACATGTTCCGTTCAGCACTCTAAAAGTTCATCCAGGGTGCAAACAGATAAGCTTCAAAGCTCCATGTTGCAATACAGTGATGGTGGACAGAGTACTAATGACGTGGAAGATGGAGCATTAAGAAGGAGAAAAAAGATCAGAAGATCATCAGGTCATTCTGAATCAGATGATGTGGCTTCATCAGCTTTAGATTCACATGGAAGTGACGAAGAAAATGCCTCTGAAATTGCGACGGTTGAATCTGATAATAATACTAGGAATGAAGGCTATGGTGTAGATTCTGGTTCCAAAGTTGAACAATTTGATATTGGTGGACAGCTTCTCGAAGGAGATTATGAGCCTAACAAGGGGCTTGATTTTCAAATTAATACCATGGTTAAGAGAAAGAAGAGAAAGCCGACCAGGAAACGTGGTACTAGTGATGTTGTTGATCCTCCATCTAAAGTTAAGGCAGAAGTAGGTCTTGAGGCTGGAGCACGTGATAATGTTCGAACATCTCAGAATTCTCATGAAAGGTTTACTGAGAGGCCTTCTGAAGAGAATGGGGATGAGCACTTACCTTTGGTGAAACGAGCCAGAGTCAGGATGAGTAGAGCATTTTATGGTAATCATGAGGCCATCGGCTCTTCGCAGGTTGGAGAAAGATTATCCAAGGACACTCTGGTCAGTGCAACAGCACAGACAAGCCCTTCTGATGTAATTTGTAATCATGATACTATTGCAGTCGAAGAATCTAGATTTTTTGCTAAGCTGTCAGTTGACATGATTAATGTAGCACCATCTCCCGTGGAAAAACCTTATGATAGAATGTCTCCATCTGAGGCTTGCGTTCAGACTGTGGGAGAGAGTGGAAATGTTATGGGGTGGAATGAGCTTAGCAATGCACCAGATGATAAAGCAGCTGGACCCCAATGTAATCAAGTTTGCAGTTTGCCAGCTGGCCAAGCTCAGACAGCTAGTGTTCCTGAAGCTATTTGCTCTTGGGATTCACAACCCATGAAGCTGTCAACTAGTGACTCTGATCTTCCAGCCGTACAGTGCTGTCAAGTTACTAAAATTGAAACCTCCTTGGATCCCACTACTGGAGATTCATTTGCAAAAAGGGCCTCTGGGATGTGCTCATCCAGTATACCTTCTCAATTATCTGGCCAGGACCTAGATGCTTGTGATTCATTGGACAATTCTCATGAATATCTGAATGAAGAAGGCAACAAAAATGATGCTTGCGTGGCTAAGGTTGTTCAATCTGAAGGTTTAGAGCATTCTCCATCGCCTTGTTTAATGGTGATTAAGCAGGAGACTGAGAAGATGCAAAAGGCTGACAACATGCTGCTGAATGAAGAGCATGGAGGTCTGGGTGAAGAATATGCTATTGCCAAACCAGCTCAAGCTACAACCAAATCTAACCATCTCCGCAACTGAAAGTGATGTGATAGTTGATGAAAACGTACCTCTGAAAGAAACAGGGTATAGCAAATGTGAGGATGCTGTTGAGGGCAGTAGGCAGCACAAAATGATGTGAGTTTCTATTGTTAGTATTTCCGTTACTGCTTCTATTCTGCTTTTACTCGTTATTATATATATATATGTAGTCTCTATCGTTAGTATTTCCTGTACTTTCTCAAGCTCGCGTGAATATTTTCTTGAAATGTAGTGAAGAAGTTTCTCCTTATATATATATATATATATGTAGTCTCTATCGTTAGTATTTCCTGTACTTTCTCAAGCTCGCGTGAATATTTTCTTGAAATGTAGTGAAGAAGTTTCTCCTTGAGTCCTAAGCTCAGCAGGATTTCTTATTGAGTCCTCATACGTAGAGTGATGTCGCACATAGCTAGGAATCTGTCTATATTAGAGACTCACAAAAGAATTATGTTTTCAATAATTATTATTTATTTTCTTCGTAGATTTTCCTTTTAGGGTTGTTCCTTTTAAGTATTTCGATTCCTATTATGATGTGGTTTTGAAGTCTATGTAGAGGATAGGTATATGGAGTTGTAGGCAGACAGGCACCAGTAAGATTCAGTTTTCTTTTGTTATCTTAATATTTTCTGAATTCCAATGACAAGACAGACTTCTGCTTCACCACTGAACTAGTTGAATAACAAAAGGGTATACTATGTGTGCTTTTGCAGTGGTGAGACTGATGAACAGAAGCAGCAGGCCCAAACCAACAATTCTGTCTCAGTATCTGAGAACCTTTCACGTGAACAAATGAGTTTATCTCCTGCTAATATTGCAGACACTCCTGCAAGGGGCACTCCACATAGCAACTCAGTTTATTACCACATTTCTACCACAGAAAGTGCAAATGATATGCAGAACAACAGTAGTTGCAGCCCAAATGTTCAATCTGGTGAGAAGAAATTGTTTCTGATGCCATTGTCAAAGAAGAAGAGAAAATTGAAACAGGTGTATATCAAGGACAGAAAGTTGTTGGGTTGTGATGTGCAATCCACTCGTGAATCTTTTGAGGATGCACTTAATTCATTGGTGAGGACAAATGAGAGTATTGGCCGAGCAACTCGTTTGGCTATGGACTTGATGAAATATGGTGTGTCTACAAAGGTAAAAGATATATCAATTTCTGTGATTACCAGAGTTTGGTGACCTGTTTGTTTCCTTTTCTGTAATTGACGTCCTCCTAACTGATGAATTGTTAAAGTCATTGTACATAGATATGTTGCTTCTATTTTTGAAGCAACATTTTCTATTGTATGCAGTATAGATAGAATAATATTATGTAGAGACTGCAACAGATTATTTGAGTTTTTTGGATCACCTAGTTGATGAAGAAGGGAATTGTTATGTGCATGCTTTATTGTATTTGTGAGAGCATTCTTTTTTGCAGTAACCGTTGTTAATAAGTCTTGATGAACCTCCTGAACTAGGCTATGGAGATTTTGGCTCATAATTTGGAAAGTGAGACAAATTTAAAGAGGAGGGTAGACTTAATTTTCCTTGTGGATTCTATCGATCAGTGCTCCAAAGGTCTGAAAGGTATGTCATTTGTGCAAATATGTTTTGTTAATCCACATCAGCAAAGTTCTAACTGCGGAATTGACCATGAATACTATCCTACTTTTCAGGTGATACTGGTTGTGTTTATCTTTCAGCCATTCAAGTAATTTTACCTCGCCTATTGGCGGCTGCTGTACCTGCTACCACACAAGAAAATCGGAAACAGTGCTTAAAGGTATGCAATAATATTTGTTAGCTCTTTCGTATTGTTATTGTTTCTCAACCTTTCTGCTTTTTATAGGTTTTGAAGCTTTGGCTTGAAAGACGGATCCTGCCTGAATCTATTGTTCGTCACCATATAAGAGAACTTGATTCACATACTATAGTTCCTGCTTGCCTCTATTCTCGGCGCTCAGCTCGAACAGAAAGGTCGTTGGATGATCCTGTGAGAGATATGGAGGATATGCTGGTGGATGAATATGGAAGGTTAGATTTTGGGTGTTTTGAATCTATATATGTATCCTTGTCTCTGGATTCATTAAACTAATTCATCTTTGCGTGTCAGTAATTCAACTCTCCAGCTCCCTGGATTTTGCATGCCCGCATTGCTTAAGGATGAGGAGGGAGGGAGTGACTCGGAGAGAGGGAGTGACTCAGAGGGAGGGAGTGACTCAGATGGAGGGGATTTTGAGTCTGTCACCCCTGAACATGAGTCCAGAATCCTTGAAGAAAATGTCTCGTCCTCCACAGGTGAAAGGCATACACTTATATTGGAGGATGTTGATGGTGAGCTTGAAATGGAAGATGTGGCTCCGCCTTGGGAAACTGGAAACTGCACACACACTGATCAAGCTGATAATTCAAAGGGTACCAATTGTCAGCTTGGACAACATCATCAACCTGTTTTTGGCACTTCACATCAGCATGTGTCAATGTCATCTCCACCACTGCCATCTTCCTCGCCACCACCTCCACCGCCACCACCAGCTCCCCCTTTACAGCAGGCTCACTGTGCCATGTCTGATTCCTACTTTAATGGCTTTGAAAATGGAGGATATCGCAACATGCATGTATGTCTGTTATATTGTTGTAGTATCCTTTTACTATTACATGATCATAAATCTTGCTATGGTCACTTATCCTATTGTTATTGGTTAATATGCAGGGAGATCATCACGCTGGTCCCCCTAGGATGAACCCACAACTGTCTGGAAGCACGATGCATTATCAAGGTCCGGAATTATCTTATAGTTCCGGTGCAGACCTTACGAATAGCATTCCACAGATGGATGGTTCTAATTTCCAGCATAGGCCTTATCCATCTCATCCACATCCACATCATCCTCCCCGTCCCCCTCCACCACAGCATCAATACTCATTTACAGAGCCGGGCCACCATATGAAGTCGCATAGGGATGCTCCATCGTACTCCCACAGATCTCATTATGTGCCAAATTTTGATGAAAGAAATTTTCATGATAACCATGAGAGAATGAGGCATGCACCATACGAAAATCGAGATGATTGGAGATATCCACCATCTTCTTATGGTGAGGCCTTTTAATTTCATGCGTGTGTTAATAATATATATGCGCACACAGAAGCATGTCAACTGTCGTAGATGCTTTCTAACGTAATTATGCGGTAATGGGAAGTCTGATATGATCATCTTGCAGGTTCGAGATATCAGGACAAACACAAAGCCCCTTATCAATCCAGTTCATACAATAGTGGCCCTTCACGTGAGTCTGGAAGGCTCCAGAACCAGCGGTGGAATCATCCTCCTCGCCCATATAATAACAGACACTCTTTTCACCCTAAGCCGCATTCTGAAGGTCCGGTTCCAGTTGGAATGAGAGGTAAGGATGTTTGAGACGACTATACTCCTTGGCCTTGTATGTAGTTTTCAAATAGAAATCCACTCTTGCTTAGAATGAACAACTGTAGGGACATGAAAGGCCAATTATGTACTCATCTTCGAGTGAGCCATGGGATCGTGTCCTAGGATATAATATGAGCCATGGTATGGGGTTTTTAGTGGAAACGTATTATAGGTTGCTTCTGACATTTGACATTTTATTTGGCATTTAATGATGAAGTAAAAGATTCATAGGCAATAAACCCGCGTACCATTTGTTGATTTGCAGATCCGGGAATGTGGCATCAGAGAAGTGACTAGAAAAACTTGAGAGAGACAAACTGGTAAAGAGGACGGTGGTGCGAAGCAAAAAGCAAAACCACCGAGGTGATGTGGCTCTCTAATTTAAAAAGAGAATGGGTATGTTGTTGAGGTGAAATAGTGATATGATAAAGAAGTGAGAGTGTACATATTACATGGTTGTTCTTTCGGAATCAGAATCTCATGCAAAGCAGAGAGTGAGATGGTAAGAAAGCCATTTGTAGAGATTGAGAAGGGTTTAGTATTTATCTGATCTCCTTTGTTTCCTTATTGTTTTATATTTATTTTTGTCAACTTTATTTTCTTAAGTGGGTTTTGACCTTCGAGTGTATGATGTATATTTATCTCTTAGAATAATATTCCAGCTGAATAGTTGCTACATTTTTTGGAAGTGGAATGATTGGGTAAGACTTATCTTAGTAATAAATATAGCACCTCTTGGTGAGATACGTGAGAGAGTTCTTTTATTATATCTAGAAAAAGGCAATAATTCAATTTACATGTATGTTATGTGTGAAGTAAAAAAGAGAGAAGACTAGGAAAAAAGGAAGAAGAGAGTCCACACGAACGCGGAGAAAAAGGTCAAAGAGGGTTAAATAAAAGGTTATTCCTGAGGTTGAAAAAAAAAAAAAGGGTTCTTCCCGAGAGAAAGTCTTTGCTTTTAATTTCTTGAGAGAGAGAGAGATGGGTGGTTCTGCTTCGGTTCCCGAGAGATCCGTCCATCAATTCACCGTAAAGGTATAATCTTTGTGCTCATACTAGAGGACCAGGTTGAATTATCGCTCTTTTAATCCTTGTTGTTGTTTCCTGGGCATTAGGATAGCTCCGGCAAGGACGTGAATTTGAGCATTTACCAAGGGAAAGTCCTCCTCATCGTCAATGTCGCTTCCAAATGGTTCGTCTCTTTGAACCTTTCTCCAAATTTTGCTATTTTCTTATTCGTCGTTCGTTAATCCTTGGTTTGTGCAAACAGCGGTTTCACCGAAACTAATTATACCCAGCTCACCGAACTTTACCGGAAATACAAGGATCAAGGTCATGATTAATTTAGGGCTTTTGTTATGCAGTTGCAAGCTCATCTCCTTTTGTTGATTTTACCATTTTATGACCTCGTTTTCAGAGTTTGAGATCTTGGCATTCCCTTGCAACCAGTTTCTCTACCAGGAGCCAGGCACAAGTCAAGAAGCTCATGAATTTGCATGTACTCGCTTTAAAGCAGAATACCCTGTTTTCCAAAAGGTAGGTATGGATCAAGACGCTTGGAATGAGTTTATTATGATGAGAAATCTATTTACACTTACCAGTTGTGAATGTGGGATTAGGTACGCGTAAACGGACAAAACGCTGCGCCACTCTACAAATTCCTTAAGGCAAGTAAACCCACTTTTCTGGGTTCTAGAATTAAGTGGAACTTCACCAAGTTCTTGGTCAGCAAAGATGGCTTAGTCATTGATCGTTACGGCGCAATGGTTACACCGCTATCAATCGAGGTATCCATTCTTTGTGTAACCAAATTGTCTATGTAATATGAGGTCATTGTCGTTATACGGTTTTGTTTTTTTGGGTGAGCAGAAAGACATCAAGAAAGCTCTTGAAGAGGCTTGAAACAACGAGGCGGTTAATTTTGAATGTAAATTGCACCTTTTGTTTTGTTTTTTTACCTTTTGGACAAGTTTCTCTGTTTGGTGAACTACAAAAAGAATTCCTCCTTTTGGGAGAGTAGGTTGCTGTATTTCATTTTTTTCGCAAGAGTACCACATGTTAATCCAACCCGAATGGTAAAATTTATCTGGCCAATCCAATCCGAAGTTAATAGTTATAGGGTTCTGTGGAGAGTAATGTTTAGAAAAATCATAATTTCTAATTCTCCCTACGGCTATTTGACTGACAAATTTATTTTTATCGCCTAACAATTCAAACATGGTTGAAGTTATATTGCAAATGTTAGTATGTTTCTCAAAAGGAATTTCTCAGAGTTAGCAAATATTTCTGTTGATATCATATGTGTAACTTTGAACTCGTAATGAAAATACAGTACCTGAGAACACATACATAAGGGTAATATTTTATGAGTAATGGAGGAGACGCCGACTGGCTTACAAAGTCAACAGAGTTAGAAGAATAAAAAGCAACGGTAGAAATGGTGAAGTAGAAAATTGAGCCAGGCTGGTGGGTTGCATTGGCTGAAGCACGGGTCGAATTCCTGGATTGGTTGTTGGGGCCGTCGGTCCATCTGCGAGAGCAACCGGTGCAGGTGCAGGTGCCGGTGTTTTCGCCGCGGCCTTGGACGCTGATCAAATATGTCCAAAATCAAATTTAAAACGCAAAAACGCATAACAACGTGATAGTTTATTAAGTACTCACCTCCGGGGCTAAAAGCAGACACAGGCGGTGGTGGAGCCAGTAAAAATGGAACCGGACCTGCCCAATACATATATAAATAAATGGAATCAACTGAATCTTATATACACAATACAGTTAGTTAGCGGTTTCTATCGAATACCTGGCGCTGGCAGAGGAGACCCCGCAGCTGTAAATTAAGCAATGAGTCAACCGTGGTTTTAAAAATGACATAAGTAAATAGAGTGTAGTAACTTAAGAACCTTGACACTGAACAGGTACACCGCCCATCTTGCAGGCACGAGGCAGAGCAAGCGAGAGAGTCCGATTGATGAAGCCAGTAGGCAGCGGGACGTTAGCGGTGAGGATGAGGCAAGCACAGTCCATGCCGGTGTTGGTCAAAGACTTTAAGGAGTCGCAGCAGCCGGCGGTAGGAGTGACGGAACCGCCGCTGCTTCCGGTGATGAAGTTGAGACATGGAGTGAAGGTAGAGATCATGGAGGAGGTGCATGGCGTGCTTATCTGCTGACCTTTCCCTCCCAACATAAAGCATGACATCATCACTACTATCAATGTTAGGCCTACCATTCTAATTTGGCCTGCTTAATTCTCGGGTGAAGATGCCTCATAGTCATTTCATTCTGTTTTATATATGATATAATGGGTGCATTGAAGTTAAACAACTTCCAACTAATATATAATCCTTTCTCTCAATCTCTTTATCACAACACACAGTTTCCTTTTTATTTCATTAATCAAGAAAAACCAAATATAAAGAGAAAGTAGCTGAGTTTGGTATACTTCTAGTAATTTTGTAACTTGAGTAATTACAATCTTTAGTTCTAAAAAAAATGTTATACTGCCGCATGTCTAAGTGAAGTTGTATATATTAGGTGCATCTATAACGTACATACTGGTTTGATAAAATCATATAAACAATGTAAAGTAGGTCATCCAACGACACCGGTCTATTTGACATTTTCTGATCGACTCCTATAATTAAACCAAAGGAAATACACATAAAGTTGAACAATAAAAACTCAAGATTATGGGGTATAGAAGCAACTACATGATCACATTTGTAGCCGTCGTGGCGGCTCTATGGGGCGATACAACAGCACAGCCGAGCGGGTCATGCGTGAGCACGTTGACCACCCTCGCTCCGTGCCTCAGCTACATCACCGGAAACTCAACCACTCCCTCACAGACTTGCTGCTCTCAGCTTGACTCTGTCATCAAATCTTCGCCGCAGTGCATTTGCTCAGCCGTCAACAGTCCGATCCCCAACATCGGCCTTAACATTAACCGAACACAGGCGTTGCAGCTACCCAATGCCTGCAACATTCAGACGCCTCCCCTCACACAATGCAAAGGTAACCCACCTAACTATATATTTATATCTTATGCGTTATAGTATTGTTTAACTCACAACAGAGTGTTTGTGAAAAAGCGGCCACTGGTCCAACAGCACCGCCTTCTGCACCTTCACCGGGGGAGGAGACCCCACCCCCAGGTGTGACACTAACCCCAACCTCATCGCCGAGTGTTCGTTCAGGTACCTACTCATTTGATCACCAAACCAAGCAACACTAGATTTTTAGTTAATTAATATATTCCCCTTGCACATTGGTACATAGGAGTTGGAGGTGGTTCCAAGATAACTCCCTCCGCTGGTTTCGGTTCTTCCACCGGGAACGTCGACCGCGTGCCGCTGCATCTTCTTATGTTTGCTGTATTTGTGGTCTGCACCTCGTCTTTTCTTTGATTAATTCTGAGAGTTCATGTATTTGGGAATTTAATGTTACTTGCTATGCCAGATTGATAAGCGACTGTGTTCTATTTGCATTGCTATATATTTCTGTTGAATGGGTTATTATCCTCTTGGGTGTAATATTTCTAGGCATTAAGCAACGCAAACTCGAGCAAATAGTGCAAGAAATAAAGATAAACAGGCATGAACAAAGCCACATGTTTTTAAGTTTATTTAGGTGGAGCACCTTAGCAGCCAACAAGACAAGTTAACTCATCAACCTCTCCTTTGATTTCTCTTATGAGTTCTTCTTTGTACTCTTCAAACGTGCCTCGGAAGAAAGTCACTGTCCCGTCTTCCACAACCCAAATTTCACTCTTCTCCTCGTCCTCACTGACACGGCTTATGAGTCTCGAGTCGTGACTCACCAACACAACTCCGCCTTTGAACTCATCTAGTGCATCCGCCAACGCATCTATCGTCTGCATGTCGAGGTGATTTGTTGGCTCGTCAAGAAGCAAAATGTGTGGCTTCGACATTGAGATTGAGGTTAGCACAACCCTAGCCTTTTGTCCTCCAGACAATTTCGCAATTGGAGTTAAATGGTTGTCACCTGTTAGCCCAAATTTGCCCAGTTTTGCACGCACCGCCTCTTGTTTGCTACATCCCTCTTGGTCAGGATACAGACGAAAAAGATACTCAACCGGTGTCTCCCACATTGATAACTGGTCAACAAAGTGCTGCGAGTACCTGCCGATCCTCAGCTTCTGGCTTCTTCTCACTTCACCCTCAGTCGGAACTAAATCTCCCGCAATAAGATTCAAAAGAGTGGACTTTCCAGCTCCGTTAGGCCCAACTATCGCTACTCGTGTCCCCATATCTATACCTAAATCCACATTTGAGAGCCTGAAATTTGACTTGTTTGGGTAGCAGAAGCTAACCTCAATCAACTGCAGAAGAGGACGAGGGAGCTCGGTTGGTTCTGGAAAATCGAGCACCACGTTATAATCTCTCCACTTCCTTGGAGCTTCTGGTGCTGGGCCCTCCTCATCCATCGTCCTACCCTTTGCCTTGCGCTTGGATGCTTCTTTCGCTGCAGCAAACTTGGCCCAGTCCTTTACCTTCTCCTGTTCTGCCCTGTTTCCAGACCTCTTAGCTGCTTCCATCCGTTTCTGGAAAATCTCAGACTTTTTGTTCATCTCCTTACGTCGTTGAACATATCCAGTTTCGAAAGCATCGAAATTACCACGATACAAGTAGAGATTCTCGTCGTGCAAATGTATTATATCCGTACAGACAGCGTTGAGGAAGTCCACTCCATGTGAAACAACGACCAGCGTATTCTTCCACCGACACAGATACTCCTCTAACCATAAAACAGCTCTCAGGTCAAGATGGTTGGTGGGTTCATCTAACAACAAAAGAGTAGGTCGCACAAAGAGAGCTCTAGCTAATGATATTCGCATCCTCCAGCCACCACTGAGCAGCTTAGTTTCACCCGCTATCATATCTTCTGTGAAACTTAACCCCGCAAGAATTTTGGAAGCCTGCGCTTCAGCAGCATCTGACCCCAACATATGTAGCCTCTCATACAATTCAGCAAGCTTTTCCCCATTATCATCAGCATCATCATCATCATCACAAGACGATTTCTCCAGAGCTGCAGCTTCTTCCCTTAACTTAAACAACTCTTCATTGGCAGAAACAACTGTTTCCAGAGCACTCTTTCCATCACCGACCACCTCTTGCTCAACAAGAAGAATGTCAATATTCTTCGGGACTGGAATCTTCCTCCATGCTAAAAGCTTTAGCAGTGTAGACTTACCCTTTCCATTTGGCCCCACCAATCCATACCTTCTCCCATGTGATATCATGAGAGAGGCATTCTTCAGAAGCTCTTTCCCTCGAACAGAGACAGAAAACGAACTGATCTTAATATCTTTAACATTCGCATCTCCCGTGTCTTCTCCTTCAAGCACCGATGTCTTGCTTCCAATAACAACCGTGAATGCATCATGGTCGTCCTTCGAGGCCTTCCTCTTTCCTATCTCTGCAGCCAGGTGAGCTGAGCTTTCTTTACTCTTTAGCTTCATTTGTTTCTTGTGAGTCACAGAGAAATCGAGTTGCTTTTCTTTGCCCTTCTGATTGCTCATTGCATGCATCTGTCTCTGTTTCTCATCAGAAACGCCTTCGTCTTCGTCTTCTTGATCATAATTAGGAGGATAATCTACGTCATCAGTGTAGGACGAATCTTTTAGAGCAGTCTTGGCTCTGGACGATGAACCCTTCTTGATCTTGGGTTTATCATCTTTCTTATCCATGCTTGCAAGAATGGCTATGACTGAAAATTTCTCCTTCTTCGAATCTTTACAAGTATATTTCCCATTCCTGATAGCACCACTCTCGTCTGACTTCTTACCCATTTAACTCTGTATCTGACATGTAAAATTTACAAGTCACGATTAAAAACGAAAACAAAATAAAAAAACACGCCCATGGGTTGGGTTATTAATTAAAACCATATAAATTTTATATCCATCAACCAGGATTCATAACCAAACAGACATAAATCATATTATCTAGCAATCCAATTCGATAATTTAAACAGATCCCCCGAATTAGGGTTTATACATCATCCCCACCAACTCAATCCAATTACTGGGCTTCGTTTACCTAAATCACAACTATTCAATATTTGGATTCCGAATCTTATAACTTTCAAGGATCGATCAAGAGGTTGAAGTAGCTTTGTGTGACAGACAGAGATAGAGAGAAGCGTCGCAGAGAAACGACGAATCTCAATCCAAGGGCTATGTGCCGGTTGCCAATCGGAATCAGAATAGTTTAACATATATATTTTTTTTAATTATGATTGAAGCCCACAAAAATTAAAGCCCATTAAACTTAACGGTCCAGGATTGAGGCGAACATGGGAAACGACGTCGTGTGAGAAACACTCGCCAAAAAAAAAAAAACGGTAATTTGACTACATTTTTATCATTTAAAAATAAAATTAACACGTGACCAAAAAAATAAAATAATAAATAAAAATAAAATTAACACTGGGTTGGCTGTATAGTGACAATTTAACACACCAATGTCAAAGGTCAAAAATTAATATTACACTAGTTATCCAATGTCAAAAATATATCTACAATGTGAATACGGTCATTTTTATGCCAAACTTACGTGTTTTTGCCAAAACAAATATGAATTTTCTGTCGAACCAAAAAATATACAAACTTATGTTGACCGAACCATTTTAAATACAAAAAAGTCAACTATAACGAAAAATTAATTAACATTAAACAATTAACATTAAACACAGTTAAGTAACAACATTGTGTGTTTTAAAAATATAACAAAATCGACTCTAAATCCCTAATCCCCTAAACTTTTCCAATTCCCAAATCCCTAATTTCTCTACTCTCTTTCTAAATCGACCTAAAGACGAGAAAGTGATGTAGAAGGACTCGGTTGGTTCTGCGACGGAGGAGGACTCGCCTGGACTCGCATGCATATAGATAAAAGTCCTATCAACTTCAAGAGAGTATTTGAGAAGTGTATGCATTGAATATTTTTTAGTTAATGTAACAATACTTGGCATTATATATATATATATATATACATGCATATAGATGAAAGCCAGAAAAGTATTGTTATAACAGCCCTCTTTGATTTTAGTTCTATATATAGTTATAACATCAATATGCTATATTGTGTACAAAAGTATGTACACATACTTGTACATACTTATTATATCCACACACAAAAAATATCATACACTACTTATAATCGTAAAAATATTTAATGCATACACTTCTCAAATCCTCTCTTGCAAAAGAAAGATCGACAAAACCTATGTCAAAAGAAATAAAATCAAAGAGGGCTTTTATCTATATGCATGTACAGCCAGAGGAGGTGGGTAAGAAATATTAAAAAAAAAAATCACTTTCAAGTATTGTTACACTTTGTCCTTTCCCATTTAATTTGGCTACTCTCTCTCTTTTGCCTTTTTCCTTTGGTAGTAACTTTGTTTTCCTTATAACATTTTTTCATTAAGTTTCCATTTTTGTTTTTTTTTCTCCTAGTTATGTCATGCATGGCAGATCAAAGAAATTAGTGGTTGGAGATTTTACTAAAAAGGATCTTCTCTGCTAAAGAAATGACTAAACACTGCCATTACATGTCTTGTCCAATGAGTAATTACAATTCGACATTTTATGTTATTATTTTCATTTTTGATACCTTAGCTTATCTCTGTAGTTTAAATGTTAGGTATAGTTAACTTTGTTTTTTTTTTATAAGGATATAGTTAATCTTTGTTACTTTACATAAACTTAAACGATGTTGTGTGAGAAACACTGGCCCAAAAAAAAAAAAGGTAATTTGATTACATTTTTATCATTTAAAAATAAAAATTAACACTGGGTTGGCGGGAAATGCTCATTTAATTCTCCAAATATTTGTAATTGACGCTTTTATTCCCGAATTTTAACTCGCACACATTAAACCTGAACTTTGTGTTGACTTCACAGATTAAGACGAAATCCCTAATTTTTTCACCTAATTCTCGATCCCCCTTAGAACCCTAAAGAGAGTGAGTTCGAAATCGATTGAAAGGTGGAGAGAGGGAGTTCGAAATCGATTGAAAGATGGAGAGAGTGAGTTCGAAATCGATTGATTGAAGGCGTGAAGAACACAAAGAACAAAAGCCCTTGCCCAGAAACGTCTGTAAGTAATTTGTGGTTTAAAATCATGATTGCTAAATTTGAGGTTTCTTTGTAAGTTATGAGAAATTTCGGATGGTTGATTGTGAAATTAATATAGGAGGAGTTCAGTTCGAGCTCATCTTACTATAGGTTCAATGTAAGAGGATTTCCAACCAAATGTGTGTGTGGAAGTGAAGTTTGTGTTTTTACATCACAATCCAAAGCAAATCCCGGTCGTCCTTATTTTCGTTGTGTTGCTTCCAGAGCTGTAAGCTACTAAATCCCTTCGTTTTTATGAGTATACTAACATCATTTGGCTTGAAACACATTTGTGATTGTTTCGTTATCTTATGTTAATCTTAGGATGATCATTTGTTTAAATGGGTGGAAGAGGGAATGTATGAGGAGGTTGTGGACATGTTACAAAGAGAACCCATGATTGTGAATGAGAAGATTGAAGTGGATGAGCTGAAAGAGATGGTTCTACGCATGAGCAAAGAGATCAGATGGTGGAAAATCAAGAATATGGTGATTGTTGTTGGTGTTTGGTTTAACTTTTATGGTTACCAAAATGAGATGTTAGGCTTAAACTCATTATGAGATTTGTGTAAGACTTGTAAAACTTATGTGTTATTTGGTTAGATTGAATGAGTTTGTTTTGTTAAACTCTTGTGTCATGAATGAGATTGTTTTTTCATGAATGAGATGTTGTTTTACACTTTTGGGTTAAGAATGAACAGAAACAAATGCTTAAAGTGAGATTGTGCTAGAAAAATAGAACCATAATGTCTTACTTAAACTGAACCAAATTGTCTTAAGAAGCTCATAAACCACATAAAACAGAAGTTGTCATGACTAAAAAGAAAAACAAAATCTTCCACCTTGTGATGCCCCAACTTGTGATGTTCCACCTTGTGATGCTCCAGGTTGTGATGTTCCACCTTGCGAAGTTCTAACCTGAGAAGAGCCACCTTGTGATGATCCAGGTTGAGAATATCCTCCTTGAGACGATCCAGCAAAAGATGAATCCCCCTGAAATCAAGCAAACCATTAGGAGTTACAAAAACATACATACTACCTAACAATACAAATCAATACAAACCTGTTCTTTTCTCGGACGACCTCTTCACCTTTTTGCTTCAGGAGGAGCAGTTGAATTAGGACATCTAGTCTTATTATGTCCTTGTTTTTTGCAGTTTGAACATGTCCCAATACGACCATGGCGAGTTAGCTTGTACTTATTAGATGAAGACTCATGAGGAGCCTTTCTCCTAGCACGATCATGAGGTCTTCCTATATTATGTTTAGCTGGTGGTGGTAGAACAGGTAAGCGACACAATCTTTTCCACAGCCTCATGCCTTGGACTGGTCTCATTCCTTCATCATACAATAGCCGCCACGTTGAAGTCAAGTAGTAATTAGAGACATAGTCATTGATATCTAACCTTGTGTTTGTGATGACACACATAACATGCATACAAAGTATGTCATTCAACTGCCAATAGCCACAACCACAAGTCTTTTTTTCCATGTCCACACAGTAAGCATCCTCTCCATACTCAACCTCATGCAAGTTTCCTGTTGTCATGTACCTTTTGCAATCCTTACCTTTCACCCTATTCGTTTCAATCTCTTTGTCTGCTCTTGGTGTGAACCTCTTCTTCCACCTCTTAGTTATAAGCTTCCTCTTTGCATTCCTTTCCATGCACTTTCTCCTCACATCTGTTAAGAATTCAAGTAATGACATCCTTCTTGATTCCCTGATATTCCTATTGAAAGACTCTGACAGGTTGTTGAGGTTATCATTGCAACGAGATCCAAGCTTGAAGAATGCACGAGACCATGTTGCTGGAGCAGTGCACTATAGGGAGTCACACGCACCTTGGTTGTACCTCTTCATAGCTTCTGAGTTAGTTGTGAAGAATGCCATTGTGTAACTTCTTGCTATCTTCCAAAACATATGCTCAAGCTCAATATTCTTGTTAGTCTTCTTCCAGTTTTCCAGTATGTGTCTAGAACACATCTTGTGTTCAGCTTTGGGCAGCTCCTCATGAACTGCATTGAGCAAACCCTATCATTAAAAAGAAACTGTTACTTATCTTTCTTAATGCACATCCATGAGAAACCATTAAGTAGCTCAAGACTTACATGATGTATGTCTGAAATGATGGTAATGTCAGCTCCATCTTCAAGTCCCAAATCCTTCTTCAGAAGTTTCACAAACCACATCCAATTGTTAATATCCTCCACCTTTACCACTGCCCACGCAATTGGGAAGATTCTGTTATCACCACCTCTCCCAACAGCACCTAACATTTGACCTTTGATATCCCATTTCATGAATGCAACATCTAATCCTATAATAGGCCTACAAGCTTGCTTCCAGGATCTTTTCAATGCTTCAAAACATACATAGAGACGGTAAAACCTCTACAAGCTACTAGGAACTGCCCCAGGAATCGTCTCAATCTCCATTGTTGAACCCGGATTAGAGTCCTGACCTCTTCTTGATAATCCCATATCCTAGCAAAATGGGACTCGTGGCTGGCCTTTCTCTTATCTTTCACCAACTTTTTTGCTCTCCTACACTGATGCACACTAACTATCATGTTATACTCCCTCTTGATTTCATCTACCATCTCCTAAGATTTGATATTTGGATTCCGTTGAAGTCTTTCCTCAAACAATTGGGCAATAGTCCCACTCCTCAACAGCTTTGTGTAACCAGACCTAACACAAACATGCTCGTTCTGAAAGACCATAATCATAAGCTTTCCTTTCCTTTTCTCAAACGAACAGTACACTCTCCATGGACACTTCTGTTCGATGTGTTGTGTGCACTTTGCCCCAAGCCTATCCGATGATGACTTATACATTTTAATATCGTATTGGGTCTTTAGAGAATACCTGAGGAGTGCATACTTGAATTCATCCGCATTGTTGAATGACTTATACTTTGCTAATATTTCATCAGACCGATTAGCATAATTGTATAGCCTATCTCCTTCATCTGCATCATCGTCTGATAGTGGATCCGAAATCCTCTCGTCCTCCCAAATGTCATCGCCAAAATCATCTCCTGAAGCATTACTAGCTGCATCTTCACCCACATCAAATCCGAATTGGTCTTCTATGTTGTTGCAAAATTCAACATCGACGAGCTCATCTTCTTCTTCCTCTGGGTTTCCTATCAGATCTACATCAACCTCTGCATATCCTCTATTGTCTTCGATAATTACTGGGCAATCATCTTCAGCGACACTAGAATCATCAGAAGATTTTATTCCCTCACCTTCAACATCAGCTTCTACTTTTTCTTCTTCAGCCACTCTCTGGTCTTCAACATTGGTTTCCTCTCTCTCTTCTGCAATATCGGCTGCATCTCTCTCGTCTTCGCCTTGTTTGGTTCAGCAGCTCTCTCGTCTTCAGCTTGGGTTTCGGCTTCTCTTCGAACTGGAAGCTTGCTCCTTGTACCACCCAATGTCTTACTTATAAACGCCGAGTAATTCATGCCTTCAATCGATCTCTCTCACTCTCTCTATATTTCAATAGATTATGATGCAAATCGCAAATTAGGGATTAGGGTTCTAAGAGGGATCGAGAATTGGGGGAAAAAATTAGGAATTTCGGGTTGAGAGTTTGATTTTAATCAACCCATAGAAAATCTATTAAAAATTAGGTTTAACGTGTGCGAGTTGAAGTTCAGAAATAAAAACAGATACTTCGGTAATTAATGAGTATTTTCCGTCTTCTCATCTCGATTTTCTATCTTCTTTCTTCTTCTCTTCACGGGTCATGACCTATCAACCTCCTTTTATGGCGGATATGTCCGCAAAGGATGTTCCTTTCGCGGTTGAAGATATTGTTCAGACGCCTTTCCCTGGTTATGTAGCCCCAACTGCAGTCAGCTTTAGTCCTGATGACTCTTTGATCACTTACTTGTTTAGCCCTGAAGAGAATTTCAATAGAAGGGTGTACGCTTTTGATGTGAATAAAGGTGAATCTAATTTGGTTTTTAGTCCTCCTGATGGTGGAGTTGATGAGAGCAACATTTCACCGGAAGAGAAACTGAGAAGGGAGAGGTTACGGGAGCGTAGATTAGGAGTAACTCGGTATGAATGGGTCAAGACTAACTTAAATATGAGATTCATCGTGGTGCCTTTACCTACCGGGGTTGTTCTGTTATTCCCTTACTTCTATAATCAATACTACGTTTATTCGTTAGGAATCCTGATACATTTGGATAATTTTATTGGAATTGTGTCACTTTTTAGAGAACACAGATGAATATTTACTGAAAAGAGATGGATTTAGCTAGCTTCAGATAGGCAATAGAATGTGATGGAAGTTATAATCTATCTCAGTTTGGTTTACTTTTTTGTTTTTGTTTGGTTTTGTGTTGTGACCAATGTTAGGTGTATATGAAGGACCTTTCTTCATCAATGTTAGGGTTTAGGGTTTAGGGTTTACCAAGATACTCTAATATGTTAGGTGTATAGTTGTAACGCCCGTGTTCTGAGCTCGGGAAACAATGAGATCAGATGTTAACATGCTCATAACGATTGCTCAGGGAAAGTTACAAAGCCGAGATTGTAATGAGCTCGGGTTCGGGAATATTGGCGAGCTCGGGAAAGTTAGTGAGGTTGGTGGAGTTGGTGAGAATGTGATTAGTGGGATTGTGGTGGAATCCTTAATCACCTTTTTCTTTTAAACTCATCTCTTTCCTCTGAACAATCATTTCGAGCTGTAAGGGAAGGAGAAAGTGAGAGGACAGAGAGAGAGGAACTCACACCTTAAGGAGAAGAAGAAGGGGCAAAACTTCCAGCAGACAGCGTGTGGGAGAGAAGAGGTTCCGACCTTGCAAATCGTGTTGAAAGGTAAAGATTTTTGGTGGAGTTGTAGCTAAGCCATAATCTAGATGCGCCTTTTTGCGGTTTTGGATTTGAGTCTGTAGTCTGAAAGTTATTCACAATTTCGTAAGGTGTTCTGTTTACGTCGAAGGCAGGACCAGCGGAGACTCGGGTTAGATCGCTGCCGCGTCCGTGGTCGGATCCTCACGAAATTGGTGAGTAGTTTCAGGACTCATAGGGATTTAACTCCACCGATTGTTTTGAAAGTGGACGCGTTAGATCGAAAGTTATGGTTCGATCTTTCCGGCGGACGTTCTGGGTTTTGCCCTGTTTTTTGCGCAGTTTTGGTAACTTGGTTTGTTGTTGTGGTTGGCTGTAGGTTTTTTCTTAGCTGCTTTGAGTTCGTGTGTAAGGTCCTCCTGAGTGTGTGTGTGGAGTATACCTTGGCCGAATTCCCGTTGTGTTATTAAGGTGAGTGCGTGACATTGGGCTTATCTAAGCTATGGTAATGGTTTTTGGTGTTGTGTGTTGTTGTTTGATTGTGTTGTGGATGCAAATGGAAGTCATAATCGATTATGTGTGGTGTTATGTCAATGACTTGGTGGTCATTGGTTAGTCATTTTGCATTGTGTGTTGATTGTTATATATCATTATGCTTTGTGTGTATAGCCGTAGATGGAGGATCGCCTCACTAAGTATTTATGATAATACTTAGCGCATCTCTATATGTTTGTGATGCAGGTAAGGATTAAATTTTGATCGTGGAATCATGGCGAAGGAGGAGGATATCTAATTCTCGTTTGTGTGTTGTTTTATTACGGTTTTTAGTAGTTACGTTTTAAATCTCTTTGGGTAATATTATTTATGGGAAAATAATATTATGTAAGTGTTTATGCTTTTAATGTGTGTTTTTGGGAATATTATTTATGGGGATATATATTACTATGGTGAATATCGATTATGGTTTAAATTGAATTCGGTTTGTGTGGTTGCGAATATATTTACGGAATAATATTTGCTTGTTTAAAAAAAAAAAAAAAAAAAAAAATAGACACTCGGGTTCTGGTCGTCTCAGTTTGTATCAGAGCATTTACGGTTCTAGGATGGTTTAGGAAATTTAATTGGATTAATTTAATTTCCTTTTTGCTTGATGCATGTTGTTGTGAACTATTGAATTTCGGTTAAAAATGATTATGTGTTATTAGTCAATTAAGTGTTGTATGGGTCTTAGATCATCTCTTCGAGCCTTTAAAGAGATTCCACGGTAAGTTGTTCTATTTTCTGTCTTTGGTGTTGTGTTCTGAGCTTCTATGGTGTAAGTGCAGATGTGTTTAGAGCAGAGGTGTCGGGCCGGTCGTGGTCGTCCGCGGTGCCCAGGTCGTAGAGCTCCTTTAGTGGAGAGAAGTGTGCACGAAGTGCTACAGTTGAAGCAGGTCATGGATTCGCTGCGGATCAGGAGGAGTCTGAGGGTGTGGCGAGGTGTTGGTGCCGGTTGGTGCCTGTTCGGGTGGCGGTGTTGGTGCCGTGTGCTGGGGGTCCAGCGCGGTGCTGTCGGTGTGGCAGCGGGTGTTGCTGCAGGGCTCGAGATGACCGTCATTGTGGATCTGGTGACCAGGCTGTTGAAGCGTGTACCCGAGAGGGAACCAGTGCAGGCTCAGTGGAACCGCTGTGGTGGCGGAGAACCGCGAGTGGCGGTTGAGGTTGCTGAGAGGCCCCATCTTATTTAAGGTGATGGGCAGTTGCAGAAGAATTGGCACAGGATTCTTTTTCCGGTGTGCCAAGCCGAGGAGGCAGATAAGTGGAGGACGCGGTTGGAGCGTAACTCGATTCGGACTAGATGTCCAGAGGGTATCCGACGTGGATCTTGCAGTCCACTATCTGGAGGGCGTGCAGCACCTTTGTGTGAAAGTGTTGCAGCTAGGCGACCCAGGCAGATATGACTTGGGAGGATTTGTTACGGAGTTTAACTCCAAGTTTCCCTCAGGAGGCGTTGGATCGGTTAGAGGCGCGGTTTTTGGAGATGACTCAGGGGAACCGGACGGTTCGAGAGTACGAGGCAGAGTTTAACCGCCTCAGTGTGTATGGCTGGTCGGGCCATGGGGGAGAGCAGGCCCAAGTGGCGCGGTTCATGAGGGTCTACGGACCGAGTTGAGGAACCACTGTCTGTTCGAACTTTTGAACACGATTGGGGAGTTGGTGGAGAAGCGTGCATTGATTGAAGAGGGTCTGAAGGATGATGGGCAGTTGTAACCAGTTTGGGTTGTTCAGACCAAGAGGTCGCGATCACAGTCTAGTACAGGCAAAGGGCGATAAGCCGTTACAGGTCAAAAGCGTAAGTTTGAGGCTACTCAGAGGTTAGCCGAAGCGGTCCGGGATGCTTCAGGTGTGGAAGCAAGGATCATAGAGATTGCGAGTTGTCCTCAGAAGGACACGCCATGAGGATACGCGGCGTGTTATCACTGCAAGGAGACGGGGCACATTAAGCCTAAGTGTCCAAGTTGCAGCGGTCAGAGGTGGCGGTGACACCACCGGCGAGGCATAGCGGAGCGGCACTAGAGTGTTTTCCATGATGGAACGGGTGAGCCAGAGTTCCGGCCGATCACAGGTAAATTCCTAGACTTAAAAAAGTTCATTTCTTTGTAGTTTGGAATTGGTATACCTGTTGGTGGGAGTCTTTTAGCATATAACACTTGTGAAGGGACCTTGCTCGTGTGGGGGTCTAGTTCCATGTGTTATTTGACTCGGGAGCATCGCATTGCTTCGTTACTCCGGAATTAGCCGAGCGTGGCAATTTTCGAAGTGAGCCCCGGTAGGCAAACGGGAGTGGTAGAGTCGTCGAGGGAGGCTTCTACCTATTCAAGGTAGAATCGGAGCTGCGTTGTGGTCGGGGATATGCCTACGCAGACTTGATAGTTTGCCTGTGGAGCTGCTACGACGTTATTTGGAAGTACCAGAGCGCATTTTGGATTGTCGCCGGGGGCGCCTAGTGTCTCGAGCGGAAGCCGGAGAAGTTGTTTTCAGGGAGTGAGACCGACTTCAGGGAGCCTCGTGATCTCTGATTTGCAGCAGAGCACAATGTTACGAGGAAAAGGATGCTAGAGGGGCTTAGTCTTGGCGACATTGTGACTCCTGAGACTGTTGAAGCGGTTGAGGTGGGTGATCATATCCGGATTTGTCCACAGTTTGAGGATGTTTTTTCACGTCGTTTGCAGGGGTTGACCACCCACTCTTTTCTGATCCTTTCATCTGATTTATTGGATACCAGGGACGACACGATATCGAAGGCTCCATACAGATGGGCCGCCTAGCAGAGTATAAGCGAGCTGGAAGAAGCCAGTTGGATAGGATTTGCTTGGATCA
>SMJT01000219.1:0-57577 GCA_004349715.1 Crucihimalaya himalaica | reverse complement strand
AAACGAGAGAGAGGATGGCGGAGCAAAGGATTCTCAATCTAAGTTTCGATCTGTAAGGTGCTTTTCCTTTCTCAAGAGATGGGGGGTGGAGCGAAATCGGATCTGTTTCAAGGTGATTGATTTGGATTTGGTAACAAGATTAAGGGCCTACGATATTTGGCTATGGCAAATCCTTGATATTCTTGCAAGAATATTGAATATTAATTTTTGGAGCTGGTTAAATTTTGGATTCACCATTGGAGATCTTCCTTCTTTGGATTGCAGGGGATCATGGGAAAGGAAACTAAGGATTCGGTGGTACTATTTGCGCATCGATTGCTCCTCTTTAGGAAGAAGATCGCGAACACCTTTATTAGCAAGGATTCAACAGACTGGTATATGGCAAATCTTCAGCATCTCTTCATT
The DNA here is from genome assembly GCA_004349715.1 of Crucihimalaya himalaica. Taxonomy (NCBI): domain Eukaryota; kingdom Viridiplantae; phylum Streptophyta; class Magnoliopsida; order Brassicales; family Brassicaceae; genus Crucihimalaya; species Crucihimalaya himalaica. The sequence continues at coordinate 57,172 of SMJT01000219.1, read as the reverse complement.
GAAGACAGAAGATCGGAAATATTACGCTCTCTCTTCACGGACGGAGAATAAATATAGGCTCTCGCTCACAACTTTTCTTCACCAAAACATCCTCTCAGCACTTAATAAAGTTCACTACTTTTCCAGAGTTTGTTCGGTGGTCTTTGTTTGGCTATTTTATTGCGGTGGTGTACGGTGTTTTTTGTGCGGTGGTGCAAGGTTCCTACGAGTGGTCTTCATAATGTCTCAGAGTTCTTGTCTGATCAAGGGTAAAGCTACAGCTCAACCAGAGGGTATGTTATCTAAAAAGAAGATAAAAATTCCTCACTTTGATAACTCAGCTCTGATAGAGGGTTATGCAAAGACGGTCATTGGAAGGTGTATGAACCCTCGGGCACAAGATATGAAGACACTGCTCTTCATGCTACCACGAATTTGGCAGTTGGAAGGTAAGGTTGCTGGTGCGGATTTGGGCCTTGGTCGGTTTCAATTAAATTTTGACAATAAGGCAGATATTGAAGAGGTACTCAAGATGGAACCTTTCCATTTTGATCATTGGATGGTGTCAATGGTTAGATGGAGGCCTACTATGGATCCATCATATCCATCGACTTTAACCTTTTGGATTCGCATCTTGGGAGTCCCTCTTCAATTCTGGGCAGATCCAACATTTCGGAGTATCGGTATGGAGCTAGGACATGTTGAAGCTGTTGACATAAATGGAGGAAAAGTTCAGGTTACGGTTGATGGTTTTCGTCCTCTTTGCTTTGAGACGGAAGTGGAATTTGCTAACGGTGAGGAGACATTGGTAACACTTCGGTATGAACGACTCTTTGGCGTTTGCAAGGTCTGCTCTAGTCTATGTCATGATGAGAGCCACTGCCCACAAATTTTGACAGAACCGATCAAAAGGAATCCGGTAAATAATGGGAAGGACAGAGATGATAGCAGAAATCAGAGTTACAAAGGTGATGTAAACTATGGCCATAGGGTAACAGAGGGAAAGGATGGTGATGCTGGGGACATAAACCGTGATAGGAATAACAAGGGCACAAGAGCAGGTGTAGAGAAACATCGATCTAGTTTTTACATAGGGGATCCACCCTCACGTCCTCGACGGTATCCTAGTTACGCTCAGCTTAATGAGCACAGGAGAATCAAGGAGACAACATTGGAGAAGGAAACTGCATATGGGAAGGGAGCTGGGAACGTGTTGGGTCACGTACCGGAACAACAACCAAAACTGCATATGGGAAGGCCCTCTTTAGGGAGGAGGGAGAGGTGATAGAAACAGAGGTTGACCAAGACACACCACTGGTCACAAAATTAGTCCAACAAGAGGCCATTGAGACAAGTGAGGACAATGTTACTAAGGGACATAGTTCTGATCCAACTGTTGAAATGATAAACGCTGAGGTAGATGGGGATACATTAAAAGGGGAAGATGAGGGACGAATGACTGAGCCTCTTGTTACTGGTGCGACAATGGTGGTAACTTTAACAGGAACAGAACATGAGATGCTTGGGGTGGAGCAGACTGTCCCAGCTGCTACACAAAAGGTACAGGTCACGACTAGGAATGATGGAGAGGTCCTTGACATGCTGGATCAGATGGATTTACAGCAATCTGGGGAAATTAACACACGAACATGCACTGATGACATCAATCTGGAGGAAACAATGCTGGAATCAGATTCAGTAATAGGTCAGGAAGGGGCTGAGATGGAAGATGTAGATGACAAAGAATTGGGAAAGAGCATTATGGAGGATAGAGGCAGAAAACCAAGGGGTGGGACTTTGCTGAGAGGAGTTAGCTCTAAGAAGAGGAACGTCCAAAGACTTGCAACGCCTCGCAAGCGTCCAGCTCCGAAAGGTATGGGGCAGGTGGAAACAAAAGAGAACCCGATGAACCAGGAAGCGGAGAAGGGTGCAGCAGGTGGAGGTAAACCAACGAAACCATCGGTTGATAAATGAAAGTTTTAAGCTAGAATTGTCAAGGCCTTGGGAATAAGGCGACTATCGGGTATCTTAGGGATCTATGGAAGCGGCATCGACCAGATATTATATTTCTCTCGGAAACAAAACAATGTTTTAATTTTTTAGATAAATTTAAATTGCATTTTGGCTTTAATAATTTATGTACGGTGGATCCTATAGGTTCTAGTGGCGGTTTAGCTTTATTTTTTAATGATGATTTGAATATCTCAATTTTATATGAGAACAATCGACTAATCGATGTTGAAGCGGTTTATAAAGGAAAAACAATACATCTCTCTTTTATTTATGGTGATCCAGTTCCCAAGCATAGAGAACAGGTTTGGGAGAGATTGACACGAATCAGCATAAGACGGTCAACTCCGTGGTTTCTTATTGGTGATTTTAACGAATTAACGGGTAACCACGAGAAAAAAGGAGGAACGTTAAGGCATACCTCATCATTTGTTCCATTTAACCAAATGATCAAAGACTGCGGTTTGTTGGAATTTCCTTCTCTCGGTGATACTCTTTCATGGAGAAGATGACGCGACAAAAAACCAGTTAGATGTAGGCTAGACAGAGCCTTGGCAAATGCGGATTGGCATGAGTTGTTCAGTAAGTCTTTTGTTGAATATTTACCCATGGTAGCATCAGACCACAAGCCAGTAATGGTTCCTTATTGGTGACTTTAACGAATTAACGGGTAACCACGAGAAAAGAGGAGGCACGTTGAGGCATGCCTCATCATTTATTCCTTTTAACCAAATGATCCGGTACTGTGGGTTGTTGGAATTTCCTTCTCTCGGTGACAATCTTTCATGGAGAGGTAGGCGAGATAAAAAACCAATTAGATGTAGGCTAGACAGAGCCTTGGCAAATGCGGATTGGCATGAGCTGTTCAGTAAATCTTTCGTTGAATATTTACCCATGGTAGCTTCAGACCACAACCCAGTAATTGCAATAATTGAAGATAAAATTCCGAGGGGTCGGAAAAATTTTCGTTTTGATAAGCGTTGGATAGGAAAAGAGGGTTTAATGGAGGCCATATCGGAAGGCTGGTTAAGAAACCAAGAAATCGGACTGGGTGGCTTGGTCGGTAAAATCACGAGCTGCCGCCAGGCAATATCTCGATGGCAGAAAAAGTTGTCACCTTATGGCAGAGAGTTGATCCTCGATTTGCAAAAGCAGCTGGAGGAGATACAAAACAATGATCTTAGTACTCCGGATGAGGTAGCGACCTTAACACTTAAGTTAAAGGAGGCATATGCGGAAGAAGAATTGTATTGGCAACAAAAAAGCCGCAATACATGGTTGGTCTCGAGAGATCAAAATTCAAAATTTTTTCATGCTCAGACAAAACAAAGACGAGCGAGGAACATGATTGTAGGCTTGTATGACCTGAATGGACTGTGGGTGACTGAGGACAAACAGGTGCAGCAGGTGGCGGTATCATATTTTGAGGATTTATTTACATCATCGGAACCACATGAGATTGATGGCATGTTAGATGAAATCCCAAAATTGATATCAGCGCGGATAAATGAGGAACTAACGGCACCGGTCACAGAATCAGAAATTAAAACAGCTTTATTTATGATGCATCCAGAGAAAGCGCCAGGACCGGATGGTATGACGGCATTATTTTTCAAGAAAGCATGGCTCATTGTCAAGACAGATCTACTAGAACTAGTGAATTCATTTATGCAAAGAGGTGAACTAGATCAAAGGTTGAACTTGACAAACATTTGTCTGATACCAAAGACGGAGAGACCAAGCAGGATGACTGAACTTCGACCTATCAGTCTTTGCAATGTGGGGTATAAAATTATATCCAAGGTCTTATGCCAGAGATTAAAACGGTTTCTCCCAACCCTTATTTCGGAAACACAATCGACTTTTGTTGATGGGCGTCTGATTTCAGACAATATCCTCATTGCCCAAGAAATGTTTCATGGTCTTCGAACAAATAGATCCTGCAAAGGTAACTATATGACAAGTAAGACAGACATGAGTAAAGCTTATGACAGGGTAGAGTGGATTTTCGTCGAAAAATTACTACGGAAATTCGGTTTTTGTGAGAAATGGATTGTATGGATGATGCAGTGTGTTACTTCGGTTAAATAACGAGTCCTACTCAACGGCCAAGCTAGGGGGCTTATCATCCCAAAACGGGGATTACGACAAGGCAATCCACTCTCACCCTACTTATTTATACTATGTACGGAGGTTTTGATAGCGAATATTAAAAAGGCTGAAAAGGATAAAACTCTCACTGGGTTGAAGGTAGCAAAAGCGGGACCATCCATCTCTCATCTACTATTTGCAGATGACAGCCTGTTATTTTGTAAGGCTACCAAAGAACAATGCTTAGTAATTCTGGGTATACTCAACAGATATGAAGCTGCTTCAGGGCAACAAATTAATTTTGAAAAGTCATCTGTACAATTTGGTCACACGGTGGAAGAGGCGATTAAACAAGAACTGATGAACTCATTAGGAATAACAACCATTGGTGGGATGGGCACTTATCTGGGGATTCCAGAAAGCTTGGGAGGTCCGAAAACAAAGATTTTTTCGCTTGTGCGGGAACGTCTACAAGAACGAATAAATGGATGGTCAACGCGATTTTTGTCCAAAGGGGGGAAGGAAGTATTGATCAAATCGGTGGGGTCAGCGTTACCAACATATGTTATGTCATGCTTTCGACTCCCAAAAGCGGTCACGTCTAAGCTTACGAGAGCAATCGCAAAATTCTGGTGGAGCACTGATGGGAACCATAATGGGATGCACTGGATGGCATGGCATAAATTATGCCATAGTAAAACGAACGGAGGGATTGGTTTTAGATGTGTGGAGGATTTTAACACAGCACTTTTAGCGAAGCAAATTTGGCGGTTACTCACTGTTCCGGATTTGCTATTTCCAAAGGTTTTTAAGGGAAGATATTTTCAAAAATCCAGTCTCCTGAATGTAGGAAAATCATATTCTCCTTCCTATGGCTGGAGAAGTATACTATCAGCTCGCCCTCTGGTGATAAAAGGACTTATCAAAAGAGTAGGCGCCGGGACATCTATATCTGTATGGAATGATCCTTGGATACCTGCTCAATTCTCGAGGCCAGCATTTTGTATGGTGTTAATTATTGCCCTTCCCTTACAGTTGATCGCTTGATTGACCCAATTACACGTGTATGGAATGAAGATCTGCTACGCAACCTTGTGGACTCACATGAGTACACAATCATCAGAGGAATGCCAGTTGGCTCGGCTACCAAAGCAGATTGTCTTGGCTGGCATTTTACTAAAACTGGTAAATATACAGTTAAATCAGGATACCAGGTAGAACAACTCCTGGAACCGAGTATTCGGAAGGAACCTCATTTTGGTCCTGATTCTCACGCACTAACAGCTTTCTGTTGGAAGTTGAAGTGTCCCCCTAAACTTAGACACTTCTGTTGGCAAGTCCTTACTGGATGTATATCGGTAGGTAGAAATTTGAAACATAGGGGTATAAACTGTGATCCTCGGTGTGCACGTTGTGGCTGCGATGAGGAGACGGTTAATCATGTATTGTTTGAATGTCCACCATCAGTACAAATGTGGGCATTATCAGTGATTCCCTCGGCACTACATCAGTTTCCCACACCATCGATTTATACCAACATGGATTATCTTTTTTGGCGAATACCAAAGGATAATGATATGGAATGTTTTCCCTGGATTATTTGGTACATATGGAAAGCAAGGAATGACAAGATTTTTAGTAATCTGGATAAAGATCCGCGAGAAATACTAAAAGTAGCGGTAGGCGAAGCCCAAGGTTGGCAAAAAGCACATACGGAGATCGATAATAAAAACTCAATGAGTACTTCTTCCTCGATAGGAACACCATGCATGGATCATCGATGTTTTATTGATGGATCTTGGAAGGAATCTGACGCTTTCTCGGGTGTAGGTTGGTACTACTCAAATGCCAATAATGAGGAAACTCTTATAGGAGTCTGTAACTTGCGAAGAAGCCTCTCCCCACTACATACTGAAGTGGAAGCCTTAATCTGGACGATACGGTGTTTAATTACAGAAAAGAAGATTGAAGTGCACTTTCTCACAGACTGCTCTGATTTGGTGAAGATGGTGTCTACACCTGGTGAGTGGCCGGCTTTTGAGATATATCTGGAGGAAATATTAAAGAGTANTATCTAATAATTAATTCGATGTCAGAAGGAGAATGTGTATATCTCCAAAGTGAAGTATTCAAACACTTATTTCTCTCAAAAAAAAATATATATATATAATATATATATAAATATTAATATATATATAGAATTTTTTTTTTCAAAGATACACAAGTAATATTTGTTAGTTTTTGATTTAAGGTACTTCCAATACAGAAACTGGGAATACCTTTAAATATTCATACTATCAATATCCAAAAGAAGTAATCTCATGTTTCTACGGATACTCTAAGCAGCCGATGCGGTGACTTATCCCACGAGCCGGCACAACTTTGTAACACATCTTCTATGCCCATGACATTTAATACAATATCTAATAATAAATTCGATGTCAGAAGGATAATATGTCTTTTTTTTTTCAAGAAGGAGAATATGTCTATCTCCAAAGTGAAGTATTCAAACACTTATTTTTCTTTAACAAAAAAAAAAAATATCTAAAGTATTATATAAATAATACATAACACAGAGGCTTCCTTCTAATAAATACTCGATCCTGGTGTGGTGTATATACATAAATGTACACGACATTTGAACAAAATATCAGCCCGGAGATATTTTGATCGAGTGAGTATATTAATTTTATCTAATCCTAAAGGCATTTGGGTCCATGCAACTAGGCCAGTCCCATACACACATCAGAGTTACTTAAATAGGCAATGGCGAAGGAAAATGATTAAAAACTCCGTAGACGTATTTGTGATAAGAATGGTTTTCTCTTTTCTGTATATGGCGTCATGTTGTAACTTTTACGTGTGTAGTCGAAAGAAGATACATGTGTTCGTTCCTCTTTTTAGCTCTGAATAAAAATGAGTTTACACTCTTATTATTTTAGGAAAAATACAAAGGAAAAACCTTCGACGTAACCATTTTTATTAAACTAACATACACCTCTTTTTTTTTTGGGTGCTGAGAGCATGATTAATGGAGAGGTTTTTAATGAGTTTCTTAAGTAATATTTTAATAATTTATTAGATACAAGAAATTTTGTTAAGAAACATACTTGATATAAAAATATTTTAAACAGATTTAAAAAAAAAACACAATATACATTTCAAATAAGCATCGAAGCTCAGTTGTTGTCTTGATGACGTCCAAAATTTTGCCATATATGTTCAACCAAATCAGCTTTCAATTGTTGATGTGCTTGTCTATCACAAATTCTAGTTCGAACACCCAACATATTAGTGAGATTTGTAGGCATATCTGTAGAGTACATAAAATAGACATCTGAACTTCAGTTTCATTCTCCTTGTTGGAATCCTGAAACATCAAATTGAGTGTATCCATCTCGTTCGTCTTCTACTATCATATTGTGGAGTATGATACATGCTCTCATAATCTTTCCTATTTTGACTTTATCCCAAAACAGAGCTGGGTTTTTAACAATGGCGAATCGAGCTTGCAAAACTCCAAAAGCACGCTCGACATCTTTTCGGGTAGCTTCTTGATGTTGAGCAAATAAAGATGCTTTGGGGCCTTGTGGAATTGGAATAGATTGGATAAAAGTTGCCCATTTAGGATAAATATCATCTGTGAGATAATAAGCCATATGATACTCCCTTCCGTTGACAAAGAAATTAACTTGCGGAGCTTGACCTTTTATTATATCATCGAAAACGGGTGAGCGATCAAGAACATTGATATCGTTTAAAGTACCTGGAGGTCCAAAAAATGCATGCCATATCCAGAGATCATATGAAGCTACAGCCTCTAAAACGATTGTGGGTTTTCCAGAACCACATGAATATTGACATTTCCAAGAAGTGGGGCAATTCTTCCACTCCCAATGCATACAATCGATGCTTCCAATCATCCCAGGAAATCCACGTTGGTCTCCAATATGAAGTAGTCGTTGAAGATCCTCTGGTGTGGGTCTTCTTAAGTACTCATCGCCGAACAAATATATGATTCCTTCGACAAATTTTTCCAAACATGAACGAGAAGTAGTTTCACCTAGATGGAGGTATTCGTCAACCGTATCAGCCCCACCACCATAGGCCAATAGACGAATTGCTGCTGTACATTTTTGAAGTGCAGAGAGACCATACCTTTCGAGAGCGTCTTTTTTTTGTCGGAAAAATGGAACTTCATTGGAGAGTCGATCAACAATATGTAAGAACAATGGCTTGTTCATTCTAAAACGTCGTTGGAATAAATTAGCAGGATATGTTGGAGTCTCACTAAAATAATCGTTCCATAAACGTATGTGAGCTTCTTCGTGATTTCTTTCAATAAATCATCGTTTTTTCTTTGACTCCCTTGCCTGCTGATGCTCACCATAATCATTAAACATATTCTCAAATGTTTGATCGAATAGTTGATCAAACTTTTGATCTAAATTTTCATCTATTGATCCGTCAAACGGATTATGGGAAGAAGATGCCATATGTGTATATATTTTTTTTAAGATTTTGATATAAAAAGGTGGATTTGATCAATGAGAGAAAAAGAGAAGGAGAGAAGAAACAAGTAAGAAAGAGTAGAAGAAGTAGAAAGAGAGAAGAAACAAGCCTTGTGAAGAGAAGAAGGAGAATGAGCGACGAAGTAGAAGAAGAGGAATAAAGAGAAGAAGGAGAAGAAGAGAAATAAAGAAGGAGAGATGAAGGAGAAAGAGATAAATAATTGACGTTTTTGCTCCTTACTATGTAATACTTATCTTGTCTATTCCATGAAATGTTTTATTTCCCACTTGCCTTTATTTCATATAAACATATCTCGTAATCGGAACAAACCAATTAGCACAAAGACTTTATTAAATGGGCTTGATATATCGTAAGATCGGAACAAACCAATTAGCACAAAAACATAACAGAGACACTGATATCACACGGAACAAACCAATTAGCACAAAGACTTTATTTGATGGGTTTGATATATCGTAAGATCGGAACAAACCAATTAGCACAAAAACATAACAGAGACACTGATATCACATATTTCACAAATCATCAAGCTATTGTAATCTTCAAGGCTTGTAGCTTTCACATGAATTTTAGCCCCGAAGTGAAGCACGTGGTACTGCCGGTAATCCCCATTCATCCTCAGCCTGTTTATCATCAGAACATCATAAGTCTCTTATCAGCCATACATATCCAAGTTCGACATAATATGCAGAGAGTATTANAAGGAGAAAAAGAGAGAAGAAACAAGTCTTTTGAATAGAATAAGGAGAAGGAGAGAAGAACGAGAAGGAGAGAAGAAGGAGAAGAAGTAGAAGAAAGAGAAGAAGTAGAAGAAGGAGAAGACGTAGAAGAAGATGAAGGAGAAAGAAACAAAACCAATAAAAGTATTCGTCATGTGATAATAATGTCTTGTATTATAATATCTTGTGAAGTTTTGTTTTTTTCTACCGACATATTTCATTTTTGTTTGCTTATTGAATATTCATTCATCATGTTTGTTTGTTTATTGAACAAAGTCATGTTTGTTTATCAAATCGAACCATACCAAATCAAATCAATATGAACAAAACCGAATCAGACCAAATCAAATCAAGCTGAACCAACCCGAGTTCGTTTCTCCTTCTCCAAATCCAAAAACTTTATAAATAAGGTCTTGTTACAAATATTCATTAAAACCTCTATGTTTCTCTCTTTGTGTGTATTGGGAATTTGGGATGTTTCTTACTTTGCATCATCATTGTCTTTCTCCTACAATGCAAAAACAAATCGAAAGTCAAAATTATGAATTGAATTTGAAAGTCTTGCTCTTTGGTATAAGACACGTAAGTTACCTTGGACTTGGATTGTTTGTCGAAATGGATTCTTTTTTTAGATGAAAAAATCTTCAGATATAAAATTGGAACCTGAACATGAATGATGCCCAATACAATGCTTGTAATTGGTAACCAGCTATCTTCTGGAGATACAGACAGATTCGAACTGTAAATTCACAAAGACAACATCAAATTGAAATCAAATGTTACAAAATGTTACAGATATAAACAAGAGTATTCCATCTTTCTCATGTTCTTAAGTAGTGATAAGAGTTGTTCTTACTAGACAAAACCTGAAGAACAACTTTCTCATGTAAACTAAGCTGAGATGGGTGAAACTTGAGAGTTCGAATAAAGATCAAATTTTATTTCCTCATCAAAGGATTCAGACCCAAACTAAAGACAAGCAAATAGTAGAACAAGTGAAACTGATCAACCACAATCTTATCAATTCTTCTCAATGCTTGGTTGCTACTAACTTGACTTAAATTTTCTTCTTCAAATTTGTTGCTCCTACTTTCACTTTATAAAAATTAAGTTCTTGTAAGGTATAAGTCAAGATGAAGCTGTAAAGATTGGGATTTGAAACGTCAGCTGAGTGCCTCGGAAGTCAGAAACTAAAAATGTTCAGAAACCTAAAAATGAAGCTGTAAAGAAGCTAAATATATTCAGAAACCAAACTTCACACTTCAGGAAAACCAGAAATCTGAAGAATGGAATTTCGAGATCGATGATACTTGACGACAAATGTTACAAAAGTGTGTAACAACAGTTCAGTTCATCATATAATTGTGTTGTGTAAACAAGAGTATTCCATCTTTCTCATGTTCTTTTGATCCTATTGAAGAGAAGTTATCCCAAATAAGCTCAGATTTTAAAATGCATCTTAATCAAAGGTACATGTCCAGAAAAACATGTAAAAAATTAGCAGCAACATATTAGCTAAATCAAATCAAATTTCTGCCAAAGTCATGTTCCCAAAAACACAGAGAGCATCGGGAAAAGAACCTGGATGTGATCAGGACCAAGCAACCTTTGATTACACTTGAGAGCTTTGTGAAGATACCTCAAGGCAACATGTACATTCCCAAGTTCATATAGATGGTAGAAAGAGGCATCAAACATTTAAACCATAAAACCAAATAGTTCTGTTAAAATCAAGATTGCAAAACTTACTTAAGAGCCAGCTCTGTATGCTGAAGCCTATAATAGAAGGCAGCAAGATCACCATAACTCTTCATCGTATCTGGGAGATCAAGTCAAACTTCCCTCTCATTGATATCTACAGCTATAACACACAGAGATGCAAGACCGCAAACTGCCACAACTTTAGCAAGAGCCTAAAGGAGGAAAAGACAAAAGAGACAAATCAACAAAGCCAAATCATGAAGAGGTACAGAGAAACAACAAATAATGTGAAGAAAGAGCTGAGGAGTAGAAATATCTTTTTTCTGGACATGTAACCGCATCTTCAAGCTTTCCTTTGTCCATCTGGGAGATAGATTTTTAGTGGCACCGAACATTTTGATTAGTGTCATAACAATCAAATATAACACACAGAGATGCTTATCAATAACTTGGTGCTGGTTTTTGACCTTGATGCTACTTCCTCCTCTCTACTTACTCTGCAAAGAACCAAAAGCATCAGACATTAGGTGATGTAAAAGAATAGAGTTTTTAAACATACAAACTTGAATAGAGTTTTTAAACATACAATCTTCAATAGAGTTTTTAAACATACAAAGTTTTAAACTGACTTAAACAGATAGGTTTTTAAACATACAAACTTAAACAGATAAGTGTTTAAAATAAAACAGAACATAAAAACATACAAACATACAAACTTCTATTAACTATTTCACACTAATTAGCCAACATGTCTTCAATAAGCTTGTTCTTTAAAGCTTCTTCATACTCAGAAAGTGGGTCTTTTTTGGCAATGATACTTTCAAGAAGATTCATCTTGGAGAGTCTTTCTTTCATTGCCAAATCTTTCTCTTTTATTGTCCACATGCTCTGAAACTCAGCAAGAGCCTTCCCCTCTACTGAAGTACTCTTAACAGATGCTCTTTTTGCTGCCTTAACTCCAGGAGGACGGTTGGTTCCTTGGTCACCTTGTTTGGTAAATGCATCAGAGTTAGATGATTGTGCACCATCCTCAGACCTTCTCCTTTTAGAGATTCCATCAGTTTTACTTGTCAATGATTCACACCATTTCTGGTCATTCCTCAACTCCTGCCAAGCATGGTGAAGATTGAACTTCTTCTTGTAATCATTGTAGAAGATTTCCTGAGCTAGTTGAAGAACATCTTCTTCATTCTAACCACTAGTTTTCTCTCTTGTTGCAGCTTCATAGGATCCACAAAATTTGCAAACAAACTCGTTTATCTTCTGCCACCTTTGCTTACAGTGAGTTGCCTCTGGCATTTCACCTCCTGCAACCTTGGGACTAGCCGCAAAGTATGTTGTAATTCATTTCCAGAAGGCACCTGACTTCTGCTCATTGCATACCACAAGATCCTTGCTCGTGTTTAACCAAGCACTGATGAGGAATATATCATCTACGGTACTCCATTTCCTTCTTCCTCTACGCTCTGCAGGAATGTCTTCAGAGAAGCTTGCTGTTTCAGTACATTGAGTACTGAAAACAGGGACTTGTGATGATCCGAGTTCCACATTATGTTGACATTGACTGCTCAAAAGGTCAACAAAATTGGAGGTATGACTATATGGATTTGTAGAATCTATATCCTAAATATGAAAGAAGATAGAAAGAGAAGCTGAACTATGGTTAGCAGATTTTAACAAAGAGAAGAAGGAATGTGTTTATTAGAAGATGATAAAAGAAAGAGGAAAGAAAGAGGAGATGATAAAGAAAGAGGAAAAGAAACTTGAGTTGACATCTATCTAACCCATTTATTACACTCCTAATCTAACACTAAAACATGTTTGTTTACAGCTAAGATAATGATGCATGGGAGATGGTACAATGACCATGAGATAGAGCAGATGTAAACATGTTAGTATACAGCTAAGATACAATGAGCATTAAACATGAGCATCACTAACTATAATTTCTCCTTATAACAACAACAACAAACTCATAATTCCTAAAGGTATGCAAACTAGTAACAAAACAAAAACTTCAAAATCAATCAAAAGTAAATAAAGCCTTAATATCAAGACTCTATTTGGAAAGTGAGAAACAGTAGGTGACATAGGGAAACACATGATAAACAAATGTTTCAGAGACTTGATAAACAAATCCGAACATTAATCTCATCCATTAGAGAGCTACCAGATCAACTATATTACATAATCTCATCTATTCGGGGAGCCTCCAGACAATTCAGAGATTGTGTTCAATGACATTATCCAATGGCTGCAGACAAGAATCACTACTCTTAATGTCAAGGCTAATAATGATGAAGCAAAACCTCAAATCTGATATAACTCAGATTCGGTCTAGACCATAACCACGTCTTGTTCTTTTCTCCTAGTACGTACGCAACTACATTTTTGTTAAGGTTTTTTTTAAAAAAGATTGGATGATAGCTTAAGAGATTAGATAATTTTTTTATGAAACATGCTTTTGTTTTCTGATCTTTTGGGTTGTTCCTGTGTATGCAAATCTGGTTTGCATACTAATCATGTCAAGTTTCATGCGATAATTGTGATAGAAATCCAAAATCATGTCAAGTTTAAGCAACAAATGAAGCTGCTGCTTACTGATCCAAATCCAAATCCAATAATCCAAATCCAAATTACAAACTTAAGCAACTTTTAAACCAAAATCAAAGCAATTTGGTTCTATATGCAAATCCAATAATCGAAAATCAATTCTAAATGTGAATCCAGTAATCGAAGAAGCTACTCATCACACAATCCAATAATCAAATGTTGAGATGAATCGAAATGTCGAGATGAATCGAAAGAGACATGGTTTCTTGTTCTTCTTGTTGCGAAGAACCGACGGAGGAGGAGGACATACGGAGAAGACGAATCGTTTCCGCCGGACGATGAGTCGAATCCACCGGAGAAGACGAATCGTTTCTGCAATTGTGAAGGGAATCAGTCACGACAGAAGAAGAAGAAGAAACTCGATTTGAATCGGTTCTTAAAATCGTTTTTTAAGAATCGGTTCTTAGTGTTTTATTTTATTTTTATTTAATTTAATCAGGTTTAATGTTAAGAAACTTAGTTAAGAACCCCCGTTGATGATGCTCTTACAATCTATAAATTTCAGACAAGCAGACATCCACCATATAAGAAATGAGTAATTCTAAATTTACAATATTAGAAAGAGTGAGACCTTTTCCATTTATGCATCTAATCTCGGTCATGGCACGCGACTTCTCTACTTTAAATAGATAAAATTCGGAAAGTTGTCTTTTTCATACATGCACTATATTATTATGTTGAATTCATACATGAAGTTTATAGGCGTACTAGAACATACATCAACCAAAAATGTTAAGTTGTGGTAAAACATACAATCACTAACACCGTTAGTCAACCGTTAATTCATGTTGACATGGCAAATACGTGGCAAAAAACACTCGCAGAAAAAAAAATATCATGTTTTTAGTATTTGAAAGGATTGAAACCCATTACCTCTAGGCCAAATATGAGATACATAACCAACTGAACCAAGTTGTTTTCTCGATAAAATTTTACATGCACCTAATTATATATAGTTTAATCAATCTAAAACTTTTAATCAATTTTAAAACGCGAAAATAATAAATAGTATTTAAAATTTTAAAATTCTAAACTAATATTCATTAAATTATTATATATTAAATAAAAATTAAAATAGAAAAAATAAAATCAATTTCACCCAAATATATATAAAATCACATTTTCAATATATATATGACATATATGCCTAAACCCTTGGCTTTTCTCGCCACCTCCGTCCCAACTTTACCGAAAACCATCATAGCCAAAGTTTTTTTTTATTCTAAACTAATATCCCTAAATTATAATATATTAAATGAAAAAATAGAAAAAAATAAAATCAATTTCACGGAAAATATATAGAAAATCAAACTATTTGAATATATATATGACTTTCATGCCTAAATCCATGGCTCGTCTCGCCAACTCTGTCCCGATTTTATCGAAACCAATCATGGTAAAGTCGGGACGGAGGTGGCGAGACGAGCCATTTTTAATTTTTGTTCATTTGTGCATCTAATCTCAGTTATGCCACGCGACTTCTCTACTTTATATAGATAAAATTTAATTTCTTCCTCTCTTTGCAGTAGAAAGAGCCATACTTCCTCCGTTCCACAAAAATTGATTTTTCAAGGTTTTCTCACATATTAAGAAACATTTACTAATAACTTTTTAAAAATTATTTTTTACTTCATTAATGCTTAACCCCAAAAGAAAATAAGTTATGATTAAAGTTTTTCGTGAATTTACATTCTCAAAAAGAATAATTATGTTTTAAAAAAAATGTAAATTAGAGTGTATGAAATCAATATTTATGAAACAAAATAAAAATCTAGAACATCAATTTTCATGGAACGGATGTAGTATTTAATATTAGAAAATTAGAAAATGATGTTTTTTTTAACTATACATCTATAACTTATCTAGTTAGGACTGATGGAATAGGTTTTATAATAATCAAAACTCATTATGCCCTTAATTATAAATAAAAATGAAATAACAAAATTATAAATTTTAATCATATTCTATATTCTAAACCTCTTTTACATATGGAGTCTTTGATTTAAAAAATAAAAATAAAAGTATATTATACAACCCATCAAAATAAAAATAAAAATTAGTAAAACCATTTTTTCTCATTTTCCTCATCGATGCCTTTTTTAAGGATTAAAGAACAACAATCTAAAATTTTTTTATCTAGAGTACAATATTGGACAAAAAAATTATATAAACCTACTACACCTATTTTTAAATATATAGAATATATATTACAAAAAACATATATCTTTAAAGGGCGAATTGCTAAAAATAGACCCAAAATTGAGTTTGAATGCAAAACTAGACCGCAAATTGAAAAAAATGCAAAACTAGATCTTTGGGGTATGGAAATTACATTAACCCCCTTATTTGCAAACAAAAAAACAGAAACCGCAATTACAGTTGTAACCTCCGCGCGAAGTAGACTTCTTGAACGAAGTCTCACAGTAGACTTCGTTCATGACATCCATGAAGTCTGAACCATAATTAAACCTTAGATTTAAATTAGGAAAATAATAAAAAAATATTTTCAATGCAATTTCTTCTAAAGAAAATAAGATTATCTAAAATATGAACTTTATAAATTAAAATTTCCGAAACTTTCATAAATTTTAAGCATGTAAGGTTGATTATGTTCTAAAATACCATAAACAGTCGCAGACTTCGACCATGAAGTCTGAACTGTAATTAAATGTGAAATTTTAATTAAAAAATGAAAAAAAAATATTTCGATCAAAATTTTTGAAAGATAAATTATTTTAAATCAAATCGAATAGGTTTAAATAAAAAAATTTACACAAAACAAGCCATTTGATGTAAACCATGTGAGGCATATAGGTTAGAGGTTGCCAAGGTAAGAATCCATGCATATATCTTTAGGGTTAGACTTAGATTGATATGTTTTTGATATAAAATGGTGATCCTTCGTATAGTGTTGTTAGATTTAAATATATTATACTATTTTGATGTCAAATGTTAGTATTTGTTAACAAAGAGTGAAATAAACATTCGAAATTTAGAGTTTAGGGCTTACAGATGAGTAGCAGGCGGTCGGTGAAGAGAGCATTGATTCTAGATGACGATGACGATGAAGATGAAGATCCAGATGAAGATGAAGATCCCGATGAAGATGAAGAAGAAGAATCAGATGAAACTCACACTTACTAATCCAGACCCTGAGATGCCAATGCAAAATTTTGTCGACCTAGTGAAGAAAGAGTACGATAATGCATTATCGTACTCCTTCTTCACCAGGTCGACAAAATTTTGCATTGACATCTCAGGGTCTGGGTTAGTAAGTGTGAGTTTCATCTTCATCTTCTTCTTCATCTTCATCGACTCTTCATCTTCATCTTAGACAACAAAACACAATATTTATTTTAATTTCTTTTGAAATGGATTGGAACTTTATTTCTTTAGTTTTATGTTAATTATATTTAATTTCTCTTATTATGTTAATTATCTTTCGGAACCTTTGATTTTCTTATTATGTTAATTATCTTTAATTTCTCTTATTATGTAATTATTATTGGAATCTTGATTTGTAAATCAAATACAAAGTTCGAAAACCGCAAAAATACAAAAAGAATTGGTCATACAGAACAACAAGAACACCTAGAGACTTCTAAAAGTACTTCACGAGTAGACTTCACCAATAGACTTCGTATTCATACAGAACACCCAGTTAGAGACTTCTCCAGTAGACTTCCAGCACAGACTTCCTCTATAGGAATGGTATAATCATTTGCATAGAACTTAATCAACCTTAATTTTATGAAAGTTTCTGAAATTTTAATTTATAAAGTTCATATTTGGGATAATCTTATTTTCTTTAGAAGAAATTGCATTGAAATTATTTTATTATTTTCATAATTTAAATCTACGGTTTAATTACGGTTCAGACTTCGACCATGAAAGTCTGGAACCGTAATTAAATGTGATTTCTCGTATTATGTTAATTATTATTGGAACCTTGTTTTGTAAATCAAATACAAAGTTCGAAACCGCAAAATACAAAAAGAACTATCATACAGAACAGCGAGAACACCTAGAGACGTCTAAAGTAGACTTCACGAGTAGACTTCACCAAGAGACTTCGTATTCATACAGAACACCCAGTTAGAGACTTCTCCAGTAGACTTCCAGCACAGACTTCGACCATGAAGTCTGAACCGTAACTAAATGTGAAATTTTAATTAAAAAATGAAAATATTTCGATCAAAAATTTTGAAAAGATAAATTATTTTAAATCATATTGAATAGGTTAAAAAAAAAATTTCATAAAACTAAACCATTTGATGTAAACCATGTGAGGCATATAGGTTAGAGGTTGCCAATGGGTAAGAATCCATGCATATATCTTTAGGGTTAGACTTAGATTGATATGTTTTTGATATAAAATGGCGATCCTTCATATAGTTGTATGTTTTTGAACTTATTATACTATTTTGATGTCAAATGTTAGTATTTGTTAACAAAGAGTGATTAAACGTGCGAATTTTAGAGTTTAGGGCTTACAGACTTCTTGAGTTTCGGGTGAAGTCTCACGGTAGACTTCGCATGTGAAGTCTGTAAGGTTTTGTTATCGTATGAAATTTCAAATAAATCGAAAACAAAGTTTGATATATTATAATAAATCTATGTTCTTAAACAGAGATTTAGATAGATAAATTCCCTATCTAGGGACAATTGCCCTGTATCTTGCTACCATATCAAACATCAAGAAGTCGTTTCTCAAATCTTCAACCTCTTCCATCGCTGAGTCGAACAAAATGTCCGATAAGCCTTCTTCAGTTTTCCAGCCAAGTGTCATCATCACCACCTGTTGGAATTAGATTGGTATTGTCGAGATCAATTAATATGTTAAACTGTAGTAATAACACACTTACGCGTAAACTGATTTATCTCTATAATTTAAGCACCACGATCACCGCTCCACCTCCTGTTCCTAAAGCCATTCCAGAAGTTATAGCGTGTTTACCGGTTGCCACACACTTTAACATATTGTCCCTATTATGATTAATAAAAGGTGGTTGTAAATTACAATATGGTGAGCTTCGTCATGGTATTATTATTGTTTGGTTTAAAGGATGAATATAACTTATGGTATTACTTTTCTTTATATATTATTTTAACATATCATAATTGATCTCCGACATTAACTTATGGTATTTACTTTTCTTTTATATTCATCCCTTCTACATCTTGAAGGTCTTCGTCAACACTTTCACCAGCAACCTCATTGCCACTAGCCATACCAAAACGACTCAGACGCAAAGGCGTGCAGCATGCGTTTTACATAACTCAACCAAGAACCGCACTTGTCTATCATTTGAGACATGCATAGGTGGTGTAGGACACATCCGTGTCCGTTAGTTGCAACATTGAATTCGGCAACGAGTAAGTTAACTCGACGAAGTCGTTCTTGTTCCAGCTCATAGTCTGCTAGTGCCATCTCAATGAAGTTCACGGTGTGTACAAGAATCACTCAAGAAAAACATTCTCCCTCCTTTGGGATGATCCACCTCAAAATGCCACTTACAGTCTCTCATCACCCATTCTCCATAGACAGCAGGTACATGAACATTTTCTGAAAAACATTTGAAACAACACAAAGGCAAACTGTTAGTTTGTTTCACAGTAGACTTCAAAGGTGAAGTCTGTGAAAAATAATTATCTGAAACTCATAAAATCGATTTAAGATAGAATATAAGACATTGAGATGTGAAATTCATACATAAACAACAACAATAACTAATACACATGCAAAAATTTAAAATCTCGAAAATGCATATTATATATGAATACAAATCCATTTTTTAAAAAGATAGTGCAAGAGACTTCTCGAACGAAGTCTACGCACAGACATCCTCTGTGAAGTCTAAATTTATAACCTAAACACCTAATAAGTTCAGAAAAATATATAAAAATAATTATGCGATATAAAATAGTTTAAATTTCTAAAACATCAAAAGCCATACGTAACAAACATGTTAGGACAAGAAAAAAAAACTAATTACAAATAGGCTAAAATTGTATTTTTACTGAAATTATCATTAGAGACTTCACAGGCGAAGTCTTTTAGTAGACTTCTTCGATGAAGTCCGCTCTGCTATCTGAAGCAGACTTCGCCCGTGAAGTCTGAAGCACGGGTCTAATTTTGCAATTGACCAAATTTTGACTTTTTGAGTCGACTTCACAGGCGAAGTCTGCTAACACAAGGAGACTTCGTCAGAGAAGATTAATCCAGTTTGGGTCTAGTTTGCAATTGACCACAGTTTTGACTTTTTTAGTAGACATCATCTAGGAAGTCTTTTGGTAATAGACTTCATCTAGGAAGTCTATTACGTAATTAGACTTCCTCGATAAGTTTTTTGCCTTCAGAGACTTCTTCGGCGAAGTCTACCCATAAAGTAGGTATAGTTTTGCAATTGCCCAGAGTTTGACTTTTACATGAGACTTTGTCTGAGAAGTCTATTTAGAAAAAGGGTTACTTTGCAATTGACCAAAAAATTTATTTTTAAATTCTAGAATTACCGATGGTTGTTGACTTCATACGAGAAGTCTACCAATAGTAAATGTTTTGGAATTTTGGTCAAATGCAAAACTAACCCCTTTTTCACGCAGACTTCTCAGATGAAGTCTCAATAAAAAATCTTCGTTCTGATCAATTGCAAAACTAACCGCCTTTTTGCAGACTTCACAGAAGAAGTCTTTGTACAAAGTCAGACTTAACGGTCAATTGCAAAACTAGACCCCTTGTAACCAGACTTCGACGGTGAAGTCTAAACACCTTTTTTGTTTTCAAAGAAGAACTTCAGACTTCATCGTGGTTCAATCGTGAAGTCTGAGACCCAAAAAGTCAATTGCAAAACTAACCCCCAGTTGACTATTGAAACTTCACCCTGAATCCTGGCCTTCTGGAAAATCGGAGAAAATGAAGCAAAAATTACCAAGATTCGGTTTGAGCTTGTGTTTAGCTTCTTAAACGGCCAAGAACTGATCACGCCAACAATACCCAAGCAACCCAAGCGTTATTATGCTCGAATCTTAGTAAATCGCAAGATATATGGATGGTAAATATTGAAAACGATATTATAGAGTTAAATGGTTGAAATGAGAGAGGAGATCGACAAAAATGGAGCTTTTAACTCAGTTTTAAAGCATTAACATCACTTAATTCGGTTGTTTGAAGCATTGAGAGCTCAATTTTGTTTGGTAAGTGTGGTTGAGAACTATTGAAGACGATGATATTTTCGTTATTACGTGAGAATCTTTGGGTTATTGTTTTTCAAACCTAGCTACCAGACTTCACAGGAGAAGTCTGCGCTAGGTATTTTTGTGAAAAAAAAGCGATGAGGGGTATTTTAAAGTATTTTGAAAAGAAAAAGAAGAGGGGTCTAGTTTTGGAATTGACTTCAAATAAGGGTCTAGTTTAGCAAGAAGCCCATCTTTAAATATGTTTTTTATATGTTACAAAATAAATTTATAACTTATAATGGTTTAAATAGTGTTTAATGGCCGGTTAATTAAAATTGTAACGCTGGATACATTTAAACCCACTTTTTACATTAATTTGAAAATATGACCTACATATATTTGCTTTATTTTTATTTTTTTTTTACATACATAATATATATTTTAAAGAATGTTTCATATACAAAATATTTTGTTTAAATATATATGTTTTTTTGTAATATATAATGTGTTTATTTAAAAGGGGTGTAGTAGATTCAAAAATATTAAACAATATATTCGATTTTTATATAAATAGATTTACTTTTCTTATGTGTAAATTCGGTTACTAGTTTTAAGGAAATCTACTTTTTTAAAACATTGAGTAAAATCTTAGAATACGTATTCTAAATTTCGTAAAATATAGAGAATTCACATAATAGGAATTCTAAATTTCGTATAACAGGTATTCTAAAATTTTAGAACAAATATATGTTCTAAAATTTTCAGAACATATACAATGCGTAAAATACACATTCTAAATATTTTAGAACAGCCCAAAAATTTAGAAAACAAATTTTACACTTTTCGGAAAATTTAAAAACCTATTTATATGCGACCAAATCAAAAAAAATGTCTTCACTATTAAACTTGTCTATCAACATATTTTTGTGGTTTTTTCCTCTTGAAATTGTCAAAATTTTGATATAGGGGTTGATTTGTCCAAAATGACAATTTAGAAATTTAGGTGTATATGGACAAAACTTTTTTTAGAATTTTTTTATTTCCAATTGTCCCTTTAATATTTTGTTCCCTTATTGCACTTTTGTATGCTGCACAACAAAGCAATCCCTTTGTAGATTAGAGATCATATAAAAAGTAAATGGTCATGAAGTTCAGTAGAGAAATTGTGCGGTTAACAATACCGAATTATTTAGTAAGATCATCCCATTTAAATTTGGTCAAGTATTTGATGTTACATATATCATAGTATATTGATGACATCTTTGTCCCCCCGAGAAAATAAAAACGCAAACATTGATAATCATTTAAGCTTAGATTTAACCTGTCGACTTTGCATACTGATATGATTCACTAGGAATACCAATTTGTTCTCCACTTAGCCTATCTGCAACCTGTTTAGCTACACTTTTCTTACCAAACTCCACCAACCTACAATTAAGTGAATAAGATATTGCAAAACCATTATAAAAAGAATCCAAACATCAATGCGGAGAAGTGTTTTGAAATTTTGTACGGATATTCAAAAGTAGAACATTACAAACAGACAAGGGTATGGTTAAGTACCTGCGCAATTGCATAGGGTATGGCGGAGTACATTCCAGCGGCTTTTCGCGGTAGAATAATGTTCGCTCACTGGCAATCGCAGGTTGAACTGTTGCAGCGTTGGTGGCACCAAGGAACAATATAGCAGCGTACATGGCTCCAAAGAAATTATTCAGGTCTTGCTCTTTCTCTCTGTTTTGGTTTCTGGATGAATACGTCATATTTTGATTAGATGATAGTTTAAAAATCGATTATAGAGAAGAATGGCTTCCATTTTTGTTCCTGTTAGCCAGAAAATTAGACCAAACAAGACACCAATGACTACTGTCATGAGAAACCGAATGGCGTTGTACTGAGGATATCTCCAGTTTGACCAATACTGTTTCCAGAAGCAAGCTTTGGTTTGAGTAGCAAACGGTTGCGCATACTTGGTTCGGAAGTAGAGATCATTCGATCCCGGTAGTGGAGTACTGAGCTCTTTGATGAGTCCCTGATTTCTCCTGAGTAAAACATCAAGTTCATATTAGAAAGACAGTGTAATAACTCTGGTTTAGTAGTAGCATTTTCTTGGACATACCGAAAAAGAGAGGAGTTGGCGAATATTTGAGCAAACTCCACACGCTGATTTGTGACTCCATTGAACGAGTAGTGACGTCAAGCATCCACGTCGCAGGATTGTATCTGTCTTTGATCTTTGGAACCCCTTCAAAACCCTACAAGTAAGATTCTAGATACATCAACTTGGATGGATAAATATCACAAATTCATATGACCAAGAGATGGAAAAGAAACCAATGATTCACCTCAAAGTATTCAACGAATTTTAGTGAGTGATGTCCTAGACTTCCAGCATATATAACTTGGCTTCCTCGTTTCATCAACAGCAGCTGCATAAAACCAAAGATGATGGTTAATGTTTTTATCCTGGTTTTGGGACTTAAGTGGATTTTTTCGGAGGCATACTGTAACACCCGCGTCCGAGGATTCTATCCGAATCATCGAGGATCCTCGAGGACCAACGAGGATGGTCCGAGGATCAGTGTTGAAATGCGAGGAATGATCCGAATAGTCGAGGAAAGACTAAGTCCGGACATGGAATTCCGAGGAATCCGCGTGATTGGTCGAGGGAGTCCCGTTTGGATAAGATTGGTTCGGACAGAAATGGAATGTTCGGACAGAAATGGAAATAATCGGACATGATCAGATAATGTTTGGACATAAGTGGATAATGTCCGAAGAAGATAAAGAATCTTCGAATGGAATCAGGAATCGTCAAGGATTCCTGGGCCGGCGTCGTGGACTCGTGGGCCGACGTCGAGGATTCACAAGCCAGCATCGTGGATCGATGGACCGGCATCGTGGATTCGTGGATCAAGTGTTAAGTTAAGGCCCAATGGTTAGGCCCAACTAAAGTTTGTTGATTAAGTGAATCATTAGGGTTTTATGTGAAACCCTAATGTTATAAATAGGGGATTCGTGGTTTTAGTAGAGGAGACACGAAAGGGAGATGAGATTAGACACACGAAATACCCTAGTCACCCAAAGCAAAACCCTAAGTAAATCATCATTAAGTTCTGCCGACGAATTGTCGAGAAAGGGAAGAGATCGTCGATAATCCTTGAGGATTATCGAGAAACAGTCGAGGTTTATCGAGAAAGTGCAACGGCTGTCGAGTATAGTCGAGTACTCATGTTCGTTTATCGTTTATGGAGATGATCTACGTAAGATTAAGGTTCGGGATCAAGAAACGTGGGAGAATAACGTTCAGGATTGAGGATCCTTGAAGAATCGTCGAGGAACACGAGTTCTGTCAAGGGAATCCGTAGTTCTATCGAGGATAAGAGTAGATCCGTCGTGGAAACAACAAGATCTGTAGTAGCGGTTCGAGGAACGTGTAGATCTATCGTGGAATCGATGAGATCTGACGGGGAAACAAAGGAACGTCGATGTTTATCGAAGGAAAAGAGAGATCGTCGAGATCCATCGAAGTAATGTGAAGATCTTCGAGATCTGTCGAGGTAAAACGGAAGGTCGTCGAGATGTGTCGAAGAAGAACCAAGGACAGTCGAGATCTGTCGTGGGAAACAAGGGATCTGTCGAAGAAAGCTCGCGGATTCGTTGAGTGGTGTTCATGGACGGTGGACAAGCGATGGTGAGAAAGATGATCGATTGTTCGGAGACAAAGGCAAGGGTGGCTACGGTGGGCTTCATAGAAGTGAAGAACGCGGTTGATGTTCGGCGCGGTGTCAACTCCGAACATCTCTCTCTTTGTGCTTGGTTATGTGGGGTGGTTGGTTGAATAACTAAGTACAAAGAGGGATTGTGTTGGATGGCACGAAGGTAGCTGGTCCGATGACGGTACGTTCGGGAACTAATAAAGGAAGTACGAAGAAACGGTTGACAAGCGTGGACGGCTACAAGGACGTACGTGGACGACTACGAGGATTTATGTGGAACTACGTGGACGGCTACGAGGGTTTACGTAGACGGGCGTGGACAAGTGGACAGAATCCTAAGGTTGGCTAAGGTATGATGGAGGTAATTGTTTAAGTTATTCAATTACTAAAGATTAATGTTTACTTGATGTGTAAGCTTAAAAGAAATTTTAAAATAGTAATGCTTCCGCATAAGCGTTACTCTCGGATTTAATGGCCGAGAGTTGATCCAGTACATGGTACCGGGTTGGGGTGTTTCAATTTGGTATCAGAGCGGAGTTGGTTCTAGGACAGGACGTGGTTAGCTGAAGGAAAGGGCATTGTTGGTTCTAAGACAATGTCTTGAAAGGAAAAAGACAAGTCTAAAGGATTAGACAAGAAGAATGCTCTAAGGGAACCACATTAGTCCATGAAGAATTCTAAGGAAAAGGATTAGACACGGAAAGATGCTAAGGGAAACCATGGGCATCGTGTAGAATGCTAAGGAAAAAGCATTCGGGAAGTGAACATTGCTAAGGAAAAGCATTGTTAAGGTGAAACTTCCTAAGGAAAGAAGTGGTACCGTGGAGGATGCTAAGGAAAGGCATTCGGTAAGAGGAAATAACTAAGTAAAATCCGTGGTAATGTGAGAATTGCTATGGAAAAGCAATGGTGATACGAGGAAAATGCTAAGGACAAGCATTGGTGCACGTATCCATGGAACCAGATCCGAGAAGGATCAAGTTAAAGGTTAACGGGTAAGGAAACCCGAGAGTGAAAGTGGTTCTATGTGGGACGGATGCTAAGTTTCAGAAGTGGAAGTGATACACGTTTTGGGAGTTAGAAACCAACTAAGTCATATCATCAGAAATGATTGACTAAAGTCATTGGAAAATGACTAAGTGTGGATTTTGGTTGCTAACTCAATCAATCTTCGGGAGTGATTGATAAACGTCATTGGAAAATGACTAAGTGTAAAATGTTGGTTTCCATCTCTTGATCAAAGTCGTAGGAAACGATGTATGGAAGTCATTGGATAATGGCTAAGGAAGGTGAACTAGTCAAGGATCATAATGGACGAATGATGACTAGTCAAAGGATGAAAAACTCAAAGTGAAGGTAAGAGTAAAGTGTAGAAACGATTTGGCTAAGGACAAGCCGAATAATGAATTTTCGAAAGAAAATGGTAATGGCAATGGAACGCCTAAGTAAAGTTGAATTGTTAAGGATGCTTAGATGGATATCTAACATTCTAGTAAGGGCTTGGACGAGTAGTCCTAAAAGCGTTGTAAATTCCTTAAGGAAAAAGGGAATGAACTCCGAATTGTTGTAAAAGCTTTCCTAAGGAAATGGAATGCTGAGAATGTGGTTTTTCATAAAAGGTTGGAACTTAAAGAAGTTGCCAAGGAACAAGGCTGAACAAGAATCAAGTTGTTGTTCACTAAACAGATCAAAGGAAAAAGTCTGTTTAGTTTTGAATCGAAAGGTAAGATTCGATAAGTGTTGAATCATACTAAGTCTCGGAAAGACTATGGGCGGTGAACCACTAGGGATGATGTGGATACATCAAATCTAAAGGAGTTAAGTTGGAAAACTTCTAAGGGAAAACTTAATGTGAATGGAAAAGCTTAAGTAACAAAGTTGTCCAGAAAAAGATTCGGGAAAGAATCAAATCGGTTTTGGATAAGACCGTGTCCAAGGAATGGTGTTAGTGATGGATACTGCCGGTCAAGGAAGGTTGTGGAGTATGATTAACTAACATGGACGTTGGTAAGGTTCTTGAGGGAATGTATCTCCGAGAAGTGGTGTTGGAAAACATACTTCTTTGGAACTAAACTGATGCGAACAAGGAAATTCGTAAAAATCAGTTTTCAGATGATGGAT
The DNA here is from genome assembly GCA_004349715.1 of Crucihimalaya himalaica. Taxonomy (NCBI): domain Eukaryota; kingdom Viridiplantae; phylum Streptophyta; class Magnoliopsida; order Brassicales; family Brassicaceae; genus Crucihimalaya; species Crucihimalaya himalaica. The sequence continues at coordinate 30,510 of SMJT01000219.1, read as the reverse complement.
TACTTGGGAAGCGATCTAGTGGAAGGTCTAGATGGAAATCTAGAATTCTTAAAAACCTATGAGGACAAGGAAATCCTGAAAGTGAAACTTGTGGTTTCACGAAAGGAATTGGAGATTCCTAAGCTGAATTGTTAAAAGCAAGTAAGTTGTCAGAAAAAGTGAAGTGAGGGAGACTTCACAAGAACAAGAGTTCGGCCACGGGAAAGTTGGCAACTCATGTTGGAAGAATGAGGATTTTGTTAAGGACAAACAAATCCGTGAAGTTCTATTAAGGAAAATAGACAAAAACTCGTGAGTATCATGAAGGACGATGAAAACTCTGAAGTTATGATGAATAAGCCGAAACGAGTAAAACTGATTAGGCTAATGGAACAGCCGAAAATCAAAGAGTGTCTGATTGTGATTAAGTCTAAGTTGTTTTCTTGCAATTGGTTCACTAAGTCCTTGGTTGCTTCTCAGGGTGATGTTGAAATATCTAAGTGATTTAGTCTGGCTGATCGGATAATCACTTTAGATGGTCTTGCTGATTTAGTATGGATGTCATACAATCACTAGACATATTGAGGAATGTGTGGGAAGTAACATTGACTGTGAAACGGTTGTGGGATTGCGATTTATTGACTGTGGTCACAGAAAGATGAAAGGTTCTACCATAAGTGGTTAAGTCTAAGATGTCATCTTACATAAGATTCCTTGTCACTGATGTTTGTGAGAGTTTGCTTGTCATGGATGAAATATATAAGACGTGCATTATAATCTTGTTGATTTAGTATGGCCGATCATACAATCACTAGACAAATTGATGAATTCATGGATGAAATATATAAGACGTGCATTAGTCTTGCTGATTTAGTATGGATGTCATATAATCACTAGACAAATTGATGAATATGAGAGTGAACTGACTTGCATCTTTGACTTTGATACCGAAGTGTTTGATTGACTCTTATTGACTATGACCCCGGGAACACAGAAATGAAAGAAGTAAACGTTAAGTTACTTGGTGGTGAAAGGTAACGAATGTAAAGTATTGAGACATAAGCGGGATTGTTGGTGCACTTTGGGAGTTTGAGGCCTTATATATGAAGACCTTAGGAACTTGCGAGTTCAAAGGCAGAATGTGAAGCGTCCTTGGAAACTAGTGAAAGTTTGCCTAGGCGTGGATGAGAACGTAAATCGATCTCGGGAGCTAGTAAGTTTGCTGAGATGATAATGTTGGGCCAATATGAACTTGCCAGGGTTATAACCGCAGTGCGCGAAAGTCCAATACTTGATGTGTTGACAATGTCTTCGGGAACAAGGTAGTTCGCCGAGAATTGTCATGAATGTGTCTTTGAGAGCTAGAGAAAGTTCTAAGGCATAACGGTGATAAGACCTTAGTGGTGGACTAAGGCAAAACCGAGAATGTAAGGATCAGGAGTGATCCAAGAATGTGTGTAAGGATCTGAAGTAATCCAAGAAGTTATGAGAGGGTCTTAAGGGATCCGAGAATGTTTGTGAGGATCATGCGTGATCCAGGGAAATGTTAGTGTGGATTGTGAGGAATCTGCTAGGTCCTTGGAGACTAAAGTGTAATGGAAACACTTGCAATGGTTGACAAGCGACCTAAGGAAACTTTGGTAAATGTGGAAGGATCAAGGAAGATCCGTGATTACTAAAGGATCAAAGTGAATCCGAGAAAAGTAAGTAAGGAAGAAAGTAACTCAAAGAATTCTCGAGAAGAAACGTGGTTAAGTTTCTAAGAATTCGAAGATTGTTTTGATACTAAGGTTGAATGAGTGTGAAGTATTCACGTGGAAAATTTGGTGAAGGTAAAAACGTTTGTGCCTAGAGATTTGGAAGTCTTTGAAAGCGCAAAGTGTTTACGAATGTTGATGGTACCAACATATTGATGGTGAGCGCTGGAAGGTACCAGCGGATCCACGATGAATGTAGTTCTGACAAGGAAACGGTTAGACATTCTCAGTGATAGTGTTAAAAATTGCCTAGTGAAGGTCGAGAAGAGTATAGACGTTGTCAAAGGAAAGACATATCCAAGGTAAACGATTCAGTCTTGGAGAGACTAGGATCGAGAATTGTGGAATCAATTCGAGAAATACTAAGGGAAAAAGTATTTAGGATCGAGCCTAAGGAAGGTTGCGATAGAAAAGGATATGTTAAAAATCAGTAAAGTGGTAAAAGTCTGCTGAAAATCAAAGCAATTCCAGTTCAAAGAACTTTGATACGTCAATGGAAGGGTGTATCAAAGGGAAAAGCTATGATTGAATCTTGAATAAGATAGCAAGCGATGGTAAGGAAACCATGTAAAAAGGCAGTGGTTAAGTAAGCTGTGGAAAAGTTAAGGTTTGAAATGGATTCAAACAGCCAAATTCGAGGACGAATTCATTAAAAGTGGGGGAGAGTTGTAACACCCGCGTCCGAGGATTCTATCCGAATCATCGAGGATCCTCGAGGACCAACGAGGATGGTCCGAGGATCAGTGTTGAAATGCGAGGAATGATCCGAATAGTCGAGGAAAGACTAAGTCCGGACATGGAATTCCGAGGAATCCGCGTGATTGGTCGAGGGAGTCACGTTCGGATAAGATTGGTTCGGACAGAAATGGAATGTTCGGACAGAAATGGAAATAATCGGACATGATCAGATAATGTTTGGACATAAGTGGATAATGTCCGAAGAAGATAAAGAATCTTCGAATGGAATCAGGAATCGTCAAGGATTCCTGGGCCGGCGTCGTGGACTCGTGGGCCGACGTCGAGGATTCACAAGCCAGCATCGTGGATCGATGGACCGGCATCGTGGATTCGTGGATCAAGTGTTAAGTTAAGGCCCAATGGTTAGGCCCAACTAAAGTTTGTTGATTAAGTGAATCATTAGGGTTTTATGTGAAACCCTAATGTTATAAATAGGGGATTCGTGGTTTTAGTAGAGGAGACACGAAAGGGAGATGAGATTAGACACACGAAATACCCTAGTCACCCAAAGAAAAACCCTAAGTAAATCATCATTAAGTTCTGCCGACGAATTGTCGAGAAAGGGAAGAGATCGTCGATAATCCTTGAGGATTATCGAGAAACAGTCGAGGTTTATCGAGAAAGTGCAACGGCTGTCGAGTATAGTCGAGTACTCATGTTCGTTTATCGTTTATGGAGATGATCTACGTAAGATTAAGGTTCGGGATCAAGAAACGTGGGAGAATAACGTTCAGGATTGAGGATCCTTGAAGAATCGTCGAGGAACACGAGTTCTGTCAAGGGAATCCGTAGTTCTATCGAGGATAAGAGTAGATCCGTCGTGGAAACAACAAGATCTGTAGTAGCGGTTCGAGGAACGTGTAGATCTATCGTGGAATCGATGAGATCTGACGGGGAAACAAAGGAACGTCGATGTTTATCGAAGGAAAAGAGAGATCGTCGAGATCCATCGAAGTAATGTGAAGATCTTCGAGATCTGTCGAGGTAAAACGGAAGGTCGTCGAGATGTGTCGAAGAAGAACCAAGGACAGTCGAGATCTGTCGTGGGAAACAAGGGATCTGTCGAAGAAAGCTCGCGGATTCGTTGAGTGGTGTTCATGGACGGTGGACAAGCGATGGTGAGAAAGATGATCGATTGTTCGGAGACAAAGGCAAGGGTGGCTACGGTGGGCTTCATAGAAGTGAAGAACGCGGTTGATGTTCGGCGCGGTGTCAACTCCGAACATCTCTCTCTTTGTGCTTGGTTATGTGGGGTGGTTGGTTGAATAACTAAGTACAAAGAGGGATTGTGTTGGATGGCACGAAGGTAGCTGGTCCGATGACGGTACGTTCGGGAACTAATAAAGGAAGTACGAAGAAACGGTTGACAAGCGTGGACGGCTACAAGGACGTACGTGGACGACTACGAGGATTTATGTGGAACTACGTGGACGGCTACGAGGGTTTACGTAGACGGGCGTGGACAAGTGGACAGAATCCTAAGGTTGGCTAAGGTATGATGGAGGTAATTGTTTAAGTTATTCAATTACTAAAGATTAATGTTTACTTGATGTGTAAGCTTAAAAGAAATTTTAAAATAGTAATGCTTCCGCATAAGCGTTACTCTCGGATTTAATGGGCGAGAGTTGATCCGGTACATGGTACCGGGTTGGGGTGTTTCACATACCTCATCGAAGGATTCAAAAATATCAGTGCTAGGCTGGTGAATTGTGCAAACTACAGTTCTCCCTGTATCAACGGTATTCCGAAGAGTAGGCAATTCAATGGCGGCAACTCTTTCATCAAGACCATATGCTGGCTCGTCCATGAAGATTATTGATGGGTTAGCTACCAATTCAACTGCAATAGTAAGCCTCTTACTCTGTTCTGTTGAATGACCATCTACAACAGAAAGGTCAACTATAGAGTTTCTAAGCGGGTTGAGCTCCACCAACTCCATCATTTCTTCAACAAACATCTATTCAATCATATAAACAGACAAAAAAAGGTTACCAGTTTATAAAATCATGCAAGTGATTATAATAAAACCTTAGAAAATTATGCATGGTAACACTTACCTCTCGAGTTTTGGCATCTATATCGGCGGAAAGACGAAACCATGCTGAGTAGATGATGGATTCATAAACGGTATTATGTGGAGAATGGATATCATTTTGTTCACAGTAACCAGTGACTCTAGCAAATGTTTCTTTGTTTTTTGGGTAACCAGATATGCTAATCCCTTCGATGTAGCCTCCTGTTTTCCTGCCAGCTAAGACATCCATTAAGGTTGTCTTACCCGCACCACTGACACTGACCAAAGCTGTCAATATGTCTGGCCTCAAAGCTCCACCAACGTCTCTTAGTAACTGAAGGCGGTCGGCTTCAACTCCTTGAGCCTTCATATCCTGAAGAAGTTAAAGAAAACAATGAATGACACTTAAGGTGCATTTGTAAAAGCGATATGGGGAATTGGTAAATATGACGCACAGTTACTTACTGTAGGCATATCAACATAGTAGTTCACATGACTAAATGCAAGAGAGAGCGGTTGAAAAGGTAAAACCATTCCTCTCTTTGGCCCATGATTTAAAGTACTAATGAGTTCCACTATAGAACCTGGAACTTCTTAGTAGAGTCAGAATAACCAAAATGAAAAGATAGCTACAGAATTAAAGAGGTAAAAGATTTCACCTTCCACGGTTACTCCCTTTCTGTTTGTCTTTACCCATATCCTTAAACATACCCTTCAGAAAACATTTGCCCACGAAACCCACCAGCCCGCTTGTGCTTCAGCATCTGAATAGAATTGACTACTTTATCAACTAACTTTTAAATACACAAACACAGACTTAACAGTATAAAACCTCATCTTCAGGTGCAAGATAAATCCTTCCGAGTTCTCCAAATTGAGAGAGAATCTGAAGAAGTCTAACGTGATACATGTGTGGTGGAATAGGACTTAAGTAGCAAACCCCTCTATTCTATTGTCGGCCTTAGAAGCTTCCTTACTTAAGCAAATCTCTCAAGGTTTTCAATTTCTTTTTCTTCCTATCTATCAGTCTTTTGATTCTGCACTCTGCATCTTTTACAGTAGCTGCTGAAAACATCACAGAAACAATATTTCAATTGACTATTGAACAAATTCTGAATTTTAATCAAATCTAGCTACACTAAAATTATAACCAAAAAATACATAAATGTGTGGACTTGCAACTCGTAACTTGCAGATGAAAGAAACCCTAAAACTAGACACCCGAATCAACAAAATTTTGATGAAAGAAGATGAATCTTCAACAAAATCTCTACTTTTTCGACATTTCTGAAGGAAAGCAGGAAACTTTCCCGAAAGTAAGTAAGGAAGAAGACGAAGCTAGTGATGTCGGCGAACTGGTACTCTCTGTTCGAAAGAAGACGGAGAAGAAGAAAAAAAGACAGAGGCCATGAATGGCAAACGCGGAACTCAGCATTTTGAGCGGTTCGTTAAAATAAGTCATCATTCACACATTTTCATATGAGATTTGTGATTTACAATTAAATAATAATATAATGAAACCACATAATAAATAGTTCACAAACATATTTATAAAAATTTGTTCGTTTGGCAGTCGCTGGCGACTGCGACCAGCGACCGCGACTGGGCATTATTCGTTTGGCAGTCGCGGGATCCCGCGACTGGTCGCAGCGACCAGCGACTGAAAATTCGAGTCGCTGAAAAAAATAGCGACTGGTCGCGCAACCAGTCGCCGCGATCAGTCGCGGGATTCTGCGACTGCCAAACGAACAACCTAGCGACTGCCAAAATAATTTTATAAAAATTTAATAAAAATTTGTTATAAAAATTTGTAATAAAAATTGGTTATAAAAATTTTATAAAAATTTGTTATAAAAATTTTATAAACATTTGTTATAAAAATTTTATAAACATTTGTTATAAAAATTTTATAAAAATTTGTTATAAAAACTTTATAAAAATTTGTTATAAAATTTATTTTGGCAGTAATTTTGAAACCTTTCTTTTAAGTGAAGAAATTTGATTTATGATTAGTTTTTTAAAATTTTTATCATTTACTACTATTACATATATAAAAAATATATTTTTAAATTTTTTAAAAATTTAGTATTACATATAAATATCATTTGTTACTAAAAATTTTTATAAATATTATTTGTTACTATTACATATAAATATCATTTGTTACTATAAATTTTATAAATATCATTTTATAAAAAATATATAAAAAATAAATATAAAAATTTTATAAAATTTTGTTATAAAAATTTGTTAAAATTTTGTTATAAAGATTTTATAAAAATTTTATAAAAATTTAAATTTATCAATAAAATAAAATTATTTTGGCAGTCGCTGTGTTGTTCGTTTGGCAGTCGCAGGATTCAGCGACCGGTCGCAGCGACTAGTCGCGCGATTGATAAACGAACAACGACCTGCGATTTCTGAGTCGCAGTCGCAGTCGCAGTCGCCAGCGACTACGAAACGAACACGCCCATAAACGAATAGTTGAAACGCATGTAACAACAAATACATGGTGCATTACCTTTTTATTGTTTTAATGTTATTTACAGTATTTATTTTAATTCAAAGTAATTACAGTACTTGATCTATTAATATAGGTATATTACGAGACAAACTTATTTTGGTTGTTTGAAACTAAAAATCTTAATTAATTTTTAGAATATCTGAATGAAATATAAACTTTGTGATACAAAAACTTGAACTCGAATAGAACAGATCAATACTTCGTCCGAGTATCTGGATGCCCAAAGCTATTTTTGAGTATATAATCTTATTTCAAGTATTTTGGATACCAATTCGGTTTTCAATTTGGTACCAGTTTGGTTTCGGTTTATCAAATATAGAAATTTAGGATCTGCTCGAATATTTATATTGTTTATACTTCAGTTTGGTTCTCCCCGTTCAATTTGCTTTGGTTTCGTTTGGTTTATTTAATATGTTCAGGTCTATTCATTAAGACCAGACATAAATGATTGGTATTTGTTACTCCCTTCGTATTACTCTAAGTGATGTTTTAAGATTTTTTTTGTTTCAATTTAATTAATGTTTTCAAGTTTTTAATCAAAATCAAATTTTGTACCGTATTATACTTGATATTTAGAATTTTATGTATTTCTTAATAACAAATATATATTTTATATTTATAAATTAAAATTTTAACTCTAAAAATAATTTGATTGTATTTGTGATTCGTAGATAATATATAAAGATATTTTCTATTTATCAGATTAAATAACTATTTTGTTTTAAACATTTACGAATCTTACAATTTATTTCAGTTTGTAAAATATTTATTTGTTTAAGTTGATAATATCATTAATTCATTTCTATTTGTAAATATTTATCTAAAATCTATATTTCTAATCGTACTTGTTCCGCATAATGCGTTTTTTTTCAATCGCATAGCACCAAAACCGTACTGCACCTATGTAACCGCTTATCCCGCCCCGCCCAATCCGCTGTCACCATTCGAAGCCAGAATATATCTTCGTTCGCTTGTTTAACATTAAATCAAACCAGTTCTTGTCAAAATACTTACAAAACCATTATTTTCGGATCTGGTTATCATTATTTTCGGTTATTCAGTTCGACTGGTCCATCATTTTCGAGTTGTTTATCTATGTCATATCAAAAAATAAAAAAACCTGAACTTTAAATGGATAAACCCATGATTAAATGGGTATCCATTTAAACTTATTTATTATATTTTTAAAAAACTTTTTTGTAACTAATAATTATTTTTTTGTTTAAATAAAAAAGTAATTAAACTATTATATTTATTATTAAAAAATTTACGCCAAATATGCAATTTCATAATTTTCCACAGAAAAAAAGGTGTCACAATTTTCACACAAAAAACGTGAGTTCGCATTTTCCCTTAAAAATGTGAGTCCGCAATTTTTCTGCCAAATCATTATTCAAATTTCTCTACATTAAAATACAGTTTCATAATTTTCCGGCCAAAATTGTGAGTCCGCAATTTTCCAGCAAAAACGTGAGTCTGAATTTTTCCGCCAAAAATGTAATTTCATAATATTTCTGCGAAAAAAACGTGAATCCGTAGTTTTCCCGCCAAAAGCACAGATTTATAATTTTTCTGCTAAAAATTTGTGTCTACAATTTTTCCTCCAAAACATGATTCCATAATTTTTCCGCAGTAAAATATCGTTTCATTATTTTCCCGCAAAAAACGTGAGTTCGTAATTTTTCCGCCAAAAATGTAATTCATTAATTTTCTGTCAAATATACGGTTTCACAAATTTTTCTGCCAATAATTCCAAAATTTTCCCGCCTAAAATATGGTTTCACAAACCCATAATCATAAATTAACAGATAATAATTAGTAGCCAATTTGTAAAAAATCACTTATAGCTTAAATGGGTTTAAATAGGCATGGAATTTGACAAAACTAAGGCTCCGAATGGTAACAATCTCGCACCGCACCGCACTTCTCCAATAGTAACACAAGATATACATATGCATATATATTTATACGTTTTTGTCAATATTTGAACCGCATAGCAGTTTTCTTACATTTGTTCCGCACGTCACCATTCATAGTCTATATAGGCAGGGTTAGATAGGTCTAAAAGTTATATATGAGTTTATATGGGGTTAAGATAAAATAGAGTGGGTTTAAATGGGCTGGGTAAACCCATATCAACATCCATTGGGGGGGGGGGGGTCGAACTTCTGGAACTTGAATGAAATACATGTCACATTTTGCATAGCATTTTTAACCACATCTAAATACTCTTTGGCGTTTGTAACGTCCTCGGAGACAATGCCTCTGAATTTTGTCGGGATCCGAATTCTCATTATCATCATACTCATGTGGTTGGAACGGCCCCAACGCTCACTTGAACAAAAAAAAAATCAATAATATTATATAGTAAAACTCACTTAGATTTCTGAGGCTTCACGTGAAATATCAGCATCTCTCCCTCTAAGCCGAAGTAGTGAATTGTCGAGTTCTGTATCTGTACCAACTTTTGCCTTCAAAAATTAAAATAGTCTAGTTTTCATTTTATTTCTTTTTATGGTTAATAAATTATGTAAGAAAACAAATTGACCAACCAGCCATCTTGGAGACTCTGGTACGAAGAATAAACCGATTACTTGAATGAAGCATGGTAAAGCACCTAAACCGGAAATAATATTATATTTTTGTCAGTTAATTTGTATACTCTTTATGATGTAACAACTCAAGATTTTTCCACATTTTATCTACTATCTAAATATCTCTTAGTTTCACGGTTAAGAATCCTAAATCGGTAACATTACCTAATAGAGCCAACGTCCTCCAGTTGATAAAATTCCCAGAAAAATAAACCATGGCGAGTCCTGAGTTTTGAAGAAGCTAAAAATCAATCAAACGAGTACAAAAAAGGGTCAATACAAGCTAACAATTATTTATGTTAAATTTCCTTATGTTACATATACTAAAACGGTTTTTGTATGCAAAATCATTAAAATTTATTTATTGTATTGATAATAAGCTTGTTTTTTATACAAAGTGGAAAAAAAAATTGTGCTATATGAATAATGCAAATTTCTATTCAATGTATTCAATGAAATATTTAAATACATATATTTCTTTTGTTTTCATAAATTTGATAAAAACAAAATTATATTGTTAAATATTTAATAATAGTTAAATTTTTATTTTATATTCATATTTTCATTGTCATTAAAATATAATTTGTATTTTTTTAATTGTAATAATGTCATAAATTCTACATCAAATAGTTAATTTAAATGTTATGAAATGATCTTCTAAAACGATACTCTTGTTCAGTAATTTTGAAAGACAATTATACTTCCATAATTTAATTTTCTTTGTTTATTTCCAATAGCATATCAAGTAATGGAGTACAAACGTAATATTATGTTTATAAATGTACTTCTGTAATTTTATTAGTAGGATATTATTTACTCAATTTTGGTGAAATTCTTTATAAAAATATAGATTCTTTCGAGATCATATTTATGTCCCCATAATTGGTTGATTTTTTTTTCGTTCTAGCATAATTTGTCAAATGGGTGAATATCCTATCAAATTAAAACCAACTTTATTTTAGTCTGGATACTTGGTTTGTCTTATTTAGTTTCTTTTATGTTCATCCTTATATATATTATTTTCTTTTCTTTTTTTTGTCGGTGATCATCCTCATATATCTTCTAGAACTAAAATATTACCTGGTTTGTAAAGGTGAATGTACCACGAACATGTTTTGGAGAAATTTCTGCTATGTAGACAGGTACCTGTTCGGTAAATAGCATGATATTATTGGATATATATAAAAATAAAATCTTGTTAAGATGATATCAAATATAAAAATATTAATTGTAGTTAATAAGTTACTAATTACCACATAGCTAATTAAGCCGAGTCCTATCCCTGTGGAGATTCTTCCGAAGTTCAGCCAGATCACATCCTTTTGTGTTCCATACATAATATAAATGACTCTTTAATTGTTTGGTTTATTATTTTTAGCATAAAGAAATTATATTTTACCACGAAAATAAAATATGTTTGTGGTAAGAAATATTCAAATACCTTAGCGAAAGCGATGGAGAACCAACCGATGATGCAGAGGATATCGGAGACCCACATTGTCTTTAAATCATGAAAATCAAAATTTAGTCATGAAAGTTTTGAAAGAAATGGTTGATCAAATCTATTAATAACATCTAAACTTAGGATTAGAAGAATACAGTATTTTAAAGAATATGAAAGAATGTAAAGATAAATTAATTACTCTTCTTCTTCCAAATAATATCGCCATTTTGCCGCTGAACAAAGCTCCAATTGCAGATCCCATTGTGTTGAATGAACCAAAAGCTGAAAACTGTTAAAAATACTTAATCCAAAGATAAATTGCACAAATTAAGTAAATCATTTTTTTGGGATATATTTTTTTTTATCCCAGCCAACCAAGTATAATTAACTTCATTGGGATACTTAATGACGATATATATTTTTCTTCATTTGAATTGATGCTTATTTGTTTCAATTTGAATGAATAAAAAACAAATAACAAGGAATTACACATACTAGATGTGAAGTTTTAATATTGATCTAATTGGGCAACGCATAATTGCTATCTAATTGGACAACATTGATCACCTACTTGTTTGCAATTGCATATATCAATGTTGTGATTGGTACCACGTAACGCTGTGATACATGGTGCACCGATAACGACTCCCTTAAATTTTTTTTACCGCTTTGTGTTACCAATCAAAGTCATGCTCTCTACTGCCTATAAATAACATCTTTTCTTTTAGTTAAGGGTCGATATTGTATATAATCAGTGACTTTTAAACAAAAAAATAAACTGTGACTAGATTAATTTAATATAGGGGGAGTTACTAAAACAACTCTCAAACTTTTTTTTATTACTAGAATGGTTTCAACTTTTGTGTTTTTTTTTAAAGGTTTTTAATACCAATTTCGTTCTCAGATTCATGTGTTAGGAAAAATGTATTTACGAGATTGCCATTAAAAAGTTAGGCCACGTCGGAGAGAGAAAACGAGAGTTTGAGGGGGAAAAATTCCCGCCATTGAACAAGTCTGTCGCTTATGTGACGGCAGAGTTTATCATTACGACAGACATAATGAAAAGATTTAATAACAAACACAAATTTAAATGACAGAGTTATTTATAGTGGTGGTAGAGTTATTAAACAAATAGAGTAAATCGTTAGATTTGTAAAACCAACTGATTTATTCGACAGAGTTAATGGTAGTGGTGAAAGACTTATTGCAACGGTAGAGTTGCGTGATAGAGTATTAGCTATTGATGGTAGAGTTTTAAGGCAAGATATAGACTTAATAGAAATAATAGAGTTTTATGGTACAGTTGTTTATAGTGACGGTAGAGTTATTGTATATTGACAGAGTGATGCCGTAGAGTTATCTTTAGTGACAGTAGATTATTAGTAAATGGTAGAGTTAATTGTTAAATCTACCATTTAGTGGCAGACTTAACATTTACTAAAATAGCAAAATGTTGGTAGAGTTGTCGTTTAGGTGGTGATAGATTAACGTAAATCTGGCAGACTTGACTATTCCTGAGTGGAGAGAGTACTAAAGGTATGAATAATGTTTTCACTTTTGGGGCACTAACTTATATATGAAGCCTCTAACAAATAAATTACCTTGACAGGCCCGGATTGGTAGAGCAAGTCTTCTAACTGTACAAGAGATAGATCCACATAAATATGAAGTTAGAAGTGGGTCTTCAATGAACGTCGTTAACCTTTAACAAAAGAAGTGTACTTGTCGTATGTTTGACCTGGACAAGATACCCTGCATACATGCGATCGCAGCTGCAGAGAAGGCTGGAGTTTGTAGAGTTTCACTATGTCATCCATACCACCGTAAGGAGTACCTATGCAATGCGTATGCGAAGTCCATATTGCCGAAGGATGCAGCTTGCCTTCTACCAAATGCTGTTGTAGATAAAATTTGCAATCCACCATGTGTTCGGATGCAATCTGGAAGACGACGGTTATCCAGAATGAAAGCTCCAATGGAAGTTGCAATGGGTAAGAGGAAGGCGAAAAAACTGTATACTTGTTCACAATGTAAAAATACTGGTCACAATCGTAAGACATGCCCCTATTAAGTTTGGTTTGTTTTTTGGGCCTCACGTTGGGCTTCTTGTGTTGTGGGCTGTTTTAGGCCCCTTGTGGCTATGATTTTTCATGTCCAACATATTATTGTACCCTAATTCATCCTCTATAAAATTCTGATTTCGAGTTCAGTAGACCGACCCTAAAACTATAACCTATGGTTGTCCTTCCGTTGATTATAGTTGAAGACATAATTCGGCGTGTAGGTAGTCAAGGTTTTCGATTTCTTGGGTCATTCATAGCGGCATCACCAACACTCAAAGCTATTGTCTATTCCCGTGAAGTCTTATTTGATGTTGATTTGGATGAATTTATTTTCAATAGTTGTCTAGCAGTCGAAGGGTCCATCTATAGGCCATTCCTACTCGCCTGCGTCGACAAACAAAATGACACGGCCCAATACGTTGAATCTGTCCGGCTATTAGTCCAGGGAGATACAGCTCAAGCTGCCCTTGATATGCTTGGAGAAGCCGCTCCACACTCCTTATATGCTCTCTTTGCTTTTGGAATTTTCCTCATCTGTTGTGGGTCTGTTGAAGATGGCATCAAAGTGACGGATTCCTTTTTAAGCAAAGTGACAGAGTTAGAAGAAGCTATCATGATAGGCGAAACAGTTAAGAGACAGATTTTAGACATGGGGACTTCAAGTTCTCGTCATTTTAAAGGGTACTTTCATTTTAACCATATTCCGAGTTGTTGTTTTAACCACACATCGGCATTAGACATTTGCAAGCATTGCTTTGCGTATACTTACGCATCCACTTTTTGCCTCTTGTGCTGATAGGAATGTCTTTCAAATTGGTTTCATAACTTGTAATAGGCCTATGTGACTCTGAATAATTTTTTAAAACTCTGTAAGGATATGGTTGCATAACTCTGTAAGGATATGGTTGCATAACTCTAAAAATATAACTAAAAACTCTGCCGCAATTGTCTATTGTATTAAGTATTCTGATAACTCTATCAAACAAACTATGTTAAAATGAGTGAATCCGAATATGATTAACATTGCCATTAGTTTAGTAGTTATGGTACCATACAAAATAATACATAACCATCAACGATATAACAAGTTTGCATGTTCAAATGTTATATTTTTAGAACATGCATACTTGTAACATGTACAAAATTAGCAAAGCCAGGGCCTCCAAAAAAATAGGTTGTTGCCAATTCCAAAAAAATAGGTGTTAATCATATACAAAAGAAGGCAGGACCATCTTTTTACCTCTTCAAATCAGATATGAACTCCATGTCTCTGGTTTCGGATATGAACTCAACGCCTCCGTTTCAGAACCACGCGGATTAGGATCAGACATTTGGATGAAAGTATCTGCTTCTGGCACCTCATCAAGCAACTCTGCTGCAAGCTTCAAGCGAATGGCAGGCATTGCAGCATCACATAGGCCTTCGAAAGTAATACCTAATGCCAAACACTCAATGTATTTTATAGAGTAGACACCACAGTCCCCTTGTTGGATGTTTTGTGGAGCTGTTTTCGCCCTGTAGAAGGAGAAAGCAGCGGCTCCTAATTTCCTTTTCTCAGCCTCTGGAGCCATAGCCTGTATTAGGAGTGGAATCATCCTTGTGTAAGGTTTGCATGCCTCAAAAATTACCTCATCTTTGTTTCACCCGCATATGCAAATCAAAAACTTTAATCCGACGCTTCACCAAATCAACTTCAAGAGAAATCCAGTGGTTGTTTTGCATGTTATGTATAATGTACAGAATATCAACATCATCTACCCATTTTTTAAAGGTTTGGCCGTATGCAGGAGCTTCACCATTGTAAGACCTTGTAGTATCCAGGTGTAAAGAACCATTTGTTGTCACTGTCAAATTTCTTGTAGTCGATACACCACTGCCCCACAAACCAAGGATCAAGAAATGCCAATCCTATCATTCACAAAGGGTGATGGACTTTTTCGAGACCTTTTACGTAGCATATTCATTGCTGCACATACATGCTGTAATAAGAAATAAAAACCACACATTAGACTGTCATTAGTATGAACATTCAAAGATATTGTAATCAAAGGAAGGATACTTACAACATCCTTCAACCAACCATATGTATCATCATTCGCTGCCACATCTCCTTAGGAGTCATTACCGTCAGATAGAATTTGGATGCTTCATTACTGGTATCTAATGGGTTTGACCTACAAAACAAGTAACTTATAAATAAACTGTTGAAAAAATGTTCAAAACAAGCTTCTAAGTAGGGGTCTTAATGATCACAGTTGATATATTTCCATTAACTTGTCCACCAAATCTGGACTTGCCTTCCAAAAGGGTCATACGCTGCTGGTGAGAGTTTTAGCACCACACAACATCCGCTTAACAATAGAGCTGCCTACGAAGGGATGAAGTTGTGTAGGAGCAGATTCTTTGGCCGAGCTTTCCTAGGAACAATATCATCCTTCTGACACAAGTTAACCAACTTGTCTAGAGCTGCACCAAAGGCCTTATTCTGTTGCTGCCTCTAAAGGATCAGAAAACTCAGTGGAGCTGGATCTAGTTATCCCTAAATCTGTTAAATGAACCACATCAGAAGGTTTCTTTTGAGGTAATGGTCTGAAAGGCTCAACTAAATCATCTTCACTCTCTTCTTTCTCTTTTCTTCTTTCTCTTTTCTTCTTTCTCTTTTCTTCACTCTCCTCCACTTTCTTCTTTCTCTTTTCTTTCTTCTTCACAGCAACATGGGCTGGACCACCATCCATACTTTCTCATCTACACATCCATGAATTATATCATGGATCAAGTTGTCCAGCAATTCATTAGCACCCTTCTCCTTCACCATAGACAGCATGCTCCCCAGGCCACACAGGATATATCTCTTCCTCAGGTCTGACAGCTAAATGTTTGACTTTGACCTACATGTGGAACTTTCATTAGTGGAAACTCAAAAGTTTAAACTTATGTTTTTAACATAATTAAAGTAATCAACCTGAAGCTTACCTTCTTGTTTTTTATTTCTCTCTGTTGCTAGAAAATCAGCAATAGAAATTCTTGGACGGCCTCCACTCCAGCCTTAGCAAAGGGACATCATCTCCTTCAATTTTATTACCATGAGTTTTTCCAAGGTGAGTCAAACTCTCAAACGCCCAAATCAACAGCATATGGACACATCCATGGATTACATATGAGTTGTTCTCAAAAGAAAACAACCTTAATTGAGTCAATGAGACTCTTGAATCCAACACGTCCCCATGGAAATCTCTCAAATGCATCAGCGTCGAATACTCTTTTGGCATACTCTAGTGGTATCCTACTTGACCAAGAAATTCCCAATATGCCAACATGCAACACAAACAAGAGTCCAAGCATCTTCCTCTTCTCGGAAGTCCAAGTCCTGCATAACCGCAAAGCTTGATTCAACTCATTCCAACTAGGTCCTACTAATGCATCCACCTTTAAGTCTCCCCAAAAGTCTCTGTGATCAACTTCCACTTTGTCCTCTAAATCAATTGTATCACAGATAAGGCCAGTGATGTCTTCATATTCATACAGAGAAAACCTAATTGGACTCCCTTCAATCAAAGACCACATCTCATATCTCCTCTCTATCGCCAATTAATGTGTTAATAAATGATGCACAGCCTTAGCCCACCACACATACCCACTGTCAACAAACTTCAAGATGACTCCCACTTGAGAATTATCACGAATATATTCATAAACATATTCACCAATGCTCTCTTTCAACAACCCAAAACTACTCAGATTGCAGTTATGGTGCATACTCCTCTTCTGTAATGGAGATTTCCCTTCAGGATAAAGTCTTGGAGGATAATTCCTCTTTGGCTTATCACTTGCCATCTTGTACCTGCACTTTGCAACATGAAACACATATATATCACCAATCAAAACTCTGTTAGATTAATCTATAAGTCTGTAATTAAAACTCTGTCAGATTAATCAAAACTCTGTCAGATTAATCAAAACTCTGTAAGTCACCCATATATATCAACAATCAATACTCTGTCAGATTACTCTATTCTTCCCATATTTACTCTTTCAGATAACTCAGTCATGTATCAACTAAATCTAACATTATACTCAACCATCATAACGCGCCAATTTTAACTTAAATTTCTTTAATTTTTTCAAACCTCTATCTACTCTTTCTGCTCAGGAAATCCTAGATTTAGTATGAGTTAGGGTTTATATTTGTTAAAAGAAAATCGTTTAATGCGCATAAACCGAATAGATTTAGGGTTTATATTTGTTAAAAATCAAAAAATTGAAGAGAAATGAAGTCTTCCGAATAACATTACCTCCTCACACCACCTATTGACTCCCGGTCCGACATGGTTTCTTCCCCTGAATCGTTGCCCGAATCCATCCAACTTGACCTTACAAACAATCGATAGAGTTATTGTCACTGTCAAACAACACTTACTTCTAACTACAAAGGAAATCTAAGAACAGACCAGAATCGGAAGACTCGCCGAGAGAAAACACCGAAAGACGCCGAGAGGGAACACCGAAAGACGCCGACAGGGAAGACGGAAAGACACCAAGAGAGAAGACAATGAAAGACGCTGAAAGACGCTGAGAGAGAAGACAACGAAAGACGCCGAGAGAGAAGACAACGAAAGACGCCGAGAGAGAAGACAACGAAAGACGCCGAAAGATGCCGATAGAGAAGACAACGAAAGACGCCGAAAGACGCCGACAGAGAACACCGATAGACGCCGATAAGGAACGCCGAGAGAGAACACCCGAAGACACCGAAAGAGAAGACGGAAAGTCGCGCCGAGAGAGAAAACGATGAAAGACAAATTAGGTTTAGGAAATAGATTTACTTAACATACCTTCTTTGTTTTTCTTTATTTCTTTTTTCTTCTTTTTTTTAAATCAAAATGGCAATCTTGTAATATATGAAATTCTAGAAAGGTTATATGTCATTTTCCAACTTGAAAGAGCTATTCTAGTAAGCCTCATCTTAGAAGAGCTATTATAGTAATTAACATACTTTTAAGAGCTATTTGAGTGGATTTCTCTTTAATATATGTTGACAGAGTAAAAATATAAGAGAGTCGGGAGACATACTTGCGCGATAGAAAGACCTAAGTCCTTCATAATTCCTATCTCAGCAGCTGAAGTATAACCCATTTGTGAAAAAAAAAAAAAAGGTTTTTGAAAACTATTAAAAATAGATAGTTCGTAATTAAAAAACCTTTTATATGAATTTTGTATTTAAAAAAAAAAGAAGGGAATGTATTTTAAAATAATTAGAACATTGGAATGTAACTAAGAAGTTTCTTTTTAAATAATTAGAACTTTTGTTTAACTCTGTCCTCGCATGTATCCGTTCGTTTTTTTTATTCCTGTTTATTTGTCAAATTGGCTGTATTTACCTTTTGAAACCCAATGAAACTTGCACTATCCTGATATTTGCTTTTTTCTTAGTTTGTAATATACATGTAGTAGCTTAGCTTTTTTTTTTTGCTTGGTACTTTAATTTAGGTTAGAAAACAATATTTACATCAATTTTTCGCCGGATTTTTTTGGTTGAGGCCATAGTTGTAGGAATTTTAAAACGCTCAAGATATAAGACCTTTCTACCCGATCTTGAGTTTATTACTCTCTAGGAATATATCTACCTTTTAATGGGTTTTAATGTTTTATGTTAATTAATTATAGCATTTTTTTGTTAAGGGGTTAAATATATGTGGTTGTAAGAGCAGGGTTTTTAATGGGATTTCTTAGGGTAAAACATGATTAAATTAAATCAAAAGAAAATAAAACAATAAGAACCGATTCTTAAAAATCGATTTTAAGAACCGATCCTTCTTCTTCTTCTTCTTCTTCTTCTTCTCTCGTTCTGATTCCGTTCACAATTGCAAAAGAAGAGTTGTCCTCTAGCATCTCCGGCCGAACCGTTTAGCTTCTCCGGCGGATTCGACTCGTCTTCTGGCGGATTCGATTCGTCTTCTCCGTATGTCCTCCTCCTCCGCCGGTTCTTCGCAACAAGAAGAACAAGAAACCATGGCTTCATCTGTAATCGCTTCGTCTGCAAATCCTCCAAGGTTTGTCTCCTTTCGATTCATCTCGATATCGACATTTAGCTCGACATTTGATTATTGGATTGAGTGATGAGTAGCTTATTCGATTATTGTATTCACATTTAGAATTGATTTTGGATTATTGGATTTGCATATAGAACCAAACTGCTTTGATTTTAGTTAAGAAGTTGCTTAGTAAATTGCTTAAACTTTACATGAATTTGGATTTCTTCACAATTATCGCATGAAAAAAGTCCATTCCTCATGGATTACAAATTTATTTGACATAGCACTTGGATTTCTTTTACTGATCGGTTTGTACTTTTTCTGTTTCATACAATTGAGTTTCATTTCTCTCATTGTCTAATTGAATAGAATGTAAATAACGTTGAGTTTAAGAAAGCTCCTTCTCTGTTTTCTTATCTTGATGCAAACCAGATTTGCATACACCCATAATATCGTCTATCTCCTAGCTCTCTATAGATGAGATTATGTTCAGATTTGTTTATCAAATATCTGAATCATTTGAGCTGAAAAGAGTGTCAGAGTGGTGTTTCCCTATATCACCTACTGTTTCTCACTTTCCAATTAGAGTCTTGATATTAAGGCTTTATTTACTTTTGATTGATTTTGAAGTTTTTGCTTTGTTACTAGTTTGCATACCTTTAGGAATTATGAGTTTTGTTTTTGTTGTTATAAGTAGAAATTACAAAGATTTATGGTTTTCTCACATTTGATTATGATCAATAAAGAAATATGTTTTGGTATTCCTTGGGAACTCCATTGCAAACTCTACTACAAAGGCACTATCGTGCACTAAACAAACATGTTTAATGCTCATGGTATCTTAGCTGTAAACAAACATGTTTACAGCTGCTCTATCTCATGGTATCAAGTGCTCATTGTACCATCTCCCCTGCATCATTAACTACTGCTGTGTTGACATGTAATGCTGCTCTATCTCATGGTATCAAGTGCTCATGGTACCATCTTTATTGTTTGCTTGTTAGTTTTTAACTAATCATTGATAGTGTTAGGTTATGGTTAGTGATGAATGCTTGTTTTAGTGTTAGATTAGGAGTGTAATAAATGGGTTAGATAGATGTCAACTTAAGTTTCTTTTCCTCTTTCTTTATCACCTCCTAAACTCATTTCTTTCCTCTTTCCTCTTTCTTATCATCTTCTAATAAACACATTCTTTCTTCTCTTTGTTAAAATCTTCTAACCACATTTCATCTTCTCTTTCTATCTTCTTTGACATTTAAGGATATGGATTCTACGAATCCATATAGTCATACCTCCAATTTTGTTGACCTTTTGAGCAGTCAATGTCAACATAATGTGGAACTCGGATCATCACAAGTCCCTGTTTTCAGTACTCAATGTACTGAAACAACAAGCTTCTATGAAGACACACCTGCAGAGCGTAGAGGAAGAAGGAAATGGAGTACCGTAGATGATATAGTCCTCATCAGTGCCTGGTTAAACACGAGCAAGGATCTTGTGGTATGCAATGAGCAGAAATCAGGTGCCTTCTGGAAACGAATTGCAGCATACTTTTCGGCTAGTCCCAAGGTTGCAGGAGGTGAAATGCCAGAGTCAACTCACTGAAAGCAAAGGTGGCAGAAGATTAACGACCTTGTTTGCAAATTTTGTGGATCCTATGAAGCTGCAACAAGAAAAAAAACTAGTGGTCAGAATGAAGAAGATGTTCTTAAACTGGCTCAGGAGATCTTCTACAATGATTACAAGAAGAAGTTCAACCTTCACCATGCTTGGCAGGAGATGAGAAATGACCAGAAATGGTGTGAATCAATAACAAGTAAAACTGATGGAAGCTCTAAAAGGAGAAGGTGTGAGGATGGTGCACAATCATCAAGCTCTGACGCATTTACCAAACAAGGTGAGCAAGGAACCAACCGTCCTCCTGGTGTTAAGGCAGCAAAAAGAGCATCTGGTAAGAGTACTGCAATAGAGGGGAAGGCTCTAGCCGAGTTTCAGAGCATATGGACCATAAAAGAGAAAGATTTGGCAATGAAAGAAAGACTCTCCAAGATGAATCTACTTGAAAGTCTCATTGCCAAAAAAGAGCCACTTTCTGAGTATGAAGAAGCTTTAAAGAAGAAACTTATTGAAGACATGTTGGCTAATTAGTGTGAAATAGTTATTAGAAGTTTATATGTTTGTATGTTTCGGATTATATGTTTGTATATATCTCGGATTTTATGTTCTGTTTTAGTTTAAAAACTTCTCTGTTTAAGTTTGTATGTTTGTACGTTTAAAAACTTCTCTGTTTAAGTTAGTTTAAAAATTCTATTCAAGTTAGTTTAAAAACTGTGTTTAACTTTGTATGTTTAAAAACTCTATTCAAGTTTGTATGTTTAAAAACTCTATTCTTTTACATCACCTAAGGTTTGCTGCTTTTGGTTCTTTGCAGAGTAAGTTGGGAGGAGGAAGTCAGCATCAAGGTCAAAACCAGCACCCTAGAGGTATTGATAAGCTTTCTTGATTGTGTTGATCTCACTCTTGGTGTTAACTGAGATCCAAACTAGAGTTTTTGCCTTTTTGGTAGCTTGTTCAACTTACAAGTCTTTAACTGTTTCTCTTAAAGAATCTTTATCTAAAAGACTGAAACACATATATAAGGATCATATTTTAGTTTAGTTTGTCTCTTAGTGTTGCCAAATGATTGGCTCAAGGAACCATTTAGATAGCTGATTATAGAACCAGAAGCCAACCTTCATGTCCCTTTATAGTAATTTGCAGCTATGAATGTTTGCTTTTACTGGATTTTTCTCCTTTGAGATATATAGATGAGAACATAGTTTTGGCTTTGAACAAGATGCTAGTATTTTTGGATGAGACTTGTTTTCAGGTGTTGCAGAAATCTCAATCAAAGACAAACAGGTAAAGGATCTTCTTTTTTCCCTTCTTCAACTTAATGTTTGACAAGATAAACATAACATTTTTTCGGTTGGNAGAATCTTTATCTAAAAGACTGAAACACATACATAGGGATCATATTTTAGTTTAGTTTGTCTCTTAGTGTTGCCAAATGATTGGCTCAAGGAACCATTTAGATAGCTGATTATAGAACCATAAGCCAACCTTCATGTCTCTTTATAGTAATTTGCAGCTATGAATGTTTGCTTTTACTGGATTTTTCTCCTTTGAGATATATAGATGAGTACATAGTTTTGGCTTTGAACAAGACTGCTAGTATTTTTGGATGAGACTTGTTTTCAGGTGTTGGAGAAATCTCAATCAAAGACAAACAGGTAAAGGATCTTCTTTTTTCCCTTCTTCAACTTAATGTTTGACAAGATAAACATAACATTTTTTCGGTTGGTTTTGCAAGCCCCAGCTCTTATCTCTATTAACCATTTCTCATTGATCTTGACTTCTCTCTGAATTCACAGATAACGCTTAGTGGGCAGTATTCTATACTCGGGAGGGCAGTTGTTATACATGCTGATCCTGATGACCTTGGGAAAGGTAGGAACTTTTAGCTTTTAGATAACCTTATATATCCTTATAACTCTGTTTAACTGAGATCCAAACTGCATTATCCCTCCGGCCAATGGATGTTTGCTCTAGGCTCCACACTTCAGCTTGTCTGTGAGAATAACTATGGTTGGTAAGTACACTGGCCTTACTGATTCTTACCTTTCCGTGTTGAAGGTAATTGGATCTGTGTATTCTGCAACAGACCAAAACTTGTTATGCATTTTAAACTCCTAACCTTTAGTTTATATTTTAACTTCTCTTCATTAGGATCAAAAGAACATGAAAAAGATGGAATATTGAGAGAGGAGAACTAATCTGAAAAGAAAAGTATAATGTATGGCAGGAAGATGCAATTGCAGAAGGAGTTGATGATGAAGAAGAAGAAGAACTTGAGGAAATTAGAGATAGGCTAGCCAAAGTTAGAATTGGTCGATTCTTGGTTGATCTATGAACTTTTTTTCTTATAACTGCGGCTCTATTCTTGGTCGATCTATGAATTGGACCGAGGTGTATAGTTTGAAACAATTTTTAGTTTCAGTCTCAGCTTTAGTGTTTGTATATGTTTGGTTGTTTATAAAGTTTTCGGATTTGGAGAAGGAGAAACGAACTCGGTTTTGGTTCATCTTGATTTGATTTGGTCTGGTTTTGATTCATTTGATTTGGTCTGATTCGGTTTTGGTTCATATTGATTTGATTTGGTCTGGTTCGATTTAATAAACAAACATGACTTTGTTCAATAAACAAACAAACATGATGATTGAATATTCAATAAACAAACAAACATGAAACATGTCGGCACAAATAAACAACACTTCAGAAGACATTATAATCACATGACGAATACTTTAATTGGTTTTGTTTCTTTCTCCTTCTCCTTCTTCTCTCCTTCTCCTTCTTCTCTCCTTCTCTCCTTCTCCTTCTTCTATTCACAAGACTTGTTTGTTCTCTCTTTTTCTTTCTTCTACTCTTTCTTACTTTTTCTTCTCTCCTTCTCTTCTTCTCATTTATCAAATCCACCATTTTTATATCAAAATCTCAAAAAATATTTATACACATATGGTATCTTCTTCCCATAATCCGTTTTGACGGTTCAATTGATGAAAATTTTGATCAAAATTTTGATCAACTATTCGATCAAACATTTGAGAATCTGTTTATTGATTATGGTGAGCATCAACAGGCAAGGGAGTCAAAGAAAAAACGACGATTTATTGAAAGAAATCGCGAAGAAGGTCACATACGTTTGTGGAACGATTATTTCGGTGAGGCTCCAACATATCCTGCTAATTTATTCCGACGACGTTTTAGAATGAACAAACCATTGTTCTTACATATTGTCGATTGACTCTCCAATGAAGTTCTATTTTTCTGACAAAAAAAAGACGCTCTCGGAAGGTCTGGTCTCTGTGCACTTCAAAAATGTACAACAACAATTCGTCTCTTGGCATATGGTGGTGGGGCTGATACGGTTGACGAATACCTCCGGCTTGGTGAAACTACTGCTCGTTCATGTTTGCAAAATTTTGTCGAAATAATAATATATTTGTTTGGCGATGAGTACTTAAGAAGACCCACACCATAGGATCTTCAACGACTACTTCATATTGGAGACCAACGTGGATTTCCTGGGATGATTGGAAGCATCGATTGTATGCAATGGGAGTGGAAGAATTGCCCCACTGTTTGGAAAGGGCAATATTCACGTGGTTCTGGAAAACCCACAATCGTTTTAGAGGTCGTAGCTTCATATGATCTTTGGATATGGCATTCATTTTTTGAACGATATCAATGTTCTTGATCGCTCACCCGTTTTCGATGATATAATAAAAGGTCAAACTCCGCAAGTGAATTTCTTTGTCAACGGAAGAGTATCATATGGCTTACTATCTCACAGATGGTATTTATCCTAAATGGGCAACTTTTATCCAATCTATTCCAATTTCACAGGGCCCCAAAGCATCTTTATTTGCTCAACATCAAGAAGCTACCCGAAAAGATGTCGAGCGTACTTTTGGAGTTTTGTAAATTCGATTCGCCATTGTTAAAAATCCAGCTCTTTTTTGGGATAAAATCAAAATAGAAAAGATTATGAGAGCATGTAGCATACTCCACAATATGATAGTAGAAGACAAACGAGATGGATACACTCAATTTGATATTTCACGATTCCAACAAGGAGAAGAAAACGGAAGTTCAGATGTCGATCTCACGTACTCTACAGATATGCCTATAAATCTCGCCAATATGTTGGATGTTCGAACTAGAATTCGTGATAGACAAGCGCATCAACAATTGAAAGCTGATTTGGTTGAGCATATATGGCAAAAATTTGGACGTTATCAAGATAACAACTGAGCTTCGATGCTTATTTGAAATGTTTATTTTTTTTTTTATTTTGAAATCTATGTTTAAAATATTTTTATATCAAGTATGTTTAATTTAAATAAAATACTCTATTTAAAAAAAAAAAAAATTAAAAACCCCATTAGAAATGGTAAGACAAAAAATTATAGTTTCTTAACAAAATTTATTAACAAAGTTTATTAACAATATTTCTTAACCTTAATTAATTATTAAAATATTAGTTAAGAAACCCATTAAGTTTCTTTTCATTAATGATGCTCTAATGATATCTTGTAACATTCTTTCTTTCCCAATTAATAATATACTCAGTTGAAGATATTTCACCTTCTAGATAGGATTACTCCGCGCGCAAAGACAGAAAGAAAAAAAACTTTCTTTACTTGAAGAAGAAAAAAAGTGTAAAGTAGGATGACGAGGAGAAGAAACTCACAGCAACACCAAAGGAGAAGGAGCCACAGACGGCGACCAAAGTGCTAAGGATAACACATGCAGTAATACGACAGCCTGAATCGTCGTTTTGGTTTTTGAGCTTCAAAAGCCCTTCCTCTATGCTTCTTTCTTCTTCCACCACACTCATTAACGCACGCATGTACTGATACTACACAATTTCTGTTAAAGAACAGTTGGATCTAGAGAGACACAGAGGAGAGGCAGAGGAGAGACGCAATTTATGTTTTTTTTTTTAATGGCAATTTTCAAATCACACGTTTGTTCTACTTATTTCTAATCTAATGGGCTGGAATCCAGCCGCTGGATAATCAACACGTTTGGGGTCAGATTTGATCCACCTAAGTTTTGATTGTTTTAAGAAATTAAACTAATTTATATTATTATATGATCATGCGTTATTTCTGGACATACTTCCGCCGATCGATCCATGTATATTTATTCCTTTACTTAAAATTATACTGAGTTCACGGATTAAAATATAATATTTTAAAACTCTTAAAAACTTTAAAATTTTAAAATTTTAAAAAATTAAATTAAATTATTTTTAAAATTTATCTATTATAAATAAAACTTACATTTTTAAATAAAATTGTTGTTATGTATTTAATTACATAATATATCATTATACATTTTTATAAAAGATTTTTGCTAAACTAGATCCTTATTTGAGTCGGTTCCAAAACTAGATTTTTTTTCATTTTTAAAATGCCTTAAAATACCATTCTCAGCTTCCTTTTTCACAAAAATACCTAGCGCAGACTTCAGACTTCTCCTGTGAAATCTGGTGACTGGGTTTGAAAAACAATAACCCAAAGATTCTCACGTAATAACGAAAATGTCATCGTCTTCAATAGTTCCCAACCACCAATCCCAAACAAAATTGAGCCCTAAATGCTTCAAACAACCGAATTAAGTGACTTTAATGGTCTAAAACTCAGTTAAAAGCTTCATTTTTTTTATCTCCTCTCTCGTTTCAACCATTTAACTCTATAATATCGTTGTCAATATTTACCATCCATATATCTTGCGATTTACTAAGATTCGAGCATAATAACGCTTGGGTTGCTTGGGTATTGGTGGTTTGATCAGTTTTTGGCCGTTTAAGAAGCTAAACATAAGCTCAAACCGAATCTTGGTAATTTTTGCTTCATTTTCTCCGATTTTCCAGAAGGCAGACTTCATGGGTGAAGTCTCAATAGTTAACTGGAGGTTAGTTTTGCAATTGACTATTTGGGTCTCAGACTTCACAATGGAACCACGATGAAGTCTGAAGTTCTTATTTGAAAACAAAAAACGGCGTTTAGACTTCACCGTCGAAGTCTGCTTACAAGGGGTCTAGTTTTGCAATTGACCGTTAAGTCTGACTTTGTACAAATACTTCTCCTGTGAAGTCTGCGAAAAGAGGCGGTTAGTTTTGCAATTGACCAGTGATGTATCATGGTTTTTACCCGTTTTTACCCGTTTTTATCCATGATATAGGTCTTGTTTTCAGAGTCATTCTAGTGTTTTTGTAGTCTTTTTGAGTCTTTTCAGGTTTTAGCACGTTTGGAGCTTAATGGGAGATTTTTGGCATTCGTTGAATGATTTCCCACCGATGGATTGAGCTCAAATTTGGATAGAAGATAGATCAATGGATTAGCTTTCATTTGGAATTGGTTTGAGGCCATTCTAACGGTGCGATCAAAAGTTATGCCAGTTTTCGTGAAGACAGTCTAATCTGGCGAGCACAGAGTCCTGGTATCGACCGACACCAACCCAGTATCGATCGATACCGACTGCAGGAAAAGAAAACACGTGATTTTACAAGTTTGAAGAGTCAGCAACTTGGCCCAGAAGATTCTATTATTTACAATTAAGCCCATAACGTGTTTTAGCATTATAATTAGCTTTTATCATTATTCTGAATACTTAGGAGAGAATGGATTTTATTCATTATTCGGGTTTTGAGAGAGGGAGAGAAGTCAGAAACTCTGTTCCTGAGAGAGAAGATTTCGAACCCTTGTTACTCTTTACTCTACTCTTTTATGCAATCTACTTTATTCATGATGTTTGCTTCATTCACCATGTCTGAGTAGATTCCTTGTTCGGTTTAGGGTTATTCAAAGGTTTTTGATGAATTGTTAGGTTGATCTGAATTGATAGGAGAAATTCAATAGATTTCTTCATCTAGACTTGTGATTACTGTTTATTCTAGCTTCATGTCCTAGAATCTGATCTTAGGTTGTTTGATTGGCACGAAAGTGTGATTGATTGCCTGAACCACTGTTAGATGAGCAAAAGACCTATTCGCAAAGAAATTTGGTTTAGGATTTTGTGAACAATTGAACCTGATCATTAATGCTTGTTCGAATTCACAGGATTTGCAAAGAAATTTAGAATTCTAAGTTTAGACGTAGATAATCTTCGCAGCGACGGTTGGTTGATTTTATATTTGTGTTTCAAGTTCAAGGACAGTGCTTAATATCCTCCTGACATTCTATTTGATCTGCAATTTTGATTTACCGGAGAATTTTCCTAGGCTTAGCGTTTTTCCTCTATTGAATTTCACAACTTTTATATTCTGCTGCTTATTTCCTGCATTACTTTGTTCGCTTAGCTTAATTTGAGTCTTAATATCTATTGAGTGAATTCTTGAGTCTTTGTGGTTCCACCCCTAACATACTGCAGCTACTGCTTTATTACTTTTAGGGTATTATATTTGAGCATATCAACCGGAATGAAGACTTTTTATCGAGACTTCATATGAAAAGTCTGCGTGAAAAAGGGATTAGTTTTGCATTTGACCAAAATTCCGAAACATTGACTATTGGTAGACTTCTTGTATGAAGT
This sequence comes from Crucihimalaya himalaica, assembly GCA_004349715.1. Taxonomy (NCBI): domain Eukaryota; kingdom Viridiplantae; phylum Streptophyta; class Magnoliopsida; order Brassicales; family Brassicaceae; genus Crucihimalaya; species Crucihimalaya himalaica. Next base: position 2,221 of record SMJT01000219.1, on the reverse strand, counting down.
CTACAACCATCGGTAACTCTGGAATTTTAAAAATAAATTTTTTTGGTCAATTGTAAAAGTAACCATTTTTCTACATAGACTTCTCACACGAAGTCGCAAGTAAAAGTCAAACTCTGGTCAATTGCAAAACTATAAACTACTTTATGGGTAGACTTCGCCGAAGAAGTCTCTGAAGGCAAAAGATGTCATCGTGGAAATCTAAATACGTAATAGACTTCACAAGCACAGTCCATTACCAAAAAGACTTCCTAAATGAAGTCCACTAAAAAGTCAAAATTGTGGTCAATTGCAAAACTAGAACCCAAACTGGTATAGACTCCTTGTGTAGGAGACTTCGCCTGTGAAGTCTGCTAAAAAAGTCAACCTCTGGTCAATTGCAAAATTAGACCCGTGCTTCAAACTTAACGGACGAAGTCTTCTTTAGATAGCAAAGTAGACTTCGTCGAAGAAGTCTACTAAGAGACTTTGCATGTGAAGTCTCTAATGATAATTTCAGTAAAAATGCAATTTTAGCTTATTTGTAATTAGTTTTTTTTTTCTTGTCCTAACATGTGTGTTACGTCTGGCTTTTGATGTTTTAGAAATTTGAACTATTTTTAATCGTATAATTATTTTTATATCTTTTTCTTAACTTATTAGGTGTTTAGGTTATAAACTTTAGACTTCACAGAGGATGTCTGTGCGTAGACTTCGTTCGAGAAGTCTCTTGCAATATCTTTTTAAAAATGGATTTGTATCATATATAATTTGCATTTTCGAGATTTTAATTTGTTTACATGTGTATTGGTTATTGTTGTTTTTTATGTATGAATTTCACATCTCAATGTCTTATATTCTATCTTAAATCGATTTTATGAATTTATGATAATTATTTTTCAACAGACTTCACATTTGAAGTCTACTGTCAAACTAATAATTTGCATTTGTGTTGTTTCAAATGTTTTTCAGAAAACGGTTCAAGTACCTACTGTCTATGGAGAATGGGTGATGAGAGACTGTAAGTGGCATTTTGAGGTGGATAATCCCAAAGGAGGGAGAATGTAATTCTTGAGTGATTTTTGTACACACCGTGAACTCATTGAGATGGCACTAGCAGACTATGAGCTGGACAAGAACGACTTCGTCGAGTTAACTTANAATTGAACCTGATCATTAATGCTTGTTCGAATTCACAGGATTTGCAAAGAAATTTAGAATTCTAAGTTTAGACGTAGATAATCTTCGCAGCGACGGTTGGTTGATTTTATATTTGTGTTTCAAGTTCAAGGACAGTGCTTAATATCCTCCTGACATTCTATTTGATCTGCAATTCTGATTTACCAGAGAATTTCCCAGAGAATTTCCCTAGGCTTAGCGCTTTTCCTCCATTGAATTTCACAACTTTTATATTCTGCTGCTTATTTCCTGCATTACTTTGTTCGCTTAGCTTAATTTGAGTCTTAATATCTATTGAGTGAATTCTTGAGTCTTTGTGGTTCCACCCCTAACATACTGCAGCTACTGCTTTATTACTTTTAGGGTATTATATTTGAGCATATCAACCGGAATGAAGACTTTTTATCGAGACTTCATATGAAAAGTCTGCGTGAAAAAGGGATTAGTTTTGCATTTGACCAAAATTCCGAAACATTGACTATTGGTAGACTTCTTGTATGAAGTCTACAACCATCGGTAACTCTGGAATTTTAAAAATAAATTTTTTTGGTCAATTGTAAAAGTAACCATTTTTCTACATAGACTTCTCACACGAAGTCGCAAGTAAAAGTCAAACTCTGGTCAATTGCAAAACTATAAACTACTTTATGGGTAGACTTCGCCGAAGAAGTCTCTGAAGGCAAAAGATGTCATCGTGGAAATCTAAATACGTAATAGACTTCACAAGCACAGTCCATTACCAAAAAGACTTCCTAAATGAAGTCCACTAAAAAGTCAAAATTGTGGTCAATTGCAAAACTAGAACCCAAACTGGTATAGACTCCTTGTGTAGGAGACTTCGCCTGTGAAGTCTGCTAAAAAAGTCAACCTCTGGTCAATTGCAAAATTAGACCCGTGCTTCAAACTTAACGGACGAAGTCTTCTTTAGATAGCAAAGTAGACTTCGTCGAAGAAGTCTACTAAGAGACTTTGCATGTGAAGTCTCTAATGATAATTTCAGTAAAAATGCAATTTTAGCTTATTTGTAATTAGTTTTTTTTTTCTTGTCCTAACATGTGTGTTACGT